>BGPR01000030.1:2342614-2364495 GCA_013235015.1 Araneus ventricosus | reverse complement strand
TCTGGCTCATAATTGTAATGGTCATCGTCCGGATGCGAGAGATGCCGGTACTCCGAAGCCCGAGCGGCTTTGCAAACCTCTCTAGCAAATCCTCCAGACCTCTCCCTCTTTCGTGGTGGAAAAAATATTTTAATGCTTTGTCAGTGAATAATGACCATTAGACTAAAATAAAGAACGCACCTACTGAACTAGCAGCTGTCGCATCTGGCTCATAATTGTAATGGTCATCGTCCGGATGCGAGAAACGCCGGTACTCCGAGGCCTATGTGGCTATCAAAACGTCTCCCTTTTCTTTTGCGGGAGAAAGAAATTATTTTAATCTTTTGTCAATGAATAATGATCATGTAACGTGCATTTTAAAATAGTTTACAGTTGTCGATATTTGACATAAATAGAAAAAAATGTTTCTGCGGTAGTTTTTTTAATAGTCCTAAAGATTCTATGGAGTTAGTTCACTTCTTTGTATATTTTTCCAGTCTAGTTTGGAAATAACGAATTGTGTACAGAGCAGTCAGTTCATCTCCAAATAAAAGAGAGTGTTTTTTACAGCCAGAAAGCGGTGTAAATATGAAAACGACATTAACCCAAATGTGGGTTGGATGAAATTCAGTCTGTCACATCTGGACACATTACTGTCCCACAGTGAGAAAAGATTCTGACACAATGCGCGTGAGGCTCGAACGCAGTGAACATTTCTTCGGGGGGAATGGTCGTTCTAATTTGCTCGAGGTAAACGAAAGAAGAGTCCATGAAGTAATTTGAGGCATTCCAAGAAGCGACGAATGAAGTACAAATGGGTTCACAGCTCAAAGAATGGTATAACCAATGATCATCTTCCAAGTAGTATCCACCCTCTGTTTTGGCGTGTCATTCTAACCACCTCTCTCGGTAAGTGGATCTCAGCAGTCCAGACCCCAGGATGAAATGACCTTGAAAAGAAAAGAAATCGTTACAAAATTTACAAGAACAAGCCAATTAAATAAATGGCTAATAGAGAGTGCCGAAGGCGAGTTATTTTTTTTAAATATGTTCATAGAATTAGCAACTACTTTTACAACATAAAATTGTTCTTATCAATCATTTCAAAACGTTGAAAAGCAATTCCATATTTGAGCGTGACTCAAATGTTGCTCCAAATTAAAATCTTAATGCAGAACGTTTAGTGACTTTTTACTGAAAATGGCGCACTGTTTCTGCGCATTTTTCGATTAAGTTAACTTGTTTCATGTTTGCAAAGATGGAAGTTCGTAATCGATTTTTTTACTCACTTCCTTGTGTTCTAACGTTTTGAAATTTATACATTTGTGTATTCTTCATGGCATTACATTGTTTTAATATTTTCAGAATTTTATCTTATATATCAGTTAATAATTAACGAAAAAAAATTGATTTAAATTCTACTGGCGAATTGAGTTTGAATTTGAGTAAAAGTGGTTTTAAGATTCCTTAGCAATTATAATGAATTACAAGTTATAATAAAATAGTAGAAAATAATTATAATAAAATTTCTACTTTTTAGTGCGCTAATAAAATTTACACTAATAAAAATACACTAATAACTTTTTAAAAATTATCTCAAAAGCTTACACATAGTTATAATTTAAACCAGACCGCAAATAAATGTTCAGTAAAAATGTTGGACGTTGTCTGTTTATGAAGTTCAGCCACTGCTGAATGCGCTGTCGTTTCGCGCGCTTGTATTTAACTCTCTTCCTCTGCGAAACAACAAGTCAGTTTAAGTTATGTACTGGCATTATGTTTTTCTGTATATATGCCGAGGTGGCACATCTTATCATCATGGTTTTGAAATAAATATGTGTTTTTAATAAATGAATTCGAATTCTTTTCCGCGCCTACAAAACATTTTTCTTACTAGAGTTTGAACGCCGATATTAATTGGGAGCCTTCTCAATATATGTACATTTCCCGTGCAAACACCTAACTTTTTCAATGGGAAATGCAATTAAAAAATAGATGTTTCAATGAGGGGCAGGGAATAATACAGGAAAGAAAAAGGAATAAAGATTATTATTAGTCGTCTTTTCCAGGAGACTTTCCTACTTTTTTTATTTCTGAAGAAAAATTGAATAGTTCACTTGAGGGGTTTTCTTTCTCAAAATTTAATTCTCAGCGCAAAATCATTTTTCGTTCACGATACCATTTTTAAGCCTTTTTTTTTTACTTTATATTATTTTTAATTTTTTTTCTTCGGTGAAGTAACTCACAATCAACTTTCATAACTATTTCAGTCGGAAATGCAATTAAAAAATAAATGGTCCAATGGTGGAGACTGCTACAATAAAGAAAGAAAAAAAAGGAATAAAAAGTATTATTAGAAACATTTCCTACAAAGTATTTCAATCTATTCTGGCACCCAGATAGCTGGGAAGTTCAATCAATAGAAATAACCACTTGTATTACATACTAGCGAAATTCTGCTTCGTTTGTAGCCATCGAACTTTGATTATAACATCCCTGCACTTTATCCACCCATGCGGGAAACCATTTCCACTCTGAGGATCGTTAGAAAAAGCAACGGTTCCAAATCAAAAACGCAGAGATTATTCTTCTCTCGACTTCTTTATTTATTTGCGCTTTGTAGCAAAGTGAAGAAAACCTAGTATTGCATTTTGAACGTCATCTTCTCGATCGATTGGTTCCGAAATTCGATAAAGATCTACAGTTTTGGTGACTAGACAACATACCGAATATCATTTATCTAACTCATTGCGTTTTTCAGTTATCACATTTGCAAATGCACGGATAGACGGACTCACAGACGATCAACTCCTAGAAGGGGTTGGTCCAAAATTTGGTTTAGACAAACAATTCGAGTGGTAAAACCATACGCCAAATCTATTTGGCTCAGTGCGTTTTAGAGTAACCTTCTCAGTATGCACACGGACGAGCGGACAGACTTTTCGTGGACGGATTTCATCCAAAATTTCATAGATATCTACAATTTTTGCTTAAAGGCTACCTACCATTTTTCTACCTTGTTTCGTTTAAGAGTTATAGTGTTCACAGACCAACCAACTGGCAGACATAATTATAACAAATATAAAAAAAACTGAAAAAAAAACGCTTTTTACCAATGCATTAAAAAAGAAAATAAATAATTTTTTCTCAAAAATCTGGAGGTAAAAAAAAAATCGTAAAGCGTGAGGCGCAGGTTTTATATCTTTCTCCCATTGTTTTCAGCGCCTCACGTTTTTACGATTTTTGTTCTGACCTCCAAATTTTTGAGAAAAAATTATTTATTTTTCTTTTTTACTGCATTGGTAAAAGCGTTTTTTTAAAGCTTTTTTTTATATTTATTATTTTCTAGTTTTTAATCTTTAATTTATGTCATAATTCAGCATTATAAATATTTTGGGATTTTAGAATCAGTTATTCATGAACTAATTCCAACAATTAATTTATTGAAAAGAGCACTAAAAATTGCATTGTCATCAAGACACAATGAATATACAAAATTTCAGAACTCTAGTGCATTAAGAAGCGAATGAAAAATCGATCACAAAATTCTGACCTTACAAAAAATATTTCGAACCTAAATCCATTTTTCTTCAACTAATTCCAGCAATAATTTCATCTTTTTAAAGATCTATAATAGGATATACTTCTTTTTATTTTTATTGAAACATTTACATTACTGTCTAAAGTCTTTTAGTTAACAAAAATACTATAGATGGCGCCATGGAAATCTACCGAGTGCAAACGTAATTTTGCGGATTTTTTTAAAAAAATAAATAGTTGAGAGCTCTAAAATTAGTAAAATATTGCATTTTCATCAAGACCCAATAAATATACAAAATTTCAGAACTCTAGTGCATTAAGAAGTAAGTGAAAAATCGATCACAAAATTCCAACCTTAGATACATACAAACATGAAACATATCAAACTTAGTAAAAGCGTTTAAAAACTTTTTTTTCAGACTCTGAAGATTAATAAAGATCTGGAGGTTAAATATTTTGATGATTACAATACTTTCTCTTTGTATAACTCGCATAAGAGGAAACAAAGACTAAAGTGAGGGAGATAAGTGAAAAGTGACAGCGAAGTTTAAAAAAATAGGGTTTTGTTTCGTACAGTTTCGAAAGAAAGAAAGCGGCATAGAAGATGCTTGAGTCTAAGACTGCTTATTTGCTACATAATTAATTATTTAATGATGAAACACTATATGATATAGCCATCAGAGATTATATTAAAAAATTAAACCGAAATTTAGTGAAATATTTGAAAAAACAAAAACAAAAAAAAATCGAGCTTCTACTCTGAAACATCAAATGATAATGTCGTTTTTAGAAACATCATTTATTTCGTCTTTTGCGTTTTTATAATACTATTTCTTCGTTTCTAAATCAAGTATACAAATTCATAAAATTATATAAAAAATACAAAAAGCGACATAATTCCATTAAATATGAAATTTATTTCTAAGACTTTCTTTCGTACGTTAAATATTTTTGAAAGATACATATACTAATTTTTTGGAATTAAAGGCTATACTGAGAAAATTGGCTGTACAATTAAACACACTACTGAGCACTCCAGTAGCGAATGAATGGATAAAATCTACTGCACCTGCCGATGAATAATAAATTTTGAAAAAATTACACGTAAATGAAATTAGATACGCAGAATGCCTAAATAACTTCAAAAGTTTACAGATTTATTCATCATTTCAATTACGTGAAAGTTTCGTTTATTCATCAAAAATTTTTATAGAAGAATAAAATTACTGTTTAGGATTTTCCTAGGTTATCGGGCTAAAAGAAATTTCGAGAGCCGAAATTGGACGTTAAAATGTTCCTGAGGGACTGTGGTTTGTTCGGCTTCGGTTCGGAATAAGTTCCGATAAGGAAGCTAAGTCTTAACAAGTGAATAGTTCTAAAAGAATCTTCGATGAAGAGGTTGATGGCGAACGAGAAGGATTCGCAAAGGCATGGAAAACATCACAAGAAAATTTCGACTCCTGATCCAAAGTTTTATTAAGGTGATTATTTACGGAATTGTTCAATTGATCTCGGTTTATTTAGTTTGGCTCCTGTGAGTATCTGAGTGAAGTGATTAAATGACGTGAAATGCGAATTGAATGATGATCATCTTGCTTATAAAATGATTTCGAATCCACCAGAGCAATATACTATAATCGTTCACCAACTCTCAGGTAAATGACGCATAATATAAACCCTTGTAAGGTTTCCTTCCCGCGAGCACCGTTCCCACGAGAAAGAGAGTGCGATCCCTTTTCATATCGGCGGCAAACAGCAGGACAGCTGCATCTGGTCATCGCTAACGAGACGTGCGCAAAAGAAATGGCTTCACACAGAGGCCGCCACAATGCCGAGGAATCAGTAACTGGCAGAGAGCACATTAGCGGTACCCTTTGGTGTCACTCCTGAATAGCCCGGTGGTGGCGAAACCCAAGAACCTTCCCATAATAGGGGTTGACCACTGAGAATTCGGAAGGTGAGCTATTAGTCAACCGGGAGTACGATCATCCAGTGGAGTGAAAGGAGGGCGGAGCTCCATTACTTGAGGGGGTGAATAAAACGGAAGGTTCGAGGAGAGAACGGGAACGGAGGGAGAAACTGCATTAGGAGTCTCGAACTGAGTTTCAGGCTCCGGAGCACCGAAGAGAGCTGTGTGATCAGCTCGGATTTTAAAGTCCCGAATTAATTCGGACTTTGTTAAGCAACCCCGAGGAATCGGCATTCCCCGAACTCTCGGCTCATCAACTTGCGAGCACTCCTGGTAGTCTCGTGGTTCGGTATCACGTTGATAGGTGGAAGCTATCCATCCTGTGATTACTATTCTTTATGGTATAATTGCCCATGGAACTTTGACGTTTTAGAACTATGATGTTATTGATTGACTCTGTAAATAATCATATTTAATCCAGACTTTTCTGCGAGAAGTGCCTCTTAATTATTGCTGAATAAATAAAGTACTTAGGTCAACCTAAGGCTGCATTTATTTGGTCACACCTAGGCCAAGACATTACACCCTGGAATGAAAGTGTTTCAAATGTTTTTTTACTTAATCGTTACGAAGTATTACAAAGAGAAAAGTACTTTAATCGTCAAAAAGCTTAATCTCGAGATGTCGATGAATCTCCGCGTCCTTCTGCATACAAATATAAATTTTTTATTTATTAATTATAAGCTAAACTAAAAAACCCATTTCAGGTGATTTTTCGAACTTTGGATATCCTTTGTATTGGTATAAAACGATGTTTTTGCACGTGGATAAACATGATGCAAATTAAATCATGATCCCAACTAAATGCCCACAACACCATTCAAACAACTGCCCTTAGAAAAGATCTTGGGCTTCCAAGCATCTCCGGGCATGAAATATTTCAAGATTTATTAACTACAACTTTTGGATGTTGGGGAAGACATCCTCTGTTTCTAAAACTCCCATGGACAACCGTTTCATACAGTATGATATCAAATATTTTGACGAACTCTGATTAAAACTATCTTCTAACCATAGTTAAAGAGAATGAAATTATAAGGGAAAATACGAGAGCAATAAATGTATCAATCTGATTTCACTCAATGTATTCATTTCAAAATGAAAGCAATTGGAAACAAAATGCTAGTCCAACGCTGCTTTTTTAAGCAACTTAAATTTTCAGATAAGAAAACATTACAAATTTGTTAATAAGGGAAAAAATCGTTGGAAACCTAATATTTGTAGCTTACAGAGCTTTTCGAATTTCAAAGAAATAAGGAACTTTCAATAATTATGATAGAAACATTTCATGGTAAATTTATTAAAAGGTCATTTCTCTTGTAGTAGATATTTATTACTAACCTGCATTGAACAGAAGACGACAAACGTCAAAACATGCTCCAAGAAGATTTTCTTTTGAATTCATCAGAAACGAGAATAATTTTCTACAGAATTTTTCAAGATGGCAGCGAAAAGGAGATTTCCTAGAATAAATGATAGCAATAATGATTTAGGACTGTTAAATTGCAATTTAGCAATAACATCTTTTTCGGCTTTACCAGTGCTAGTTAAATAATTCGTATTTTCGCTACTAGAGTTTCTTTCATGTCTTGTAGCAACTCTTAACTTTTCAACGGATTTTTAAAAAGTTTTGTTAAATTTCTCAATGAATTATTCCCTTTTTGTAATGATTAACTAAATTGTTAATTGCTTTAACTTTTTATGCAATTTGTCTCCACTCCTAACAACGCAATGTTTTGCCGCTATTAATAATTTAATTTTCAATAATGCTTCCAATTGTTAAAGCTATTTTTGTACTTATTTCTTAAACGGGAATTGATAGAATAGGCCAATTTTAGAAAGTTGACGCCGTCTTACAGATTGAAAATCTACTTAAACAAGCAAAAAAAAAAAAAAATGCAAAATTTCTGATTTCTATTTCATTTAAAATAATGACATAGTTTTGGATGCAAATCGAGTCAATTCACATCGGTACAGATTCAGCCATTATATGAAGCTAGCGATATTTTAACCTGCGGCCATATAAAATTACAAAAACAAATCGAACTGTTTTTTGGTTATTTCGGTTGCGGAATGCCTTTTACTAGACGATTATTTTTTTAAAAAAACATTGAATTATTGGAAATTCGACCAGAAAAAATTTTCTAAAAAGGAGAATGTAATGAAAAACGAATTCATATTTTCTCCCTCAGATGTAATATATCGGTAAAATGTCATTTAAGGATGAATAATCTAGTCTATTACAGCGAAAAAATAGAAAAAATGTTCACATACATTTGAACTAAAAATGTTTTTATCCGAAAAAATTAATTTATTTAGAAAATATCAAGTTATACTGATCGTCATGGATCTAAAGAGTGTCGAGTAAGTACTTTTTTACTTTTTCGTATACGAAGTATACAAAGAGAAAGTATTGTAATCGTCAAAAAATTCGAACTCGAGATTTCGACGAATCTCCACGTTTTAGACCTCCCTGAATCCGAAAAACACAATTTTGGAATTATGTCTGTCTGTGAACACGATAACTCGAAAACTATTAGAGTTACGGGGATAAAATTCGGTATGTGGTCTTTAAACATAATTTGTAGGTTTCTATCAAAATTTGGACAAAATCCGTCAACGGGAAGTCTGTCTATATGTCCAACTCCATGCGCATGAGTACTGGTAGCAATCTCCGGTAGCAATGGCTGTGCACGCGGTAGGATTACGTCACTTTGTCCTTGAGACGGTAAGAGTAGAAAATCGGTTCGCGTTTAATCGCACACAGTGGCGAATCTAGGATTTGGGCCTCGGGGGGGCCCCCCCGGAGGGCATAAAATTGTTGTATCGTCGTGACGAATGTCAAACCTCATGGCTAAAGTAAACTAAAACTGTTTAACTTTACAGACTTTACTCATCTGACAATAAGAATCATAAAGAGCAATACAATACTTTTGATAATTTAATAAAAATTACAATGAAATAACTAGCCAAAAAATGTTTTCGACCGCGTCAAAACTACAAATACAAGTGGAATGACTGCAAAAGTAGGACAATTTTCGAGCCAGTATAGCCAGAAAGGAATATTGAAACGTTTTTATTATTTTTTTTAGGGAGGGAAATAAGGAAAAACAGTTGTAATGATTTCAAATAAAATCAAGAAGTCTGTCTTGGCTCTGGGGGGGAGGGGCTGTAGCCCGATAGCCCCCCCCCCACATCCTGGATTCGCCACTGATCGCACACATCTCTTTGAATTTGATTCTTGACGTAAATATTTTAGAATCACTTTAATCTACAATGAAAAACCTTTTGATAGTCATTGGATTCTGGATAAGAGTAGGTTCGAATTTTTTTATCCACGCGGAGGGGGGGGGGGGCCGGCAAACAGCACCTTAATGGGAAAGTATACGAAAGAGTTTAGGGGAGACGCTGGTTTAAAGACAGACTTTCAATCTCTACTAATAATAAAGGAGAATGTGTAATTTCAATGCTTAATATTCTTCGGGATCTAATTTTTTTCATCGCACTGACTTTGAATTTGGCTTTTTCTTACTTAATAAACTAATGCTAAGATTTGGCGGGTTTTGTCTCTAGTTCGGTTAAAGTATACAAGACTATATTAATCAGGGAATTATTTAAAATTTTTGAATTTGAAAATAGTTAGAGTCCTTGCAATCTAATGACTTGAAAAGTAAAATAATTTTTTCCTTCGTTTAACCAATGAGCAGGAATGCAAAATCTACTGAAGTTGCAAGAAGCTTAAGCAGGCACAGTCCTTTTCCGTTCATATTCTAGCACGCGCTTACCAACGAGATATTAGAAAATCCCTTAACATTTACAGACATGACACATTTCCGCAGAAACGCGGACTTCCGCTTTTTCGGCATCGAATTTAATCAATCTTGGGATCGATGCAAATCTGCATCAAAATTTTTGTTAATTTGTTGGGGGGGGGGGTATTCTAAACAAAAACTGCGCGCCATGTGGAAATTAGGCGCAAGAGTTACGAATTCGTAGGATGTTAAGTAATTCTGCCGCAAGCCGTTCAGCGTCCGAGGTGATGTACCGACTTTTTACCGCGCTTTTGGGTCAAAGTTCAGCATTGGGATGAATGCATTCTTTTCTTCCTCCTTCTGTTCAATCATCTTTCGTTTTATCCAATCAGAATTGAATTCAGATTGGATGAAAATCATCCCATTCTTCCGATCCAAATTTCGAGAGAAACCAGCGGGAGTGGCCTTCCCGAAACTTTCTCGCATACGACCAGTAATGTGGGTGGGTAAACACCCAGTGGGTAGGTAAATATTCTTGGGGTATTTACCCAAAGCCTGGTTATTTTGAGAAAAAAATTATCATTTGTGATTTAGAGTGAAACATATAAAATTCATGAATTCCCAAAACTTGATATTTTGCAAAACAAATTGCGTATGTTCTTAATTTTTACACGCGCTGAGGTACCACAACTTTATTTAACGTTTTTGAGAACGAAATCTTACTGCAGATATCACTCAAGATTTCACCATACCTTCCATCTGGAGAATGTCAGAACGAAGTTTCGGTTCAGGGGGTGGGTTGCCATAATTTCCGAAGCGCATGTTTGCGGCTCGCTACAATTTTCTTCGTAGACCGCCAAGGTCAAACGCCAAATATACTAACTTGAGTAAAATAAGCGAAACACTCGCCAACACACAGTCGCAATGCGCATTTTGAACCAAATATGATATTTGAACACCTGTTTGACGGATTTGGCCCAAAATTTTACATGCAAGTATTACAACAAGTATGCGATTATACAGACCTACACACAGCCAACCCTTTGTCGGATTTGGCCCAAAATTTTATACGGACCCACATGAATGATGATAAAATTTTGTACCAAATTTTATCTATCTAGCTATTCAAGTTTTTGAGTTATAGTGCTCACATGAACGTGGACAGACAGACTTCCCGTTGAGGGATTTTGTCCAAAATTTGATAGAAACCTACAAATTATGTATAAAGATCACATACCAAATTTCATCCCCGTAGCTCTAATAGTTTTCGAGTTATCGTGTTCACAGACACACAGACAGACATAATTCCAAAATTGTGTTTTTCGGACTCAGGGAAGTCTAAAACGTGGAGATTCGTCAAAATCTCGAGTTCGAATTTTTTGACGATTACAATACTTTCTCTTTGTATGCTTCGTATACGAGAAAGTAAAAAGATCGTTAGCTCTCCGTGAAGGGAGCCGTTTTATTGTCGCGTTCTTTTTAACATTCTTTTCTTCGTTTTTGTTAGTTTTTATTCAGTAACGTTTGTCTGTGAACAGGATGGCGACTATCGTTTTCGATAGTCCGAAATTGCGGGATATAGATAAAAATGAAAAGAATAAATTCCGGTGTGACTGGCTAGAAAAAAAAATTAACTTGAAACTTGGCGAAAATGGAACTGATGTATCTGTGGGAGAAAGTATAAAAATGTTGTGCATTCTTTGTAATGACTGCAGACATGACACATTTCCGCGGATTTCAGAGTTTTCGGTATCGGATTTTACGATTCTTGGGATCGATGCAAGTCCGTATTAAAATTTTTGTTAATATGTTGGGGGTGCGCACGCAAAAGACGCGCGAAGCAGGCAAACAAAAACTGCGCGCCTTGTGCACTTTCAACATAATGTCAGATTTGATAGATAAAAGATCAGGAAAAATGCATATTGAAACATATTCTTCAATTCACAATGTTAAATACAAAATGATGAGCAAAGAGCAGTCTGCTGTTGAGTATTTTCGAAAATTTAAAATTGAGTATTTTCGAAAATTTAAAATTGATTATTTTAGAAATTTAAATTTGGCATGGTGATATTGATAGTAACATGTGAAAAAAATTTAATGTCCTCAAGCAAATGCTAACAGGTGGAACTTGATAGTAAGAAAATAACACTGGAGGGAAAAAAAAAAAGAAAAGCCTTCATCAAAGAAAGACAGCAATAAAAAAATTTTGATGGAGGAAAATAGCAGATTGAAGCATAAAAGAAAGCTTGAACTGTTGGTTCAAATAATAATAATAAAAAAATGATTAAAAATACTGTATAAATAAAAAAAAAGTTTTACATGGACATAATTTTTTTAGTGAGAATTTTTATCATAGTTTTTATTTTAACAAAACTTTCTACTAGTTTTTATTTTTAATCCATTAATTTTCTTTTATACTTATAATAATTCTACAATATTTTTAATATCTCAAGCACTTTTTGTATAAATTTATTCATTTTATTTATCAATTAATCATACTTATTTTAATTTTCGGTGTTTATGTTTGGCACTATCAATTATTCATGAAGTTCAGCTTTTTTTGTTCCAATAAGCCTGAGTCATGTCTGCATTTTGAGTTTTTGGGGAGTTCTTGGACTAAGGAGTCGTTCCGCGTCTGCTAGAATGATTTGTATTATAAAAATAACGACAAAATTTGTTGCGATTCTTATACTATCCATAATGAATATAAGACTCGTATGTAATTCAAAATTAAATTCGATGTCCAGTCAAATAAAACTATTATTACCAAGAAGAAAGAAAAAAAAAGTGTTTGAATTTATATTTTTTTAAACCTATTTTTCTTGGGATTGATTTAAAATATTCGACTTGATTGATTGTATTATGTATCTCCATCGCAATATTAACAAAGTTGTTTGCACCTCCGTTTTCGGAGTTTAAAAAGACGATTGTAAAAGGAGATTTGGTGAAAATATCTAACTTCTACTGAAACATTTCAGTGATGCATTAGCTCTTAGAAAAAATGTTTGTGTTTCTAAAATATCTTCCTAAAAGTAATTTGATTTTCTGAAACTAAATTAGAGCGTTTCAAACCAAAGGATGCGGCATGTCAATTCACACAAAGTCGCCTCATCGCCAACACCGTGCGAAGAACTAATTACAAAGCCAATACAATTTCATTAACAGCCGTGCTGTTTCTTTGCTCTGTTTTGGTGATGAGCAACTTACAGGGGCGGCGCCAACGGGGGGTCAAGGGGGGCAATTGCCCCCCTGTCGGTGACCGCTTGTCCCCCCTCCCCGTCGCCGAGAAATGAAGACTTTCGTCGGTAAAAATCTTTTCTGTTTCGGGAGATGTGGAGAGATGGGTATCAAAGAATCTAATATTTTAAATCCCATCTTAAAAGTTATTATGTAGTAAATGGTCGAGATAAGCTATTTGTGTCCAAATTTGACGTCTGATTAACGTTTAAATCAACAGAATGACCGGCATCTGTTTCACTTGTCGTCCATTTGGCCTGTAGTGCGCACCGCATTGACAGAATAACCGACAAGGTGACAAGTGAATCAGATGTCGCATTTTGTCCACTGTTTTCGGTCGGTCGGCTAAGAGATCAACAAGACGGGTGAAAATTTGCATCTTTTGTTATTTCCATTGACTGCTTTGATCACTTGTCGGTAAATTTATTAGGGAAAACTAAAGTATCTATATTAAACAAGAGTGTGGCGATACACAGCGGTCACTCCTCTCAACGACCATTTTTGTTCGGCACGGAATTTTTCGACTCACAGACATAATGTTAAAATAACCTCTTAACGGCCACTCAAACCCATCTGATCTGTCGGGTTGGTCGCCCGTTCAACTTCAAATGCATTCCTTTCGTCTCTCTGACCACAGACCTTTTATTAAGAGAAAATGCAGGAAAGAAAGAACAAAAAATTAATACACTCAAAATCAACACCGGAAATCAGATCGAAATTAATTATTCCTTTCCCATTGTAAAGAGAAAAGTGATTTTTCGGTCTCAGTCGGGGTTAACATTCAAGAGTTCATTTTTACCTTTCTAGTGCTGATTCTCTGACAAAAAATTTGCTATGGGTTGCGACCATCATCGAATGCAACTTTCAGCTGAACGACTTTAGAAAAAATAGATGATATTATTCCCTTTCATCAACAAATACCGACGAAACAATTAGGGATATATTTTTCCAATTAAAAAAAAAGAAAAAGTGACCTCCGAAAGAGCTTAAAGATCCAAGCAGACACAAAGTCTTTTTTTCAGAATAATCTATACTTATAAAAGGAAATGTTTGCGTGCGTGCGCGCGATGTCCCAGACGAATCTATCGCACTCACAGTCATGAAATTTGGCACACATGTAATCGTAAAGGTGACTAATGCACCTCGAAGCCGGAATTTGAAAATTCATTCTAGAAAATTTTTTATTTAATGTTTTGGGTCATTTTTGGCACGTTTACGGCTGTAGTATCTTTTCTAATGATCGCTGAAAAACAATCAATGCACCATCGGATAGAGCAAACAATTTTCGTTCAAATGAAGTTTCTTTTGAGCTTCAAACGCAGTTTACTAAATTTTGAGAATTTTTTAAAAATAGTCAGTTTTGCGATCGAAATTTAATTTTTGTTTTTAAATTTGCTGCATCCGACGTTCTAATAACACTATTATTTTCAATTTTTTTCAGCTTATAACTGGAACGGTTCTGTCGTATTTAAAACAAGAACGGTTAAAATATCTTTTCCCGTTTTTTTTAATTAATTTTTTCCTGGTCAGTTGAAAGATATTTTTATCTACCGAGCTCCCTCCCGTGACGCTTTTCCGGGACGCTGTAGGCAATTTCAATGGCTGACGGTGCAGAGCGCAGGTGACGTCATAACCTTCAACTGAATGACTTCGATTACTATTTTCGGCAGTGTCTTAACGTGTTTATGTCTCGCATATTTTATTTGCTTTATAATAATCATTTTCACGTTGCAATTTTTTAATACTGTTTCGAATTAACGTACTCTTTATTTTCTACAGTTGAAATGTCATTATCGCGAAGAAAAAGAAGCGGGAAAATCAATAATGTGTATCTTTTGTTTTGTTTTCAGAACTTTTTCATGCCATTGTGGGTTTTTTTTTGTTTTCATTTTGTTGAAGTCCTGATTCCACGGGCGCTTACTGCTAGTATATACATAAAGAGGGAGAGAAACTCGCTGTGCTCAGCGCTTCGCGGCTCGCAACCACTACCTTTTTTCAGTTTTAAATACTGCATACAGATTAGTGGAACAGGATATGGGACAACGAAAAATCCACATTTGAGTTTTAATATTTTGCACAAATTTGACTAAAAGCTTTCGGAACCATAAATTCAATATGATATCGCTCTGAATAATGTTTCCATCCCCTAGAGTAGATATTTTGTTCTTTTTTGAAGAACTGTTTGCATTAAATCTGTTCAAAAATACTGTTTTAAACTTTCAAAATAAACATGAGGCATTCTGAGTGGTTATCTATACTTGCAAAGTGATCAGATGAATTGGCGAAATCGGTCCAGTTATTGAGGCTGGGGACTCAGTCAAGGTTTTTCCCCATAGAGAATGTACCGTGAAGTAGTGTTTTTCCGATTTCTCTAAAAAATGAGGGTCGGTGGGGGATAGGCGATCTTTGATGACTGACCTAGGAGTCATAAGCTTTCATATGAAAAAGAAATGTCAAAATAGGTCCAGTGGTTGGATTGGTCCTTTGGTATAGAAAATTATTTTAAATATATAGACTACCCGCCTTTGGCGACCAGCTGTTCGCCTCTAATTTTAATATCCTGTACCTATGCTTGAAACTTGGAGAAATAAGTTGGCGGTTGTAGAGGCTGAGGTACACTAGGAAAGCTTTAGTTTGCGATGTATTTAGAATATGCATGGCGGTGGGTGATAGGGGACCAGTGATGATATATCTAAACGTCAAAAACTTTCATATGCAGTAAAAGTTGTCGAAATCGGTCCAGTGGTTCAGGCTGGGGAACTATCTCATGGTTTTTCCTAAAAGAGAATGTGCAGTAGAGAAGTATTTTTTCGGTTTCTCTCGAAAATGGAAGGTGGTAGATGCAGGCGACCATTGATGACATATCATAAGCTTCCATATGAAATAAAAATTATCGATATCAGTCCAGTGTTTGGAGTTGGGGAACTGGTCCTCTGATTTTGCCAATAATTTTAAATATGTATATTATGCATCTATAGGCTTAAAAAAATGTTAATAATTATTTTCACTTGTTTCGGCTATTATTTTATTTAGTTACGAGATTTCAATCTGTATTTTTTCCCCAATATCAGTGCGGTACACTTCATTTGCTACGAGATTTATGTTTTTAATTCTTCATTTTCTATTATTGCTTGTCGTTCCGTCAGACAATTCTTACTGCACCGACATTATACAAATAGCTAATTATTCCAAATAATTAATTATTATAATTGAATTCGCTAATTAATAGTTAATTACCTTTAATTAAATATAAAATTAAATATTGTGTGTTATTGTATTAGAGAAACTTCGCTTGCCCCCCCGTCGGAGATGTCTTGCCTCCCCGTCGGAAAATTTCTGGCGCCGCCTCTGGCAACTTAGCAAGATCTTGGCATACAGAATTCTCGGTTTAAATATCGATTACGTTAAGAGCTCATATTGTTACGATTACATTAACAGCCCATACTTTTCCCTGGCGCTGTGTTGTCAATGGGGCAACTTAGTACATCCTGGCAAAACAGAAGTGCAGGACTCTGCTTATACTAGGTCTCGCCTGGAGTGAACATCTAAAAGCAGATACTGCATTGTTCAGTGGCGTTGATGTCACTCCTAGCTATCTACGAGAACTCAATGGTAAGACTCGAAAACAAGGTGCTGCGCCTTCGCCAAAGTAGCACTCCCTTGGCCAGCGTTTTAATGGTAGCCATCATAATGGTCATGACCCTCATACATCTTATACAAAATTTGAAAGATTATAGCTTGAAAAAATTCCAGTTTGGAGATGACGCTGTGTTTTCGAGTCCATTTCAGTTGTTATTGGCGATATGTATGTTTGGAATCGCTTAATTTTCTTGTTTTTTACTACCAAAAATTAAAATCGAAATTCGAATATGATGGCAATTATCGTAAACTATCACCTTAGAAAACTTTCATGACGATGAAAATAATATTTTCATATCTTAATTAGTTACAGTACTTCACTATGAATAAAATTTTACTTACGAATACTTTAGAAACCTTTTATAGTGGATTCCCTTTTAGTTTCAAGATATTCGTTCAACTGACATAAAATGACGAAATATTTCAATTACTTTCTAAAATTTCTCAAGAGCACTTTGTTTTCACTGCTTATCTATTAAAACCAGAAATGCAAATGACGAAAAACAATAATCTGCCTTTGATTGTTTAGAAGGCAACAGTATTATTTTTACAATTGAAATGTTTGTGTGTTGATCCAAACAATCGGGAAACAGAGCATTTCTTAAAAATATTTATTGTTTAATTAATTCTAAATTGCACTATTGTTGTGTAGGTGCATTGTTTAAATTTTCAGAAATGGTGCATTCGGAATTACTCTCAATAAATGTGCTAATTTATGTAATTTTGACGCATGCATTCAAAAGATAAGTTCGACACATAAAACATAGATTCAAGTAGCGATAACAACGACTTGTAAAATTGAGAATATGCTTGAATATTGAGAATATAATATATTTGTGTTTTCAATACAAATTCAAATTTAAAATGAAAATAAAGCATTAAATGAAAGGGTTAACCAAATCATGAAATATTTAGTTTTCCTCATGAAAGGAACCAATAGAAAATGTCAAATTAAATAAATACCAAATTACAACTTTTTGTGAATACAGATAATTGCCGCATTGTGTATGTTACCATCAAAGGGTATAATTCAGATATTTCCTAAAATATCTAGCTATTTCACGAAAAGAAAAAAAAGACGAAGTTAACTGAAATGTGTAACGAATTGATGATTCTCTCTCTTCATCTCCATTAGTTACTGAATAATTTGGCTAATGATTCAGAGTTATTTTGTAGAGAGAGAGAGAATAAAATTCATAATTTCAATTGTAAGCAGAGAAAAATTCTTTTTCGCATCTAGCTTATTTGGTAAAAAATTGAGCAGATGACCGGGGTGAGCCGAAAAAGTTCCAATTGTTTGGCTATTTACTCCTTATTCATCCCGATTTTTAATTATTTTTAAGTAGCTAATATTAATCAAAGGGAGTGTTCTCCCTTCGACTTTCTCTTACATTAACGCCAGATGGTGCGTTTTGTGCTCAGTAGTAGAGCAATGCACCCAAGTTACGCGATATTGTCCAGTCAACGAAGGCCAAAAATCGACAAATTGAAAAGAAAAATGGTGCAGTTTTGAAATTTAGCACAGTTGTTGGGGGCAGTGTCCTAAACGATATACTCAAAGCCCCGCCTTTAGAGGTGCGCGGGGGGGGGGGTTCTTTTTCTAAATATCTCGAAAACTATACGTTCTATCAAAAAACACTCAAATACAAAATTAAACTACATGAAATTTCCTACAAAAAAAGTCCTACGTTGTTTTCGTAGCATCAATAGTTTAGAAGATACGGGGGGATTTAAAGGTTAATATTTCTAAAATTCCTTATTGTAATGGTAAATTCGATTAAAAGTTCTGAATCAACAACCCTCATAATAACAGCATGCCTATATAATAATTATACAAGGGTAGTATTGCATGTGTCGGAGCGGGGGGGCTGAAAAACCCATTTGATGAACAATTATGCTTCCTTCATCCCCTCACATCCGTTCTCCTTCACAAGTTTCCTTCTACTCGTAGTCCAGTCAACGAAATATAATTTTTTTGAAAAAAGGTGTAGTTTTGAAATTCGGCACAGTTGTTGGGGAGAGTGCCCTAAACGACACACTAAAAGTCCCCGCTGGTGGAGGGTGCTCAGGGGGTTGAAAGGAGGGATTTTTCAGTTTTTCTTAATTATCTCGAAAACTATGGATCCTAGAGAAAAAACTTAAGTATAAAATTAAACTAAATAAAATTTCCTACAAAAATGGTCCTATACATTGTTCTTAGGATGAATAGTTTAGAATATTATAACAGTTTGAAAAAGTACATAATTACAATAAGTGGTTGAAAATGTTAGTTTTATTTTTATGAAAGAAAGCTTATATTTCAAAATAGCGGTTATCTATTACAATATATCTATAACATATTATATCGTTCTAAAGCACAATATATATATATATATATATATATAAATTTTTTAACTTTCTTAAATCACTTTTAACGACACCTCATTTTAATTACTTCTCCTTCCATCGTAATAAGGGCACTACAACTTTCTTTTCGCGTCACGAGTCTTTCCCGGGGAAATTTCCTTCTCTGGGTACTTAAACTTTCTGCGCATTCATATCTGCCCTTTTTGATTCCAACATGTAACCTGACAACAACAGCGCTCCGCTTTTCGCGTTACCTCTTCTATTCTGATCATGGAGCTGCGTAAAATCTGAGTCATTTGCCTATGAAGAAATAACCTAGTATCCTCAATGACTGAATAAAAGAAGATTAAGCCAAATATTGTCTCTTCCCTCAAAATGGACTGCACCTCACCTTCATTAAAGCATGATCTTATATATGTATATGCATAAGCCATTTTTACACTTGTTCGTAATTAAATTTCACCATATTTTTCTAGTATATGATCAAGTTCGAACGCATCCTCTTCTTCTAGAGGTGCACCTTTGGTACAGGTACCATTAAAGGTGCCAAAACATAAACACATTGCTTAACGTGTGTTGCTCCGCCGCTCCTTTGGCTGGGGGAATTGAGGGAAGATCCGCTCTGATCTTGGTTGATGATTTGAAAAATGCTACATATTCAAATTATGCGGTTATTCAAATTATGTTCATCAGCAATGGCTTTGTACTAGGAACATCTTCTCACCGGCTTGTGAGATAGCATCTGGTGTTGATGAGGGGTTATAAAAGATGTCAGCAATGTTTTTATCTTGCTTAGTTGGTTTTTGAACAATGTAACTATAGTGCTTTGGCTGCATAAAATAAATATTAATTTCTGGTGATGCGAAAGCAATCAGTAATACGACTACGTCTACCAGGTCTACGTCTTTCCCTTGAGATGAGAAGTTGCTTTCTCTAGCCCAGATCTCACAATATAAGTATCAGCATCCCCTGTAGCGACTCTCGCTTCAGTTCCTTTAGCAGCCATTTTCTGTGTTAGTAATTAATTAAACATATCTGGGGTCTGCCCCCTCCCGCTACTACCTTTGTATAATTATTATATAGGCATGAGGATTGTTGATTCAGCACTCTTAATCGATTTTACCATTACAATGAGGAATTTTAGAAATGCTAACTTTGAAATCCCCCCCCCTATATCTTCTAAATTATTGATGCTACAAAAACAACGTAGGGCTTTTTTTGTAGGAAATTTCATGTAGTTTAATTTTGTAATTGAGTGTTTTTTGATAGCACCTATAGTTTTCGAGATATTTAAGAAAACTGAAAACGTCCCCCCCTTTAATACCCTTGAACCGCAGCGCACAAATAACTACACTGAGAAAAACACTGAATAATTGTTGGAATAAGCATGTATACAAGTGGGGAAGCTTTTCTGCGTAATATTTAAATGAAACGTGGGAATGTTTAAAATTTTGTTGTAAAAAGCAAGGATTTTGGAAATTTTTGAAAAAAAAGCAATCTTATCAATTATAAAAGGCTGAAAGTAAATAATTATCATGAGTTTTAATTATGAATAGTTAATATGAACATGTCTCAAGCCACTTTTTTTCTTTAAACTGTCCTTTTTCACCTAAAAGGTTGTGAGATGATTTATATCATTCTATGAAAACTAGAATTTTCTGAGATTTAAAACACAAATGACTGCACTGAGAAAAACACTATATTTTTCTTGACTCAATAATTATTGGAATTTCACCATCGCAATATTAACAAAGTCGTTTGTATCTTTATTTTTGGTCAAAAGACAACTGTAAAAGGAGTTTTTGAGAAAATATCTAACTTCTACTGAAGCATTTCGGCGGTGCGTTAGCCCTGAGAAAAAATGTTTGCGTTTATCGAATATATTCATAAAGATTATTTCATTTTTGTAGACTAAACGAGAGCGTTTAAAATCAAGAATGCTGCATGCAAAGTCGCCTCACCGTGAGAAGAATTACAAAGCCAATGCAATTTCATTAGTAGCAATATTGTTTTTTTCGTGTTGTTTTGGCACTGGGTGACTTTATACGGCCTTGTTATACAGAATTCTTGATTTAAATACCAAAAGTTTCGATTACATTAATAGCCTGCATCTATATCTCCAGAGTTATCTATATGTCCAGTGGCGTAGCTAAAAGGGGGCGGTCCTCCAAAGGCGGCACTTCGAAAAGGGTGGCAAAATCAGATGCTAAGTCATTGCGTTTAGGAGTTATCGTGTTCACAAGCATGCGATTATACAGACCGACAGGCAATCAACCCTTTGACGGATTTCGACCAAAATTTGATACGGACCTACATTCCTGATGATAAAACTGCGTACAAAAGTTTATCCATCGAGATATTTAAGTTTTTGATATTTTCATGTTTACATGAAGACGGACAGACAGACCTCCCGTGGACGGATTTTGTACAAAATTTGACAGAAACCTACAAATTATGTGTAAAACCCATATGCCAAATTTCGTCCCTGCAAGGGCGGATCCAGGGGAGCTTTGGGGGCTCAAGTCCCCCCCCCCCTTCAGACCTTAAATCATAGACTGTCCGGAATAATATATATTGCTTTTTTTTTACTCCCTTATCTAGACTTTTCGGAAAAGTAATTGTAATATAGTAACAGTTCAGACACGAGTGCGTATTTACTTGGAGGGAAGGGGCATGACCCCCTTCCTACCCTCCCAGAATGACGGGCATTTTTTTTTCTTGTTCTTTTAGCTGCGAGGCCATCGATAATTCAATTGGCAAGAGATTTGTTGCAGCTGCTTTTGGTGGCACTCAGTGATCGCACCAATATGCAAGTATTGCATACTGATACCGCACTGACACATATCTGTGTGGCGAAGTATTACAGCAATGATTTCTGAGGCAGTTTCCATTGGGAAAGAAACCTTTCTGTTAATAAAATAACTTGATATTTTTTAAATTTGAATCTTCGAATAGTCATATTGAATTGTATAAAGATATGAAATACAGGGTGACAATTATTTAGCTATATGAAAAAAAAATCTTGATAACTTTTGAACCTTTGGCGAGATTCAGTTAAAACTTGGTTGTTGAATGCAGGGCATTGTAACGTCACGGCCGATGGCCGCGGTTTGATGGCTGAGCAAATTCGAGGCGTTTTCAGACAAGGAGTAGTCTTTCCGAATTTATTTACAGCTAACTTATATATATACATTTGTAATAGACATTTTCTAGATTCGAATGTTTATGTACAAAAATCAATAAAAATGACCTCGAAGGGAGGAACTGTAACTCTTGGTCGAGTAGTTAAGTAATTTCGCGAACCAACCTGCACTGCGCTGGAAAAAACAATTAAGTTCCGGAGTTCGATGTAAACTCCTACGAGATGAGCCTGAGGACCGGGTCTATCCGTAAATATCAGAACTCGCAATCCCTGATGG
>BGPR01000030.1:2242552-2342604 GCA_013235015.1 Araneus ventricosus | reverse complement strand
TGTGTTATATTTCACCTGCAACCCTAAATCATCGTTTTGTTACAGCTGCCCTAAATCATAGTTGTTATTTGACCACTTTGTTACAACATGTTAGGGTTTTTTTTTTTTTGAGCATGCTCACTCTTATTGTTGTTGTTCATTTTGCATTGAAAATGTCGAAATACAGCCTTCTGAGCGTATATCGGTCGTCAAAGCCTACTATTCGAGCAATAACAGCCCGATTGCGGCTCAAAGGAAATTTGTGACCGAATACAAGCTGAAGACAACCGGTACAAGTGTTACAACAATAAAAAATGTGATTGAAAATTTCGAGAGAACTGGTAGTATCGACGTCTCGATCGTGTGCTTTTCGTCTGCGTCACGTCATAGTCATTGATGGCAAGCATATCGGACATGTCATAAACTAAATCCGAATATCTGTAGTTACTTTTAAAATTTGAATAACATTTTTGAACTCGGAAGTTTTTGAAAATTTTATTTTTTATTTCATATAGCCCAATAATTGTCACCCTGTATGTTAAACACCCAAGCGAAGATTCAAGTTTAAAACATGCGACAGATGCAAAAAGCCATCAACATTTAGCTTCTCTTGGAGAACAACTAAATTCAGTTCACTGAAATGTCAATATCTTTCTGAATTTTAACGGAATGCAACTAGAATTTTTGCATAAACATCCATATATACCTGGCTTCGAAATGATAAAGAAAAATTATACTATGTTTTTCACATGTGCAGTTAAAAATTATTTACTACTAATACTCAAATTTCCTTGAAAATTCAAAGCATTTAGTTTTAATTTTAGTATAATATATTGTTGGTTGTCGTGCATTCTGTAAAATTTTGGCCAAAAAAAAAAACCTTGTGGGAAAATTGGGAGATTTCTTAAATAGCGTAGATAGATTACTTAAAAAAGCATTTATATCACCCCGAATATAGGTACATGCTACTTTTACGAAAATTCCTATAAGTATTGCACCCAGCAAACAAAACTATTGATGAAAGTTACAAATCATTTATCAGCTTTCTGTAAAATGGGTGTGTACAAATTATTTTAATATTCGTTACTGTCTGGCTGGTACCCTAAATGCCCTTATTACCGAATCTTCACTGTAATACTGAGTTCCTACGATTGTACGTCTCATGATTCTCCACAACTGATTATATACCACTGTACCCGTATTAACTAAAGATTTTTTTACAGTGAAATGGTGCTTCTTAGAGCATGTGGGAAGCAACCAACTACAGAAAATGTTTCTTTAACCCGCTAACGCCCGATTGTATTTAAGGCATAGATTTCAATAAATTCCTATTCAATTATGATTAAAACACCAAGATTAAGACATCCACAAAGTAAAATTAAATTCTGATTTTTTTTTGTTCTTTTTTTTTAGAAAAAATATTTTAAAAAATGGCAGAAATTCTTTGTTAAAAACTTTTTTGCATAAATAGTAAAGATTTTTAATCTATAGTAAAATATCAATAAATAAAAATTATTTTCTAATTCGCTTGCATGACCTCAAAAATAAATCAAAGGAAAAAATATAAAAAATTCAAAATGACGACATTTTGATTTTGAAATCTGGCTAATTATTACTAGTGGTATAAGGTCGACTGTTGAAAACTGTTTAGGAGCTTCTGAATGCCCGTTGACTTTACAGAAAAAACAAAAAAGAAACAATGGCATGTGTAATAACTGTGTACTCCAGCCTTCAATAAATTCCACTTTTTTCTCACACAAGTTTATTAATTCTACTATATACGATTAAATAGAATCTATATACATATGTACAATTAGGATTCACTTTCAAGATTACTCACAATTACTAACTCGGAGTTCACCTCGAGAACTCCTACAAAAACGTGCACATTATGTGCTGAGACCCAGTCCCATTAATGGGGTCTACCATTTCACTCCCACGCAACCGTTTCTCCCACAGTTCACTTCACTTCTTTTGACTGAGGGTCGGAACAGCTACGTGGAGGTTAGTGGCATGACAGAATGCATTCGGTACAGTCATGGAATTGAAAATGCAGCTGTCCTCAAATGACAACGCTGGGTGTTAATGGGTTAAAGTTAAACAATGTTCAAGAATATTTCAGAAGAATGATATTTATACATATAGTTGGTAATTTTATTTTCAAGCTTCATTTAGGGTTTAACCCAAACTTTTGTGAGATTTTACCGCTGGAAGGCCATATACCGTCGAAGAATGCAATCCATGGTGACAATGATACAAGGGTTGTTTGTTCGGTAAATCAATGCAAAAAGAAAGAGAACTAAATTTTTTCGGAATAAACTACATTTATTTTTCAATATAAATTGAGTTTTTTTTTTATTCCGTCTATGTAGTGCGATTTGTCCAACCATTCAGTTTGGGCAGTTGATTCGGCAATCAGCTAAGCGTTCTATAAAAATTTCTTTCCTGACATCCATTTTTTCACGTTTAGAAACAGATATTCATCCAAAGGTTCCAAATCGGAGGAACGCAGAAGAACTTTATAGCGTAAATCTTGTAGTTTTTATTTCACAACCGTAGAAATGCGAGTAGGAGCATTTTTGTGATGAAAAAGAATCTTTTTCGCTATGTAAAGTCATTTTACCTTTATTTTATTTTTTTTAATCATCCAGCAAAGAAACATAATATTGTCTTGTAATTGTTTTGCCCTTTTCCAAAAATTCTTAATAGATTGCACCATGAATACCCCTGAAAAGTGAGACCATAATATTTCCAGCTGAAGGAACGGTTTCCGCTTTTTGTTTGGGGGGGGGGGTATCAGAATCCCCTCTCGCAAACCACTGTTGTGATTGTTTTTTTTATCTAAGGCTCAGAGTTGTGAGTCCAAGTTTCATCCACTGTCACAAAAAGACGAAAAGAATTTCATTGAATTCTTTTCGTCCTTCCGTAGAATCAGCTTCAAACTTTTCTGGCAACACTTCTTTGATCCAGTTCTCAGGTGTAAATGTTCATACAAAGTATTATGTGCATAGTCATTTCAGATGCCCATAGTCTTAGCAATTTTGCGCACCTCTTCTCTCGCCATCATGGAATTTTTCAATGACTTCTTGAGTTGTAACCTCAAAAGGGCGTTTAACGCCACATGAGCTCGTATGGCCGCTTCCGACGTTACGAAATCACTTAGGAGCTATTCTAATCGAAGGTGCAGAGTCATCATAATTTTTATCAAGCTTAACTTTTGTGTCCTGAGCAGTTTTCTTGCTCAGAAATTAATGTTTCATAACTTCGCAAAATTCTTACACATCCATTTTTCAGAAATTACGGTACTTAATCGGTTCAAATAAGCGTCGAACAGGGTCTGAAAGAAACTTTGTGTGAAACCCTTCAAGAGTTACCGGTAACTATAAATAATCTCGATGCGGTCAATGGCCACCATCTCTTAGATTTTGCATGGACTGAGCGAACAACTAACAATCCTCGCATTATTACTGTATCTTTGAAGTACAACAGTTTTTTTTCAAAGTTCGAAGTTTCAATTAAAATCAAAATTCAAAATACTGCGGGCAAAATGGGAAGGTGTGGTTAGGAAAGCTGATTCAACCGCTGAAACTATCAAAGAGTGTGTTAAGTCTTTCTTTCCGATTGTGGCAATTCTTCTTCAATTATTTGGAACGATTCCTGCGACGGCAAGCTCAGCAGAGAAGTTTTTTCTCTAAATTAAAGCGCCTCAAGACATATTTCGGCAACTCAATGGGACAGTCAAGGCTCAATGGGCTAATCCTTGTTAACATTCTTGAAGATAGAAAGTCAATGTTGAAGATAAGATTCACATATTTTGTAAAAAAAAAGTTAAGGAGATTGGCAATCTTGTGAAGACGACGAAACTTTCTGAGTAAAATAATAAAATGAAATAATTTTAGTTCACTGTGTAGCATTTTTTTAAAAATTAAAAATACTAAAATTAATTTTTCCATAGTATCTTTCGCGGATTCCAAATCCGCCCTTGAATAAAAATTAAATAAATTTTATTAATTAAAATTCATTTAATTAAAATTTAACTAATTAAAATTGAACTACATGAAATTTAATTAAATTGATAATAGTAATTAATTCAGTTAAGTAATTCTTAATTTTTAAGAGTTAAAAATACAGAAGAAAAGTTATTTTCACTGTAGTCCCCCCCCCCATAACGGATTCCTGGATCCGCCCTTGCATCCCTCTAACTCTAACCGTTTTCGAGTTATCGTGTTCACAGACACACAGACAGACATGATTCCAAAATTGTGTTTTTCGGAAGGAGGTCTAAAAGGTGGAGATTCATTGAGACCTGTGTGTGTGTGTGTGTGTGGAGTTCGAATTTTTTTAACAGTACAATACTCCCTCTTTGTATACTTCGTATACAAGAAAGTAAAAATGGTTTGGCGCACTCGGGAAAGTTTAAAACACTGAGATTGCTCCAAATCTGGGGGTTTAATTTTTTGACGATAACAATACTTTCTGTTTGTATAATCTTATATGAGAAAATACAAAAAAAAGCAAGTGCAAATTCCAGTTTATCATATGCCATCAAGAATATAGATGAGAATTTAATTACTTCTCAGCGAGTTGTCATCTGTCAACCAGATGAAAAATATCAAGAATAGCCTAATTCCGTATCTACAAACATTATGTTGGCCTATGATAATACGTGTTACTTTATATTTTATTATCTTTTTTACGAGCGTGTTATGGACCTCAATATAACACGACAAAATAAAATCTTTATATGCTTGTTGTATTAGCGCGCGACTAGAAAAGATAGAATGACAAATTTCAAAACGCCCACAATGACATGAAAAAGTTTTGAAAACAAAATCAAAACAAAAGATATGCATTATTTGATTTTCCTGATTTTTTTTTTTTCTTCTTCTTTTTGCGCTGCGAAGGCGCAGATGCAACGTTTATTCGCTCCGTTCCACAGTCTATGAAGGGAAGAAAATACTGCTTTGTTATACATAATGTGACCATACGTCCCGTTTTTTGGTAGCCTGTCCCGTTGCACATCTTCGGGACGCCCAAATGTCCCGCTTTCAGAAAGAGAGCAACCCACGATAACACTTTCAAACAAGAAATTGCCAAAAATAATAAAATCCGACGGTAACGTATAGTAACCCGGTGATGACGGAGCACGCGCTATACAGGTCACATATATGTAAATTGGTCAGAAGCCTCCTATCTCGCACATAGTTCTAACTTCATTACTCCGCATGAAGTGACAGAATGAAACACTGGGAATATTGAAACCGAAAGTCGTTGGGTGGAACTGCATGTTAAAACACTTTCACACCAATAATTTAAATCATACGAACTTTCGTATAATTATTGAATACCAGCATCACGCGCACGGCGTTGCCCGTGGAATCAAGACTTCAACAAAATGGGGGGAAAATGCCCACAATGACACGAAAAAGTTTTGAAAACAAAATCAAAACAAAAAATGCACATTAATGATTTTCCCGCTTGTTTTTCTTTGCGATAATGACATTTATCAAAACAGAAATGTATATATTATTGAGTTTGCCTGCTTCTTTTTCCTCTCGACAATGACGCGAATGTAATGGCGTCACCTGCCGGAAGGAGTCGGATTGTAGAAATGCATGTTGGAATGAAAGCATATGGCGTCACCTGCCGCGAGGAAGGTCACGCAGCAACCAATGAAATTGCAACAATGCGTGCTGGAATCGTCCGGAGAAATCTCGCTAGCAAAAAAACTGTTTGAACTGATCAGGGAAAAATTAATTGTAAAAAAAGAAAAAAGATATCTTAACAGCTCTTGTTTTAAATCCGGCAGAAACGTTTCAGTTATAAGCACAAAAAAAAATTAAAATTATAGAGATGTTAGAATTAAATGCGAGAATTCGAAGAAATCCTTATTAAAAATTACCATAAAAGTGACTATTTTTCAAAAATTTCTCAAAATTCAGTAAATTACGTTAGACGTACGAAACAAACTTCATTAGAACGAAATCGTTTATTCTTTACGATGGTGTAACTGTTTTTTTTTTTCGTAAAGTTATTCGAAGACATGCTATTGAGAAATGAGTGAGAAAAATCACCCAAAACAACACAAAATATTAAATAAAAAATTTTCTAGATTAAATTTTAAAATTCCGGCTTCTAGGTGCATTCAGTAACCATTACGACTACATGTGTGCCAAATTTCTTGGCTGTAAGTGCGATAAATTCGTCTGGACATTGCGGACACACACGCACACAAACATTGCCTTTTATAAGTATAGATATTCTATGTCTGCTCGGCACTAATGCACTCGTAGAAAGGGTATTTTTTTTCTTATGAATAAGTTATGGATGAGCTAGAAAACACAATTGGAAGTTCCTGTTTATAGAACGACGTTAATTACCAAAGTAAATTTTAAGAAATCATGCCAAGAATTTCATTCTTTTTTATATTAACACCAAATATATTGAAGCAAAAATGTGTTCTTCAAAAAAATGCAAGATCACAAGAATTATTTATTTTCTCCTGTTTCTTTCTGCTCTTTTTATTAATAAATAAATACTCAAGAAATATATGTTTTCTTGAATTCACATAATATTACCTAAAAATTAAAAAAATGCCCCTTTTTGAGGGAAAAGATAAATGGTCACTTTATGTATTCAGCACCTCCTTTTCGTCCACAATCGGCAGAAGCAGGTTTTTAAACGCTTCTCAGCTACAGAAAAAAAATTTCATGAGCCTGAAACTTGAATATAAATAAAAAATGAAGGATTATTATTGATAAATAAAAATAATTAAAAATATTGTATTATATCAACTTTTTTCGAAAATAAATGCGAAAGTAACATCCCTACCTTTGTATTATTCATATTAACCTTACAGCTTCACGATTTTTTTATTGTTCTGACACAGTTGAGTAAATATTCATAAACGAGAGTAAGGAATGCAAGAAAAATAATTGAAAACATTTATTTTGAAGTTTAATTTTTAATTACAGTTAATTAAAAACTTTCTCTTTGTCATTTAGTAGTTAGTGTTAAAGTCAATTAAAAATTTAATTAATTTGTTAAAACTTACCAATATTAAGTCACAAATCTTATTTTCTTTTTTTTTGTTATCTCAAATTTTTTTATTGACTAATAAATAAATTTTTCAAAATTAATTAGAAAAAGCAGAATATAAGTTATGCCGAAAGGCATCATTGCTCTGTGTAGATAGGTTACAGCATCCCCACTACTACAATGCACCTGCCGTCGCTATTCCAGAGGGTTCTCTTCGTATAAAGCGGACATTCCTTTGTTCGTTATTCGATCTGGCGAAATTTATTGTTTCTGAAAGAAATAAATCATACAAAGAACGACACGGGAAAAAAAAGAAAGGAAGAAGGGGGAAAAAAAACTGTTGAAGTCGAATTTCTGAAAGTGGAAAACGAACCGTGTTGATAAGCCCAACTTGATAGATTTTCGCAAGTTGCTGCGATAAAGATAAGATGAGATATATTTCCTTGACGTAATTGTGAGCAATTCTGATATTTCAAGATCAGTGAATTATCTAAGATAACACAAATAATGACGCTTATCAAACATCAGCAGTTCGTCCATTTCGTAATTCTGTAACAGTTACGGATAAACTTTTGCATTGCTCACAAAAAGTACAGAGACGTAACCACGGTGTGTGTCAAAGGGTCAAGGGGTGGCAAGGGCCGGGTCCCGCCCCCTGCCTCGCGGGCCGGGCCCCATGTAGACAAAAGTCCGTTTCTGCCACTTATTCTGATTGAGGGAGCGAAAACATAATACCAAGACCCGGCCACAATTAACCCTTGTTAGGCTACTGATATTATCTTATAATTATAAAACAACATAACATAAAACTTGCAAAAGGTAATTAATTAGGAATGCTTTTAGAATAATATTCTAAAGTTTCAACGATAATTGCTTTTAATTTTAATGAGTATGTGCATGGCCCTTACAAATTAAATGAAAGTACAAAAATTCAATAACCTTGAAAATGTTGAAAAAAAAAATCCCAGACTCGGGCCCTCCAAAAGTTATGAGGTCACTAGGCAGTCGCATGCTTTGCATATTTGATAACCGGCCATGATGGAAAGGGGGGGGGTGTATAATCACAAACAAGCCATCTCCCCGCCCCTTCTTAGCGTCCGGGTCTAGGATGAATGGCCGGCCACCACGACTTCATCAGGCACTGTGGCCCCCGCATAATAGTTCCCATTGCAAGCGGCTCATGAGACGACCCCCAGTTTTACCGGGATGCGACCCGTTATCGGAGAAGCGCCCTAAGAGCCACACCACCATTTCTACACCCACCATGGAACCTAGAACCCGCTTACTTATCCGGTGGCTTCTCATCCATAAACTAGCGGGACCAGGGATGGTGGTGTATAAGTGATATTATCGGTATAGGTGGCCTGGCGCATGTCCGGTGGAGAAGACACAATAGCAGTGCAATTGTTTAACTTTTTTATGCATGGCAAATGTGACAACAACTATAAACGCTGTGACTCTATTTTATTATTATTATTTAAATGTTTAAAGAATTGCTACTGGAATAGTTTCATTGTCATTAATAAGATATTCCGTAAATCCAGGGTCGGATTTATACATTTCTACGCCCAAGGCCAATGTGGTCCCATGGTGCATTCACCGAAACTATAGAGCTAGGCAAACGTAAATGCGTCACCAATTTATTTAATGTGTATGGATGATCTTAAAAAATAATATTTCATATGGTCTTTTAAAAAAAATATAGAAATTTGCAAATATTTTATTGTCACTTCTTTTATATTTGCGTCCTCCAATTGTTGCAGCCCGGTCATGGCCTTGGTTGGTCCTATGGAAATTCTGGCCCTGCGCAAACTAAAGGAATTCTATTAAGTGACAGCAGATTTATTTTAGAGTGGCTTTTTTGAAAGGAGAGGTTTGCACAATGACGATATTGTTGATGATGTGTAGTTTGCCTTCATTAAAATTGAATTTTAGTCAGCTGCATTTTATTCAAATACTAGCAGTTCGCGCATGGCGTTGCCCGTGGAATCAGGACGGGGGAAAAATGCCAACAATGACACGAAAAAGTTTTGAAAACAAAGTCAACGCAGAAGATACACATTATTGATTTTCAATGACATTTATCAAAACAGAAATGTATATATTATTGAGATGACGATGACGCGAATGTAATGACGTCACCTGCCGGAAGAAATCGGATTGTAATGAAAGAATAAAACGTCACCTGCCGCGAGGAAGGTCGCGCAGCAACCAATGAAATTGCAACAATGCGTGCTGGAATCGTCCGGAGAAATCTCGCTAGCAAAAAAAAACTGTTTGAACTGATCAGGGAAAAATTAATTTAAAAAAAGAAAAAAGATATTTTAACAGCTCTTGTTTTAAATCCGGCAGAAACGTTCCAGTTATAAGCTGAAAAGAAATGAAAATTATAGAGATGTTAGAATGTTAGAATTAAATGCGAGAATTTGAAGAAATCCTTATTAAAAATTACCATAAAAGTGACTATTTTTCAAAAATTTCTCAAAATTCAGTAAATTATGTTAGACGTACGAAACAAACTTCATTAGAACGGAAATCGTTTGTTCTTTCCGATGGTGTAACTGTTTTTTTCGTACAATCATTCGAAGCCATGCTATTGAGAAATGAGCGCGAAAAATCACACAAAACAACACAAAATATTAGATAAAAAAATTTCTAGATTTTAAAATTTCGGCTTCGAGGTGTAGCATCATTACGACTACCAGTGTGCCAAATTTCATGGCTGTAAGTGCGATAGATTCGTCTGGACATCGCAGACACACACGCACACAAACATTGCCTTTTATAAGTATAGATATATATACACACGTAGCTCCGCTTAATGCTAAGCCGAAACACGGGACATAGTACTGCCATGCGAGCTCCTCCTTAACACTGCAGGCCCCAAATAATAGCAGTGCAATTTAGATTAATATAATGACAGTGGTGGCGATTGGGTGGAAAAAGAGAGGGAGCAAAAAAAATTATAAACAGCTAAAAGACCCGGGAGTATAGGGGGTAGACAATAAAATTTTAAAAATTAGTATAGTTTTCCCAAACACTGCTGTCTTTTCATAATTCCTAGTTTTAGGCAGCGAAAATGAAATAAACATTTAATTTTTCCCTAAAAAAGTAGGGAGCAACCCCCTTCGCCCCCCGACTCGCCGCCACTGTATAATAATGAGAACGTGTGAGTTTTATATTCAGAGAAAATAAAGCAAAAAATATAGTTCAACTCATGCCGATGTCCATTTGTTATGGAGAAAAATAAAATACTCTTGAAAATAAAAAAGGAGAAAAAATATTTTCCCCCCTTTATCCCGAGGGAACCCCGCTGGGCCCGTTACTCGGAGATTTTGCACCTCCTGCCTCTCTTCTCGGTGGGCCTATATAGAAGCAGTGCAAAGATTCGCAGTTGGAAATGAGCATCTTTGAATAATGGAAATCAAAATCATTCAAAGAAAGCAAAAATGATTTGATTCCCTACTCTTCCTGTTTTTTCTCCTTCTGTTTTGCTTTTCTTTTCGAAATACAGATGGCGCCATGGGGTTCTAGTTTTTCTTTTAAAAAAAGGGGGATTGCTTATTTAGGCGGGAAGTTAGCATTGGTTTGTGATAACGTGAGGACATATTTATCTCTCTTCTAAGCGTGGGGCAAGTTTATTTTTATGAAGGCTGTTATTCAGCCCGATGACTAATAATATTTTAAGTCAATCTTATTATCATTTTTATGTTTGTGTTTGGTTTTCCTTTTTCTTTTAAAATAATGCTTATTAGGTGGTACTGGTCTCCTTTGTCTTTTGTTGGGAAATTTCGGGCTAAGAGAAGCTATATTGGCGTAATGCAAGCATCTTACAGAAAAATTTCCCAAATATTTTGAATCCATTTCGAATATAGTCCTTAGCCCTTGATAAAATGGATTGCTTGTTGGTCTAATTCGATTCTCTCAGAGTATTTATCCTAGTTTTTGCTTTCTTTGAATGATTTTGATTTCCATCGTCTTTTGTTTTTGCGTGCAGCTGCAGTTGCTCGCTACTTAAACATTGTCTAAATTTTATTGTTTAAATTTTATTATTTAAGTTTTGTTGTTTCTGTTCAAAGTTTTAATTTAATTTTTTAAAAATTTGTTTATTCTTCTTTTTCTAGTTGATTGTTTCTCTATCTCTGAATAACTAATTACCATCAATGCACGTTAAAAAAAAAAAGCTTTAAAAAAATATTACATTTTTCCCCCGTTCGAATCCTTTTTTCCTACCAGGAATAATTTTTTTTTCTTGCTATCACATATTTATACAAATTAGGAAAACATATTATATAACTGCAGCATAGATTTTAAAGAAATGTTTAATATATTCTTGTATTTTTACCGAAACTGTTTAACTAGAGATTAATTCTTTGATAATTATTTTTGCTTTATAAAATATTGAATTTCTTTCGGAAGTACGCGAAGGCAGCATTTAATTTAAATTAAAATTCCTATAGACAACCATTCCAAAATAAACATTGAATTTCATCGAATCGCATACTGTCGGGATTCTGCAACCTTGTAGTTCTGGAGTTGCTACCTAGAATTAAAAAAAAAAAAAAAGAAATCGATTTGAACGAGTCTTGAATGTTTTGTAAGAAAGTCAGCTCTGTAACGGAAGTTGAAATTCATTCTCATTAATTGCATTTTCATTAAAAGCGTCTTTAGCGAAAGTTAGATTAGAAACGATAGAGCGCGAGGCAGTCTCTTAGGAACTGAACAGAATTGTCATTACGGTGAAGTTGAATACCAAGGCACGTCTGAGATCGACTCGTCCCATGACTCTCCGTTTGCATAACCGGGAAATATAAATAATTTATTTTGGATATATATTTTTCTCAGTTTTGTTTTAAAAGTGTGTCATTATCAGATTCATCCTTTAGACATCTCGTCGGGAAACCGACAGGGAAGGAATATTACGTTTTATTTTCATAAAACCTGGCAAGAAATACTACACTCTACGAAGTTAAATTTTAAATAGTTGAAAATAGAGTCTAAAAAGAAAAAATCAGTTCTTTACACTTAATATGTTTTAAATAAAAAAAAATATATTAAAACTAGCTAGAACTTTGGACGCTTTCCATTTATCTGGGAAAAGCAGATATATTCCATTTCCATGAAAAAGCAAATAATTACAGAAGTACCCAGTCATTTTATGCACACAAGAAAAAATAATACAGATTCGAAAAATATAATAAATTTCGAGAAAAATTCGAGCAGAAAGCATTTCATAACCTTCTGACGTCATTAACGGTTACAAAATTCGATTGAAATGTATTTTAGCAAGAGTTCTGGAATGGAATGATGATGAGATAAAATGTTCGAGTTGGTATCTGTCTCCGTGGTGACCTTAAATACGATTTGTGCAGAAGAATTTTATATTTTGTAACACTGAAACTTCTTTATTTAAATTAATTTATTATTATTTAGATTAAGTGCATTTTAAACAAAAGGAATTTTTTGAAAGATGTCTAGAAGCAAACTATACATAATACTCTCGTTTATTTTGATGCAGTTTTACATTATTATGGACACATTTATCCCCTTGTTAGAGTTTTTAAGTGTAAGAACAAAGACTCTTGAATTTTTACATTTTATAATGAATATAAATGGATGGAACATCTAGAAATTCCTTCAGTAATTTCCCTGGTTATCCGGCGCCCTGGATAGAAAACATGTTCTGGTTTTGAATAAAATATCCTGGATCGTTCCACTTTTTACTCATAAATATAAAGCTCATCTAATAAAATAGTAATAATTAAAAATAGTTAAATATTTAATTAAAAAATAGCTTCTTCCCAACTTGTACTATTTACAGAATATGGCCATCTTAATTTAATTAGATAAATCTGTAGAAAAATCAGAGTGAAATAACTTTCTTATATTACAGGAATGGTATACCTAGGGTTGCCATAATTGTCAAGCATTGATACGGGGGGGGGGTTAGGTACTAAAAAAATAAAACATGAAAAAAGTGGGTAGGTAATGGTTTATTTTACTCTAATAAAAAATCAATAAAGTTTAAGCAATCCAATAAAATGAACACGTAGAATAATAAAAAAAGATGCAAAGCTAATCCTTTTTAGCCAACGGTGGCGCCAGAGGGGGGGACCGGGGATGCTGTGCCCCCCCCCCATCGGGGAAAAATTTTGTATCCCGTCGGGGAAAATATTTGTACGGGGTATTCAACTGTAGTTGATAAATAATAATCTGGAGAAAATTTGATACCAATTTCATTACGCTCGTGCCCCCTGTCGGAGAGACTGTGCCCCCCCGTTGGGCAAATCGTGCCCCCCCCGGTCGGGCAAACTATAGCGTCATTCCTGTTTTCAGTCCAGTCATATTTTAAAGTTGATTTTCCTTTCTAAATTATATCATTTTCTTCTTTCACATAATTATAAAATTGGGCGCAAGTCATTTTAAAATTATAATGACAAGTCAAAATTGCTTCTGTTGTCTTCACCGAAAACCTGTTTCTTTCGTCCGACCATTAAGTTGACATTAGGGAAAACATTCTCTCCACATTTACATTGCGAGCTAGTACGTATTCGCATAGCTTTATTAGACATGACTTCTGTTCAATATGCTTTGCATCTGCAAAAAACTTCAGCCATTTGTCTTCCATACTCAACTTCATAGTTGCTTAGCAGTTTTGGTTGGTATTACGTTTCTCTAAATAATCTTTTAGATATACAAACTGGTTGAATAGAATTTCAGTGTGGCCATTATCGAGAAAATGGGACGAAAACGGGACATATAGTGATACGGGACTGAACAGTGAAGTACGGCAACACTAGGTATACCCCTCCCTTCTGTTGCAATTAATTTTAAAGCCCTTTAGAATAGTTGGAACGATATCATTTCTATTATACTTCTTCAATAGGAGTTCTTTCTTTTTGCTTAGAAGAATGTTCGAATAGATGTAAATAAATCGTTTTTATTTATTTATATTTCATTTCAGCATCGTAATTCGCTTTTTGCGTACATATAATATGAAATATACGTATATATATTTTGAAATAAAAGTTAACTTTTATAACTGTCATTTCCAAATTAGGATTTCAGTTTTTGGTCTTCACCTCATGAAATGTACCAAACCAATTTTATCCAAATAGTAGAGACTTTGATTGGTTTAAACTGCAATTAATTTTACAATTCGTAAAATCCTTTTGAATATTTTTTATATCATAATTTTATGCATTTCTTAATATTTCTTTTCATTTTCAGTTATTGTTTTGCAAGACTCCTTTTTTTCCATATTGATCCAGTTAGAATAAATCACTTTTAATATTTGAACTTGATAGTTACAAAACTATACCTATCAGTGGCGAATCCAGGATTCGGTTCTGGGGGGGGGGGGGGGGAGGTCATAAAAATTTTGTATCGCAGTGACGAATGTTTCAAACCTCATGGCTTATGTAAACCAAAACACTTTAACTTTACAGGCTTTCCTCTCCTGACAATAAAGATAATAAAGAACACTACATACTTTCGATAATTTAATAAAAAATACAATGAAATAGTTGGCCAAAAAATGTTTTCGACCGCGCCAACGCTACAAGTGCAAGTGGAATGACTAGAAAAGTAGGAAAATTTTCGAGCCTGTCAAGTCAGAAAGCAATGTTGTCACGATTTTATTACTATTCTTTTTAAATGAAAATTACGATCAAACAGTTGTAGTGATTTTAAATCAAGAATTTTGGTTCAGCTCTGGGGGGGGGGGGGTGCAGCCCGATATCCCCTCCCCTGGATTCGCCACTGATACCTATTAAATTTCTGAACATATTAACTTTTTTATACACAAAGCCATTTATTTTCAAGTATTTTTTTATAAAGAATATTATTTACAAGACACATGAATAATAATTTTTTCTTTTAAATGCTGTAATTCTAAAATATTTCTATTCGCTCTGGAATTCAGAAAAATATCAGAAATTTTCTCATTTTTTTTCTGGTTACTTTTCTGTAAAAATAAATTTCTATACAATGGGTAAAAATAAATTTTTACGAAGTTAACCAAATTAAATAATTCAAAATGATCACCAATTTGAAATATAAGTTAATTAATAATAAATAAAATTAAATGAATAATTTAAAATTAATTAAATTAAGTAATTTGGGGCCGTTCAAATATTAAGTAAGCACCCAAGGGGGGGAGGGAGTTTGCGATTTGCTTATTTTTGCGGACAAGGGGGAGTATGAGTGATGTTTACTTTAAAATCACTTTATTTCCGGAAACCTCTTGTAACTTGCACAAATAATTTAATTAAAAAAAAATTAAATTTGAGAAAAAAGTTAAATTTGGCAAAAGAAAATTAAACTTGATTTTCGTAAGCTTAAACTTGATTTTTGTAAGCTTAAACTTGAAATTGTAAGGAAATTAAACTTACATTTTTTTTTTTCATTTTAAGCCGAGTTAGAGTTTTTTATTTGAATTAAGTCCTAAAATTTTAAAAATTAGATTATTACTGTTATACGTTTTGTAAAAAATAAGAACGGAGGGCTTGCAGTTTGCTTACGTAATTATAAGAGGGGGGTTTCGATTTGCTTATTTTTGCTGACAAGGAGGGGGGGGGGTCAAAAAATACCAAAAACATGCTTACGTAATATTTGAACGGTCCCTTTTAAAATTCTGTAAGGAATTGCAGCTCTCGTGCTCTGCTTAATAAAATCTTTTGGAAACTTAAAGGTGCACATTTCTTTATTTCTATCTAAATACTGACTACTTTGGAACTATCATTCATATTTTTCCATGCATGTAGTACGTGGTTTATTGTTTCCACAGTTGTGAAATCCTTTCCAATGATCAAATATCTCTATTGTGAATTCCTTTTATTTATTTATTTTTATTCCTTATTACAGACGAAAAAGGAAAAAAATCGGCTCGTGAAAAAAGAAAAGCAAGCCGTTAATCAAGATCGAACGGTATCCAATGGATCATCCTTTGGCGACATTTCTGTAAATTGGCATAGATCTGGTAACCCTGTGGTGTGTTTACAAATCGCACATCGCCATATCAATTCTCCAGACTGACGGGCTCTTTTTAAATCGTGCTATGGTGTTTGGTGCTGATTCGAGTTGCTCCTCTTGTACCGTTCTGCCGTATCCATCAGCTATGAATCTCGAAAAAGGTGTTCTCATTCCCGAGCCCGTGGATCCTAAATGTGAGGCCATTTTGGCCCAGGTTAATATTCCCGTGACCACCAAACTTGGACTTAAGCCTGATGAACTGAAAAAGGAAATTTCAGTAGGTATTTTTGGCACGTTCCTCGGGGCCCCTCCTAATATGACAGTTAATTTATTTGTAGTTATATAATTAAAGCTGTGGGATTTTGATGATTTTCGTGTTAAAATAGCAGCATTTGGTTTTTCAGTTATTGTTGTTAAATATGTAATGTATGAAAAACTGTTCTCTTAAATTTGTGTGATTTAACAGGTCTGTTGAATTAATGGAAAACCCAAATCTGTTCGAAATAGACGAATTTATTCTCATTTTGAGAATTTTTACTTCATGAACAGGTTTCTCTGTGTTGTCTTTCACTACTAAGTTTGTATTTTCACTTGCACATAAAGGCACTGCATTTAAATTTATTTTATGCTCTTTTGTTTATTATTTAAATTATGTTAAATAGCTAATCTAAGATGTTGATTAATTGTTTTAGTGTTTGATTATTTGAATAGCATGATCAAGGGCATGAATTCCAAGCTTGTAAATCTGTGTCAATTTGTAATTTTTACATGGAAATTGGAGTAGGGTAGGGCATAGGAAACTCATCTGGGATGTAAGACTGGGAGCGAAAGCGGTTCCAGCCGGTTCGGTTGACGGAGCGTATACGCAAAACACTGCGGCTGGACGGGACAACTCCTCTTCTCAACCTAAAAGAAATAAAGCTGCTTGGTTGCTAAGCAACGGCTATAATTACGCGTAAACCATGATGTTCATTGTTCAGTTGCTATGCGGGGCGATTTTAATTATAGCATGCATTTCCGGGCAGCTTGGACCTAATGATCGGATGGAAGAAACTAAATAAAGCAGTCATCGCAAAAAAATTCCTTTGCTTCATTGCTTAATTTTTGGTGCATCGTTTGAACTGTTAATCAAATGAGGCTAAAAGTGAACGAAACTAGAATAATGATTACGATTTTAGTTTTTAATGACCATCATCATTTTAGAAAAAAGAATGCCTTTAACATTTGTTTTCTGAAAGGAAAACGAACTACACAATTAATTTATTCATTATATGCAAATCGATGACATTTGGATGTTAAAGAAATTTAAAATTATAATCTGTCTCTTTTGATTTAAAAGTGATTTATATCTTCAATTTACAAAAAATTGCAATTTTGTTACAGTGGCAATTTTGTAATCCTGCACTATGTTAAACTAATAAACCTGCCTGGAACTGCTGTTATTTTCTCAAATAAATTTTCAGACTATTCTTTCTTGCTTATTAATTGTTTCACTGCAATAGGTAACCACTGCTGCATTTAATCAAATGTCAGCTGCACTGCAGATATCAAGTGAATCATAGTCTTCAATAAATTATTTTTTTCTTTAGGTATCATTGAACAGGTCTATATTGTGTTTTAATGGGGAATTTATTTATCTTTTTAAATTTCTTCATGTTTATATTTTAAACTGTTTTCTAGTGATGCATTGAACATCTTTATTTTATTAGAAACTTCCATTTTTGAGATAATGTGTTCTAATCCAAAACTTTCAGCCATAAGTAGTAGGCAAGACACTAAAATAAGTTGAATTTATATCTTGTAAACTGCAGTTGAGTTTATATATATATATATATATATATATACTTGGAGGAGCTGATCAATCTTGTATGACAGGGGTTCTAAACCATTTTAAATTTTGTACTGACGATAAATAACCAAAAATAAATGTATCATAAGAAAAATATTTGTCAATTAAAAACAATGCATCTTCAATGGAGTGTTTATAATCAACAATGAAACATGAGAATTAATGCAGCAACTGAGCCTGTTTTATTGCAACCAATTTCAATTTGTTGGACTTTATCTTCATTAATTAAAAGCATAAGTCAGATTCAAGTTTCAATCATGTCGTATATTTATTTTTAATTAATAGCATGGCTGAAAATCCAGTTTAGCAAAGATATGTGTTGAAAGGTTAAAATTATTAAAAATGTTATTGCCTTGTCAGAAATATACTTTGTTCATCTCTTCTTAACTAATAATTGAAAAGTTATCATTTTTTAACTCAAACATGAGATTTCTGTTGCATGAAATATCTAAAAGCTATCTCTTTCTTGAACAGAAACATACCCAACACAGTGTCTGAAATGGAAAATAGATATCTTAATTGACCTTGCTTTTCTAAATTTTCAAGAAAGTAGGAATGAAACTTGTTAACATGTCCTATTCACTGTTTTTCTGTATCTTCAATTAGTTGCTCAGTCGGTGACAGATTATTTTCTTTAAGAAACACTTCTAATATTGATGGTGAAGTAACTTCCTTTCTTTTCACTTTCTCAATTATGCAATGGAACACCCTGTTCCTTAAAAAAAAAGAGAGGGGTCCCTTCGTGGGAGTGACTGGAATTTGTTGTCGTCTGTCTCAGACAGAGAGTTTTGCCTTGGAAGAAGAGAGAAAGAGAGCTGAGAAAGAAGGAGGAGGGCTGGTTCCGGCCGCCGGGCCATTTGGGCCTTTGCGACAAAAATCCGGTTGTGAGAAAATTTTTGGGAGCTTTTTACCGAGCAATCCATCCTTGACTTGATTATTTGCTCTTCATATGGTCACCTGACCTGGATTATTTGCTCTTCATATGGTCACTTGACTAGACGGTTCATGCTCGGAAGGATTGACAAATGGGCGACGATGCAGACGGTTTACATGGAGGAATTATTTGCATGGCTTCAGATATTTAGGCAACTATGTGTTGTGGACAAAAGAATCCCTCAGTCTAACCAAGGAGAGCCGGACCTTAATGCAGCCATCCCGCATGATGTCTTCACTACTGTCCAGATAAGTTCAGTTTATCCTTACAATGAATGCTTTCCTGAGTTCATAATGCTCAAGACTCTGTCCGTAAATCTCATGATTTCTAAATTTTGAGTTAAAATCTAAAGTTTATAATAAAATAATAGAAATTAAGACAAAAGCTCTTGAAAAATTATATATTAATCCTGATGCATGTTGAAATGCCTAGCATAAATTTTGAGAGAGTAAAGAATGTTATTGCAATTGCAAAATATTTTATATCTTATGTCAGTGTATTGGAGCTAATATCAGTTTCCTTTTGGGAATGAGAAACATTATATAATAAGTCTAATCATCATTTACTAAATGTCTTATGAGTAAGTGTAATGGAAATCACTGAGTTATTAAGTTGTGTAAGCCTAGAGATAAGAAATAATTTTCTCCCTCTCCCTTTCAATTCATTTGAGAAAATAAGCATTGATAGAACAGAGCATATTGATAATGTAAATCTTAAGAAATTGAAATACATGTGACATGAATTTAATAGGGGATTAATTTAATGATGACTCATGAGCCAGAGTTCATCTGTAATAAATATAAAAACAAAATTTTAAAAGGAGTGCCAAAAATACTTTCTTGGTGATTATCTTCTACCCAGGAAGTAACTACCTGCCAAATTCAGTTGTTCTGGTCCAACAGTCTGCCCTGTAGAGCATTTTGTGCAATTTTTGCATCCTGCATGTTGCTTCACAGATAGTATCCAGCCTATAAACATTATCACATTAAAATTTGTGTTTAAAAAATGTTGAGTATTTGATGGCATAGGTACTTTTTCATTAGCTAAACAACAGCCATCACCTGACATAAATGTTTGCTTAAAATATCACTTTTTTCCTTAACATGGCAAAATGCTTGCTAGTGTACCTAGTTTAAAACCCTTCTGGTACAAAATTAACAAAAAACTGCACTTTCAGTGGCATAATGTTTCTGTGTTTGGTAAAGTTGGAGTATATTTTGGCTATTTTTTTATCTAATCGAAAAATGGGATGATATTTAATATTAATTCCATGTGCCTTTAATAGTTTAAAAGCTTATAATGATATTTTAATTTATTCTCATAGCAATTAATTTTTGGTTAGAAATTCTAATTTTTGGATTGATAAATATTATTTGATTTTTAACATGCATGTTATTCTTTCTAAATGCAATTCATGTTAAAGTAACTTTTTGATCTTCAGTTAAATCGTGTTTTGTTATGATTGATTAATAAATCAACTATGAAATCTTGAACTGATCAAAATTTCTTTCCAGAAATATAGTGGGCTGATTGTTCGTTCAGCTACAAAAGTAACTGCAGATCTCATTGCTGCAGGGAAGAATCTGAGAGTCATAGGACGTGCTGGAGTTGGTGTGGACAATATTGATTGTGAAGCTGCAACTACGCAGGGTGTTCTAGTAATTAAGTATGTGATTGCAGTAATTTAACCAAAATTAACAAATTGTGCTGCTGGCATAAGAAGCTATCTTTAGTCTAAAACATATTAATATTTATTACAGTGTTTGATACTGTGGCATAAGAATTTTCATTAATTTTAGTTTCATTTTTTCTTGGATATCTATACACATTATATGCATGAAATTAAAAAAAAAATTAACTACAAAAAAATCCCTCATAATTTAAGTAGATTACAAGATTTGTTAAAGATTACTTCAAAACCTTTGTTTCATCTTTTAACAATGATTATTAATGAATTATGAATTGAATAGTAAAAGCTTGTTTGGAAATTTTTCCAATTCTTATTTTTATTTTTGAAAATGTATAGCAGTTCCTAAAATTCAAACTTTATGGTACATTTGATAGGCATAATTTTTTATATATAAAAATGTATTCGTTTAACTTTTGTGAAACTGACATTAGATAATAAGAATTCATGTTCACTTGCTGAATGTAAGAATAGTATTTTATTATTGTTTTTAGAATCATTATGTTAGTTTCATGCATTTTCTATGTCATTTTTATGTTGCCAGATATTTTTTATTATATTGCAATTTGTTTCAATCTGTTTTAGTGCTCCTGGTGGTAATACATTAAGTGCTGCTGAATTAACATGCGTTATGATAACATCTCTCTCACGGTATGTAAATTTAATGTTTGCTTTCTACATTAAAAATTTTCAGTAATGTTTTATTATGCTGTGTGTGCTCTGATTTAAATTTATGTATTGTATTATTGGCTACTTTTACTTTTTACAAAACATCCATTCTATACCAGGTATAAATTTTTTAACCTTCTGCATATGGTTTCATTTTGATACATTCCGGTTCTGAAATACAGGGCATTTTTTTTTCTCTATCTATGTAATATTATTAATCACATCTTTATAAAAAAATTTATATAATGCAGGAATTTTAATAGTTGTGATTTCGGCATGCATGGAATAAAAATATAATGCACAGGATATTTTTGATTTAGATAAATATACATGCTAACTAATTTGTTTTGAACATATATAAAGAAATTTTGCAATAAAAGAAATAGTAAATAAAATTGTTAAAAAACGCCACTGCAACTCGGCAAATCCATAGTTTTGCACACGTTTGCAGCATAAATGACAAAAGAAAGTCCCCATGAATGAAAGAACAAATGACAATGAAATACACTTGTTGCACCATCTAGATGCAAAACAAAACATGAAATAATGACTACTGCAATATTTTTAGCCTACACGGGGGAAAAGCGAGATCCATATTGAAAATATGGGAAAAACTTACGCTAGTTTCACTTGACCCATATTGGGAGATGGATTTTGTATCGAGTGGAAATTACGGGAGCCGTACACGGAGGATTAATTCATTTTTGCTGTAAAATTTGAGTTAATCATGCATGTGTGTAATATCCAGATATAGACAAAATATTTATATATGTAGGCTCCCAAGATTGAAATATATTTGAATAGGAACATAATAAAGTGTAAGAATTAAGCTATTAACATGTATCACACTTTAAATGTTTGTAGTCTGTACTGACATTATTTAAATCTGCATTATGAATGCAAGATTCTATCTCTTTCATTTCATTTAGTCTCATTTTGAAAATTAATTTCTGTCTACCTCTTTGTCAACTTCCCTTTAGTACTAATATGATATTGGTGGAAATATGTATATTGGACAATATATTTAACAGATGATTCCTATCCATACTGACTGAAAGGAAAAAAAGTTTATTTTTGCTTTCCTTGTACATTAAGCATTATTTAAGATTTTTGGCTGAATTTTATTATTCTTGAGGATTAATCATTAAAATTAGAAACTGGAAAAACAATGTCACAAGACAATTTTGGAAAATTTTCTTGCGTGCTGCTTGTACTGATATGATCTTTGTGTTTCGTAAAGAAAATGTTTTCAAATGGAACAGAAAAGTGCTATGTTAGGAAGAACTAAACATAAAAGTTAGAGGTGTGTTATCTGTTTTTAACACAGTTTTTTGGCGTTTAGATAGAGTGCTGGGTGTATGGTTGCAATAAAATGATGATCTAAATTATATACATTTAATTTACATTATTTACATTACTTATTTACATGACGAAAACTTATGCGAACAACATCGCATCGCGCGGATACAATCTGGAATAATAACAATGTTGCCAGATACAAAAGATACATTTTACATTTCAATAATAAATCAGTGGCTTGACGCTAGCGCCGCCACACCATCCCCCTTCCTGGGAAAAAAATTGGATCTATAATTTTTAAGACACAAAATCTCGATACTTAACCGGGAAATGGACTCGCCGACCAGTACGTGTATGTATAGGTGATTTTTCAGGCAAAGGCATAGCTGATTTTTCAGGCTCCTTTGCTGAAGGAGTGGGAGATGGTGTGTCGACTCCAGGAGAGTCAAGTTTCCTTTCAGAAGAGTTAACGTTGTCTAACAAAAGATGAGCTGGCTTAAGTCTATCAATAGTCAGTCACTTTTTTGTTATCCTTGAGGATAATGAAATTTTTATTTGTTCGTGACAGAACTTTATAAGGTCCTGTATAAGGTTGTGACAAGGAAGGTTGAACAGCATCCACACGCAGAAAGACATGGGAACACACACTGAGATCTCTGTATACAAAAGTAGGTTTTGCAGAATGGTTAGATGTTGGAGTTGCTCGCAACTGCTGAATATGGGTTTTTAGTTTCTTTATGAAACCATTGTCTGCAGCTTGTGGTTGCTGTTGGGCGAAAAATTGACTTGGTAGGCAAAGATTTTCGCCATACACCATTTCAGCAGGGGAGCACTGGAGATCTTCTTTGAAGACGGTGCGAAGACCAAGCAGAACAGCAGGCAATGCCGACACCCAATGAACGGATGTGTGGCACATGATGGCTGCTTTCAAGGTTCGGTGCCATCTCTCAATTGCGCCGTTTGCCTGTGGATGATAGGCGGCTGTGTGTGAGAGACGTATTCCGAAGGTTTTCGCCAGGGAGTGAAATACATCACTCGTAAATTGCGCACCTCTGTCCGTGGAGATCCTCTGAGGGACTCCGAAGCGGGAAATCCAGCCACTATACAGAGCTTGAGCCACTGTTTCCGCCCGGATATCAGTAAGTGGCATAGCCTCAGGCCATCTGGAGAACCTGTCAATGGCTGTAAGGCAATAGGAGTATCCTTGTGATGATGGAAGAGGACCTATAAGATCAATGTCGATATGAACGAATCGCTGGTTTGGCACTTTGAACTCCGCGAGCGGTGAGTGCACATGGCGAAAGATTTTCGATTTCTGACAAGCTATGCAAGATCTTGTAAAATTAACAATGTCTTGCTTCATCTTAGGCCAAACAAAACGGCTGCATATGAGCCTAACTGTGGCACGCACACCAGGGTGAGCAAGATCATGCAGGTTGCGAAACACTTGATATCTATGCGTTTTTGGAATGTAAGGACGGATGACCCGAGTGGAAATATCACAATATAGCATCACATCTGTATTTGGAACTTGCAATTTTTGCAAAGTCAAGCTAGTAGGCTGCTTAAGTAAAAGATCAAGCTCCTCGTCATCTTGTTGACTACGAGCAATATCCTCGTAAGCCAGAGGGGAAGTGGAAATACTTTCGATGCGAGAAAGAGCATCGGCTACCACGTTGTCCTTTCCACTAATATGTTTAATATCCACAGTAAACTGAGCAATGAAATTCAGATGATTTATTTGACGTGGCGACAGTTTCTCAATTTTTTGTGAAAAAGCATAAGTGATTGGCTTGTGATCAGTTAAAATAGTAAATTTAGTTCCTTCTAGCAAATAGCGAAAATATTTTATGGATGCAAAAATAGCTAGCAATTCCCGGTCATATGCGCTGTACTTTTGTTCTGCCGTGCTGAGTTTTCGGGAGAAAAAACCTAATGGTTTCCAGGAATCGCCTTCGCGTTGCTGTATACAGCCACCAATAGCTCTGTCGGATGCATCCGTCATTAGAATTATGGCTGCGTTAGAGTCAGGATGTGCCAGATGAGTTGCTTCCTTAAGATCGTTAACACAATTTTGAAAAGCTTGGTCAGATTCGTCAGTCCAATTAAGTGGTGTTTTATCGCGTTTTTTACATTTCCCCAACATTTTTTGTAAAGGTAATTGTTTTTGAGCCGCTTGTGGTAAAAACTGACGGAAAAAATGTAGCATGCCCAAAAATCGTCTCAGATCTTGAACTGTTTTGGGTCGGGGAAAATTTGAAATGGCTTCAACTTTCTCGGGTAATGGGGTAATACCATATTTATCTATCTTATGGCCAAGAAATGATAAATTTTCCACAGCAAAAACACATTTATCGCGATTTAAAACCAAACCAAATTTTCGTAGTCGGTCAAAAACTTGTTTCAAATGATCTAAATGTTCCTCCAATGAGGAAGAAGCAATTAAAAGATCATCAATGTAAACAAAACAAAAGTCAAGCCCCTGAAGTGCATTATCCATCAAGTGCTGCATTGTTTGAGCAGCATTCCGTAAACCAAAAGTCATGAAATTAAATTGAAATAAACCAAAAGGGGGTTATTATAGCAGTTTTTTGCTTATCTTCTTCATGCATTGGTACTTGATGGTAACCACGCTTGAGATCAAGGGTTGTGAAAACAGTTTTTCCGTGGAAATATGAAGTGAAATCATGGATATGCCTAATAGGATATTTATCTGGAATGGTCTGCGCGTTTAGAACTCTGTAGTCTCCGCATGGCCTCCATGAACCATCAGATTTCTTTACCATTACTAAAGGACTTGCCCAACAACTGGTAGAAGGACTACAGATTCCTTTATGGATTAAATTTTGAAATTCCTGTTTGGCTGCTATTAGTTTATCGGGAGCTAAACGTCGTGCCTTAGCACCTACAGGAGGACCTTTTGCTTGAATTACATGAGTAACATTATGAGATTGAACTTTAATAGGAGATCTCTCAACATCATCAAAAATATCATTGTATTCCCGAATTAAATCGTTAAAATTTAAAGATAACTTTAAAGCAGTTATAGATGGGGTATTATCGGTAGAAATTTTACCAGTAGAAGTTAGGGTGGTTTGTTGATCTTTAAGACATTTAGATTTCAAATCAATAATTATTCCGTAATGTGTTAAGAAATCAGCGCCTAAAATAGGTCTAGAAACATCAGCTATAATAAAAGACCAAGGAAAAATTCTTCTTAAACCAATATTAAGAGACAGGTTTCGAGTTCCATACGTATTTATTTTTGTGCCGTTTGCTGCTAGCAAATTTAACAAAGATTTTGGTTTGCAGCGTTCTGCGGATGAAGGAGGTACGACAGAAATATCAGCACCTGTATCCACTAGGAAGTTAAGACCCGATGGTCTATCGTGAATTACTAGACGGCAATTATTCTGGCCTTTAACGTCGGCCACCATCAACGTCTGGCCCTCTAGTTTCCCTGCTTGTAACTACAAGATGGGACACACTTTTTAGCATTCTCGCGAAAACGGAAGTGGTACCAGCACATCTGATCCTTATGACTAGCAGAACGAGCGCGATAATTATTTCGCCGACTCATGCTTCTGGATCTCCTAAACTGCGACATTCTATCAATTTTCAGTGAAAGTTCACTTATTTGGGCTTGTAAATTTGAAAAGCAGTCATTAGGAGTGTTCGTTTCCGGTACTTTCGTTTTCACATGATTAGAGCATATTTCACTACCAGACGTTACGTCTGCAATTTTATCCGCCGTGATAGATAATTTATTAAGATCATCACTAGAAGTAGTTAAAATTGCTTGCATCTGAGTGGGCAAGCGTTGCAACCATAAAGATCGAAGCAGTTCATCGCCAACGCGGTTTCCCGCCAAATCCTGCATCTGACGTAAGAGCATAGACGGGCGTTTATCACCCAATTCTACATCTTGCAACAATTTTTTAAGTCGACGCTCCTCAGAATCAGAGAAAATATTAATCAAACATTCCTTTAACGTTTTGTACATATCATTATTTGGAGGAGAAGTAATAATATCACTAACCTGCGAAAGAATTTCGGTTTCGACCGAAGCGACGACAGTGTGATACTTTGTAGAATCCTGCACAATCCCACTGGTATTAAATTGTGATTCCAATTGCGAAAACCATATCGCCGGGTTTTCTCTCCAAAACGGAGGCACTTTCACAGCAATACGAGAAACTTCGGAATGCGAAACGGCCTTGCCGTCCGATGAATCACTGGGTTCTGTCATTACTTACGCCTTCTCAGAAGAGTAATATTCAACTCCGAGGTCACCAATTTGGCGTTTAGATAGAGTGCTGGGTGTATGGTTGCAATAAAATGATGATCTAAATTATATACATTATTTTACATTATTTACATGACGAAAACTTATGCGAACAACATCGCATCGCGCGGATACAATCTGGAATAATAACAATGTTGCCAGATACAAAAGATACATTTTACATTTCAATAATAAATGAGTGGCTTGACGCTAGCGCCGCCACAGTTTGATTTATTGATTAAAGTGCATTTTAGCTGTCTCCTTTAAATTCTTCTATAAATTGCCAATTGGGAATATGTACGTTAGTCATAAATAAGCCCTGGAAAGTTAATATGCATTTTTTTTAGTATGCATGCTTGATATAAATTGCTGCAGTAGTAATTCAGAAATGAAATAACAATTCTTAATAATCTCGATAATGAATATTGAGATTGAGTTAAGTCGTATATAATACATAAAGTCTCAATTATATGTTATTCCTCTCTTGTGTCTGTATATATGTTTTGTATTGATTTTCAATACTTCTGACAAAAGGTGTTACAAAATGGTATTTGATATTCATGCATCTGATCCAGAAGTTCCACTTGGATGCATTTTTGCTGAAATTTTCACTGAACTATGCATACTTCTGCTCTTCTATTGCCTTAAGAATACCTTGTTTCTATAATGATTACATGATATATCCAACAGTGGTAACTTTTGGAAAAAGTTATCAGTTATCCCAAAGCATCTGAATTATTGTATTCATATTTCTTGAAGTGGTTCTCAAGAAATACCTTTGAGAAGTGATTTTAAATAGTTGAAAAAAGGTAAAAATAATTGCAAATGTATCATCATGAAAATTTTTTGTATACATAGAAACTATTGTATGTTTTATATTTGTGTGGTATTTTGGCTTTAAATTTTCAAAGCAGAAAAAATTCAATCAGTGAAGTCTTTTTAAATGGTATTTTATCTTTTAAATTCGATTTGGGCTTCTTTTTTTTTTATTATTATCCAATGTTCTCATTTGTTTTTTGAGAAGTCCCATTTAGCTGTCTCTCATTTGCATACCAGTAGATTTTAATTGAAATTTTATAAATTTTAACGTATTTTGATTATTTATCATTGTCTTCATATAGATGAATTTAATCTTTATAATTTTTTCTTAATTGGATCTTTTTATGGTTGTATAATGTATGGAATATTTTTTCACAAGAATCAGTTTTATATAATCATTGACTGCTCAAGTTCACAGTTTGCTGACAATTTCAAGATGATTATTAAGCTCATTAAATAATCTTAAATGCAATCTTAGTGTATTAAAAAGTTATTTATATATTTAAGCATAATTTAAATTTAAGCAAAAGTAATCAATATTATGTGTAATAAAAACTGTACTTTTATACAAAAGCTCATGTAGCTTTTTTTTGTGTGTGTGGCCTTAAGATGCACAGAAACATGCATGTCATTCACCTGTGATGTTGCCACTTATAACATTCTATATATTGACAATTATTTTATCACTGACTATAATATAATTGACTTTTAAATTAAGGCTATTTCGTAAAGATTTTAAAGGCTATTCTTTCATATTTGGACAATGTAACTGTAAAATGCAACACTGAATAATTTCTAATGAATAGTGTATTCATTTTTAAAGAATATTTTTGAAGTGACGTCAGATGCATGTAGCTTTTGATATGGAATGAATTTCATATTTTTAGTAAAGATCCCTAAATCTTCTAGGAATCTATGTATTCAGACTGAATTCTAATATTTTCTTATCTTTTATTCTCCTAAGCAATCCTTATATTTTAAGTATGGCATTTCTGAACAGAATTTTATTTAGAATTGAAAACACTTACATTTTGAATTCTTTTTTAGAAATATATGTGAAGCAGCCGCATCTTTAAAAGCTGGAAAATGGGATCGAAAGAAATTCATGGCCAACGAGTTGGACGGAAAAACTCTAGCTATCATAGGGCTTGGTCGCATTGGGAGAGAAGTAGCCCATAGAATGCAGTCCTTTGGAATGAAAGTTAGCATTGGTTTTTTTCCCCACTTTTTATTCTTTTTAAAATTATTGAAGAACAGTTTTTTAATTTATTTAAAATGCAATTAAAATTTTCTATTGGTGATTGAATAATATTATTACTTTTTTCAGATAAAATGTTTTCTTTTGTATTGTATTGTGTGTTAAAAATATATTTATAAAATATTTTATCTGTTAATTATTTCAAAAGGTAACATTAGTTAGCAAAAATCTTTAATATCAATTTGAAGTAATACTGATATTAATGATGCTATCATTATGAACTTATCAGAATTACAGTTTTCTTTGACTTGTTAGATTGCATTGGTGTAATGGAAAGATCTTGGCTTCAGGGTCAAAGTTAAAATCTCCCAACACTTCCTGAATCTGTTAAATATCCATCTTCTCCTTGAGTTGGGTGCATTTTAAACTCTTGATATTCCGACATTGATGCTGCGTAGGAATTTGTAGCATGATCGTATATTATACTCTTCTTCTGACTTCATTTCAAATTTTAATATGTCTTCAGTGATTTTTATGCAGCATTACATCACGAATAAATTTAAATAATTTTTCACCAGCACTAAATCATACTTTATAAATTGTTTTTGTGTGCTTTATTATGAAAATGTGTTTAAAAATAATTACTTATTCTTATGTCAATTTCAAATGTTAATATTTCTTCTTTTTTATGTTTTAAAAGGTTATTCATTGTAAAAGTTCACTTTTATGTGATGTATTCATATCTCTTTAAACAGTAAAATTATGTTATTCTTGAATGGAGAAAGCTTAAGGTTTGGAAGTATTGTCTACCTAGAGCAGTGTTTCCCAACCTTTTATGGGCTAACCCACCCTGAGCCTTTCTAAAATTCTTATGCCTCCATGAACGTATACATAATTTTTAATATTCAAAGATTGAATTGTTCACTGAAAAAACTTAATCTTGGGTTTCTGAGTTAACTTGGTCTAAACTAAGGTGAAACTTAGGTTTTAGGAAGAAATTACTAGGAAATTGAGAAACACAGTAAGTAAATTTTCAAATTATATATACTAGTTAAATCGCAATAGATGGTTGCTTTTAAACTCCAAGCCTTTTTCAAATTGCCCCCCCTTGGCAATCAAGTTGCCTCCCTGTAGAGTGTAGGCCCCACGTTGGGAAGCACTGATGTAAGTACCCCTGCATCCATCATAAGTCTGACTGCAGAACACTTAGTGGCCATTGTTAAAAATAAGAAATTTTATCTCAAAAACTGACAGATACCAAAATAAAGTTGAAACAGTTAAGAGCATGGCCAATTTAGTGTACAGCGATTCCTTAATATTCCAGTTATTTAATTAGAAATCATGAAATTGCTCATAACTACAATTACTCGCAGTAGGAATTTGTAATGTGCTAGTGAATACTATATCTCCTCATGAACTTTATTTATATCTTTTTTATTCATAATATCCTGCAGTTATACAATTTTTTTAGTTTATTAATTAATTTACATCTGCCTTAAATATCATACTTTGCTTGTTTTATATTGCAATTAAGAATGTAATTAGGTGCTATGAGATGTGCATTTTTTCTTTGTTCTAGTGCAAATAAGGAAATGGGTATATACTGTACATAAATCAGGAGATATAAGTATACATTGGTTGTAAATAACAGTCGACGCTCGTTATAATAACCACACATTATAAAGACCATTCGATTATAATGACCAGTGATAAAATCCCCAACTGTGTTTCCCTATGCACTATGTTATTTTACTTCCGGTATAACGACCATGCTGTATCGTCCGAATTCAGCGAACACTCTTCCCGGTATTTTTTCCCAAAAAGAACATGTTTCTAAATGTAAATGACCTTGATTATTGTATTGCCAAGCTTCGTAGATGTAGAGTCTTCAATGTTACAGTTCAACTTTGAGGGGGGGAGAATTACCACTCACCACAGCGCGGAAATTAGAATACCCTAGAATTTAAAAAATGTTTCAAGTGCTATTGAGAATTTAAAATGTTTTTTTGAAAGGCAGAACATTATTTATCGTCTTTAACTGAAATGGAAAATTATGTTTTGCAAAAAGCACAGATGCAGAAAAGACAAACAACCATTTCTGATTTTTTCTTTAGAAAATAAATGTTTTGTAAGTATATAACACCCTTTATTTTCTACTTTAAAATTTTTTAGAAATATATTTTTAATTGATAAAATTTTATTTTTAATACCAATGAATAACAAATAAGTTGAGTATTTAATTGGAATCTCTTTAAAAATCGCTTATTTATATGGAACTGCTGAGCGTGCATATGTACAGTTTTTAATTATATCCACTATAATGACCACTCGTTATAAAGACCTTTTGCTGTGGGACGCAGAGGGTTGTTATAACGAGCGTTGACTGTATTTGTTTTTATTGCATTAATAATTTTTATTTTTTGAACTTTGAAGTTAATTTTAAATAATTTTTTTGTTTTTGTTTATTCCAGACCATTGGGTTTGATCCATTAGTTCCTGCTGAAGAAAGTATAAAATTTGGAGTTGAAAGTATGGAACTTGAAAAGATCTGGCCTCTTGCTGACTACATCACTGTCCACACTCCTCTGATACCTCAGACTAAAAGTAAAACATTCTATGCATATATCAGTCTTGTTGCTCTTTACTAAAATTGACATTTCATTTAATTGATTCCATCTAATCTTTGTTGCTTATAAGGTGCTATTGATCTCTAGGAGATCAATACCACCAGACATAGAGAAAGACATATGAAATAATAGCTTAATCAATCATGGACTGTATCCAAACTGATTGAGGCTGACCTTTGTTCGGATTCCAGGGAATTCAGATTATCGAAGAAATTCAATAAAATACTCTTGATATACCAAATGTAGTAGAGTATTGACTCTGGATGCTTTGTGAAGGCATATGGAAAGAGCATGCTGTGATTCGCATGGTAAAGTAGCAAACAAGTTGAAGGTAGATACCCGAGTTTGTTTCTACTGATTAAGGTGTTGTATTCATTCTTGAAGACCAACTCGAATATTTCTTTTCAGTTAGAAATAAACATTAGCTTTGTTTCTGATTCGTAATTTTTATTTTTCTTACATTTTTCAGACAAATGAAAAAAAAAAAATGTTCGGATTATTCAAAATTTCGTATTCCTGGGGTTCAGATTTCCAGGGTTCAACTGTAGTTAGATTAATATGCCTTTTAAGCCTATTAAATCAATATGTTTATAGGGAATGGAAACAATATAAATATTTAACCAGGAAATATGTGTGTTTTAAATCTGGATTTGTTTTTATTTATGCCAGAAATTATTTATCTAATACCTCAAGAAAGGGGTAAATGTACTGAGGGGGTGTTGAAGAGCTGGAATAAGTTATCTGACTGCAGTATTTAAGATTTGTCTACAGAAGTTTCTTCTTGAGTTGTCCTCCCGAGAAGAAACTTCTTCCTGATAATAGTAGTGATGCAAACCAGATGTTGTTGTGATGTCTGTTAATTAAATTTTTGCATAATGTTCCCACCACTGCTGCTATTTTTTTTTCTCTTGTATGGAATTAGTTATAGAAATAGAATTCTTAGTTATAGAAAGTATCTGTTATGTCTTGTTAAACCTATGCATTTCCATAAACCTTGGATGTTGATCAAATACTAATGAATAGTATATTTATCAAAAGCATAGATTCTTGTTTTGCAGTACAATAACTTTTTTACACATAATAGTTGTTGTTCTGCATGACATTATAGTGACAACAATGAATACTGAAAATGGCATATTTGATATTGATTGTCTCATCTAATGTGTCTTTCATGGATTATTATAATAAATATTTCAAAGTTCTGAAGTTTTAAAAGGAGATAATGGTTTGAAAAATTGAAAATACCAATTTGAATTTTAAATGAATTCTCAATCAAATGTTGAATCGCATACTTCTGATCGGTGACTTACAGTCATTCACTTTCTCTAATTCTGCAATACTTACCAGTGACTTCATGTGAAGTTTTAAATTTCCTTTTTTCAGATATGATTAACACAGAAGTTTTTGCTAAGTGTCGTAAAGGAGTGAAAATCATTAATTGTGCTCGTGGAGGAATTGTTGATGAAGCTGCTTTACTTGGCGCTTTAGAATCAGGGCAGTGTGGAGGAGCAGGTTTGGATGTGTACACAGAGGTAAATTAAATTCATTGTTACTAAACATTAAATACAGAATGCTTCAAGTTTATGTATTCAAGATATGTGATTCTGTAAATATAATCTGAAATGAATAGTATTAAAATTCCTGCTTTTAATATGTAATTTTTCAATTTCAATTATAAAAGATAGCATTTGAGTTGAAGTTTAATAAAATAATTACGTATAACGTTCTAATTATGTGGTAGTTAAGAAAAATTCCAAATATACCATTACATATTGTATACTAGCCACCTTTGCTGACCAGCTTGCTCATTGGGAATACTATGATTGTGTTTAATTTCAGGTGCATCTCTTATGCTTAGTTTGATATTCATGGTTTCCTTGCCAATGTATTTTTAAACTTCAAATTGTTATAGATATTTAAACTGTGTTATTTTAGTAGCCTTGCATCTGTTCTATTCATTGTCTAAATCCGAGGTTCCCAACTTGTGTGCATACCCCTGAGGGTACACTGCAGACCAGTTTGTTAGGTGCACACGAAAGTAATGTTGGTGATGGCAGAAAACACAAGGAATTGAAGTGAAAAAAAAGTTGAACAATTTTGTATGTTTTTTTAGGTAAAGTTTATCACTTGATTATTTAAATAATTTTAAACTTTGCATTAATTTTAGGAAATTTATTTTCATGTGCACTATATTGAGTGAGCTTCTTTCAATGTTCTAATGAGATACTCCTAATAAAATTAATCTAACATTGAGGCATTAAAACATTTGTACACCACCAGCGTTTAAAATAGCTTATTTAGAATATAATTTAGTCTTCTGTAGGCACGCGCTGTGGGTACACGAAAGCAATCTTGGTAATGGCAGGAAATACCAAACGTAAGAATATTCTAGAACTTCGGCTTCTCAAGTTCGTATGATAAATAAAAGCGAAGTCCGAAAGCCTATTCACGAAATAAAAAAAGTAGATTGATTCTCAGTAATTGAATAATTAATTGTTGGCTCTCATCATAAGTTAATGCAAAATTATTTCATTGCTGTTTTCATTTGTTTTGACATTTAACTAATGCTATTTTTAAAAATATGGAATGAAATGTGAAGTCAAAAATCAATCCTACCAATTATTAAGTTCATTAGTGTTGTCTGACTCTTAAGTTAACCTAAGCCCTAGACGTTATTAATAAAAAAAAATTGTGCTGGAGAAGATGTGACAATAGGGGGCACTCAAGAATAAAAAGACTTATCAAGAAGCGACGAATCAAGACTATTTAAGCGTTTGAAAAAAGATTTGGAACCTCTGCGTATGCTATTCATATTTCTGTTGAGTATAGTTTCATTAGTAACTCTTGTTTTTCAGTTAACAACATCTGTTGGTTTCAGTTTTACCATAATGCTGCATAATTGATTAAGTAAAATGGCTATGGAAAAGTATTTGTTTTTTTTAATGAAGTTTAATCTCTACTTTCTACTACTACTCTCTACTCTGTAAAGGAGAATGTGTGGGTCTGTGTGTTAGTCCTCTACAGGGCAGACCGCTAGATCTAAAGCTACAAAATTTGGCATGAACATTCTATGGAGGGTGATAATGTCACCTCAGAGCCATTTTTTTAAAATTAGAATTTTAATGAATTTAAAACATAACAATTTAAAACATAAGCAAAAGTTTGACGTTTTTCCTTAACTTCCAAAAATATTACAGCAACAAAACCATTTTTACGCCATCTGAAAGTGCAAAAAATTACCTTTTCAACGATGTCAATTAAGTTGCTTTACATTTTTTTTTCCTAATTTTAATAACCTTTTAAAAATATTTTTGGCATAATTTGCAACAATACTTTTCATTGTTGCAACACATTTCAAACCATTTTCATTGTTTAAACAAATATTTAATTGTGTGTTTCTCTACCATTGTTGAAAGCTAAGAAAATTTCTTACTGGATTTTACTTTCTTCTTATATTTGATAAATTTTTCTGTGATATCTGTAAAGGAAGTCTTCAAGTATATAATGAAATAATCCAGCAAATTAAATTATTATCATTGCTATGTTTTAATTCTTTTTATCTTCATGTTTTAAGCCAACTAGTATACTTCTGGATGTAAAATGTGCCATGCCAATGAAATGTTGAAATCAACTACGTATTTTATGTTAATGTAGACAAGTAACGGAAAAAGAGTGCAAGACTACAAATACAAAAGAATACAAGACATTACTACGAAATGAACGCTGGTTAAATGTCTAAGCAATTTGAAGTTTAAAACTACTAATAAGCAGGGTTGCGGTGATTTAAATCAGTTGATTAAAATCACTGATTTAAATCGCGATTTAAATCAACTGATTTTTTTAAAATAAATCACTGATTTAAATCACTTTATTTTAAATATCAAGTTAATCTGCTTTAATGAAATAAAATTGTCCATGTATCTTTAAATAGTGATTTTAAAGTATTTTTAAATTATATTTAAAGAAAGAATATATAGAACATAAAAAAAATATTTCATTGAAATGATGTAACTAGAGTACTTTCCATATCTTTATTTTTGAGAACACAAGCAAATTAGATTTTAACCCTTTGCGGCACAATGCAATAATTTTTTGAAAATATGATGAGAAAACATCATGAATGGGTTTAGTTTATTGTCTAGACATAGAATCTACAAAAAAAGTTTTTTAAAAACTTGTTTCATTCCGAGGGGTCGTCCCCTTTTCAAGTCACCCCCCCCCCCCCCAATGAGAACCCCCTTAGACACAGCCACCTTGTACTCTAAAAAATTATTGTTGAATCTTACAGAAAATTATAAATTAAAACTTCAAGAATATTGGAGCAAAATTTTCGAATTACTTTGCTAAAATTGTTAAACGTCCAGAACTGAAAAATTTCTTATCTCCGAGTCAAGGAATTTTCCCAAACTTTATCTCGAATAATTCCTGTTCTGAAACAAAATTTCATAAGACTGATATATACATTCTAAAAGGAGTACTATTAGCCCTATCCTAAACCTATTATTTTCCATTTATGGTTGAATTTAACGGTTGAGAAGCGAGTGAAATTAGGTGTGCCATTAACTGGCACACTTCGCCGCAAAGGGTTAAATAAATCTCTAATGAGCAACACAATAAAATGCAAAGTATGAGATGCTCCTTTTTTTAAAAAACAAAATAAATATTCTGAAAGGATCATGTTCACAAAGAAAGAACATAGTAAAATGCAGTGAGTTTCATTTTAATACTGGAGAAAACTAAATAGTGTTGGGGACAACAAAGTTTTTATATTGCAATAATGTTCCAATGTAAGATAATTAAGTAATGCATATAAATGTTCCAAAAGAAATACAAACATCCACATGGTGCAATTTAAACTATGATCTATACTTATAAAAGGCAATGTTTGTGAGCGTGTGCGCAATGTCTAGACGAATCTATCACACTTACAGTCATGAAATTTGGCACACAGGTAGTCCTGATGGTGACTCAATGCACCTCGAAGCCTGAATTTAAAAATTTTGTCTAGAAAATTTTTTATTTAATGTTTTGGGTGAAACAGATTAGGATTAGAGAAAGCTTCAAAACTTGTGTTTGTAATGAAACAAATGAACAGTTGAGTGTAAAATTCTCCAATATTCTAACATACAATAATATATCTATAGTTACGAAATGACAATTTTTATTATATTTTTCCTTAATAAAATTGTCTTATATTTCAAAAGTATATTATTTTTATATTTTAGTTCACAAATATTTTTAAATAGTTGTTATATTTTTGAATTAAATTTTTTGAATTTGTTTTTTTTTAAAAGAAAGTAGAGCTTAAAATGACCGGTATGTTGTTATATATATATAATTCTATGACTGTAGGGCTCATTGTCTAATATACAAATGTTAAATATATATATTTAGTTTTAAAAAAATCATTAAAATAAAAAAAATCTTGATTTAAATAAAAAAAATCCGATTTAAATCAAATAAATCGATTTTTTTGAAAAAAATCAAAAAAATCGACAACCCTGCTAATAAGTGATTCAGTTGAAATTTTATTTTTGGCAATCAAGCTGGTCGCCGGAGGCGGCTTGTACTTGATATGTGAAAGAATTTGCTTAGTGCAAATTTGCTTTAAGCAGATAAAACATTTTTCTTTTTCCTGAAAGTGTAGAATCTTCCTGTTAATGCTTGATTATGTTCCTGTTGCTCAGAGATAAGATTTCATTTAAAGACATGCATATTTTTTAACTGTTTAATTTATAGGAACCTCCTAAATGTACCGATTTGCTACAGCACCCAAAACTTATCTGCACTCCTCACTTAGGGGCTAGTACACATGAAGCTCAAAGCAGAGTTGCAGAAGAAATAGCGCAACAGTTTGTTAGTCTTCATAAAGGAAATCCTATTCATGGAATAGTAAGTTTTTTAATTTTTTGCTCAATAAATATGTTTTTCAAGTATTAGTTATTTCAAGTGTAATTTTTTTAAAAAAATCAAATATGAAATTTTCAATGTCAGAAATTTTATTGCTTGTGGAAGATAAATCACAAAATGAAACACTCTGCTAACTGAAAAACTGACTTGGACTTAAATCAGACAAATTAATAGAAACTTTTCCTGTTGCAATTATTGCCAATTAGAGAATTACATATGAAATGAAATTTATCACCTAATGCTTCTTGGCAAATAAATCAATTAGTAAAAAACAGTAAACTTTCTTACTAGAATTTTTCAAAATTTTTCAACAGAATTAAATAAATATAAGAGCAACAAATTATCACTATTAATCTTTGTTTTTCATAAGTATCTCTCTCGCACAAAATTAACTTGGTCCCTGTGAAAAAATAAATATGAAAATTATTGTTTTACTGTACTCAATATTAACTTAAAATATAAGAAAAAATCTACGGATATACTATATAATGCAATGTTGTGCAGATAATTATCTGTGTTAATTTCATGTATTAGTATTTGAAATTTCTATGAAATAGTTATAATTTGTTTAATATTTGTGCAGTATATTATTGGTTTGAATTCCATTGAAAAGACCCAAAACTTAAATTTCTTAGTTAATAAAGGTCTTTTGTTAATCTTTGCTTTTTTTTCCTCCTTGACATTAATTAAAAAATTCCTCTATTTCTTACTTTTTTTATGTTAATTTTTAATTTTAAAATTATCATCCTTTGAAAAAATATTTTTTATTAAGCAATTATTTTTATTCATTATGACTGAGGTATATACAATGCTGCTTCCTCAAGAGGTATAATTATTATTTGTCAGTTAAATCAGTGTAAATATGTAGTATACTGTTTAAAAAGTAAAGTGATTTCACGTGGTGTCTTAAGTCCAGGTTGGCGCCAAACCAGGAGCATGAAGAATAAAGAATGTCCGAGAGTTCCTGAAAAACGCTAAATAAATTTGTTAAATTTTATTTTAGTTTCAATAAGCCCTCTCTATAATCTTGGATATATCTGAAATTTAGAAATTGTTACCATAATATTATTAAGTCATATTTGCAGGTAACGTGCATATTTCTAAGTAAATGTTTGTTCGACATTATAGAATTTTAAAAATACATTAATTTTGGGAGGGCATGCCATATTTTTGCCTTACCTGGCTAGTACAGTTATCTCGGGTCGCCCCTGTTAATCTAAACGTTTATTTTACATTAATGCAAGAAAAATACCTTGTTTGTTTTACAGTCCAGTTCCTGCTGTAAATGTTGTTGCTTGTATTGATGCAAATTTGTAGACACATTAATGCAGATTTGTATTTTACACTACTATTAATATAAATATTAATAGTAGTGTAACTATTAATATTTATATTAATAGTTACACTACTATACTTCCAATGACTTATGCTTTACTAATTCATTAACTATTCCAGGTCAATTCCCCAGCATTTAGTTTATCCAAGTCTCATAGTCAGTGGGCAAAGATCAGTAAAACTCTTGGAGCTTTTGTTTCAATGCTTTTTCCTAAAACCGATAAGGATATTTCTGTAGTAGCAAATGTTTATGGTGAGCAAAAATTTCTTTTGATTTTACTATATTTTAGTTGTTATTACAGTTATCTTTGAAATGTTATTTTGAATTTCAGTAAACTGCTGAATTTATAAAATTACTGATTTCTTATTAATTTTTCTACCATTATTAAGTTTTGGGAGAGAAAGTTGAGTTTGTGTGATTCTTGTTAGCTTAAATTGATAATGCATTATTTCATTTCAATTTAATTAATAATAATAGTTATTAATTTCTTAGAACTTAATCTGCTTGCTTGCACATGAATTTTTCATCATTGTATGTGTAAATGAATGAATCTAAATTTGGGTTTTTCAATGAAATATTTCACATTCTTAAAAATTGTTAGCATAAACAAGTTTACAACTTTAGAATTAAAAAATTATTAAGAATTATAATTTTGTTTTGGCTGATTTTTTAATTTTTTAGTGGCTTACAATTATTGCTTTATAAATTTATAATACTTGTGTTATAAATACGTTACTAATTTGGCTGAATATATGATTTAAACAATAAAAAATGTCATTTTGTTTGCCAATGAAATATATTATTAAAACTCATGCATGAATGAGAACTTTAACTAAATTATGACTCAACCCTATACAGCTATGTTGGCCAACAGTATGTTTGTAATAAGGTTTGTTTTTGAAATTCCATTCATTAAAATCCAGAGTAAAGGGAGAAAAAATGCTTGCTCATGTAGAAAATGTCATCAATTTTAAAACTATGGTATGTTATTTTTTTTTTTTTATCTAGGAGGCATAATTGCACTTTTTGAATAAAAATGCATTAGAACTAATATAAGTGAAATTAGAAAATGTCTTTAAATTATCGTCTGTCGCTTTATTTTTGCATTGTGGTGGCATTTAAAAAATCGTAATTTAAAATTTCGCTTTATCACTTTGCTTCAATAAAAGAAATGAAATGAGATGAATAAAGAAACAAACATTATGAAATCTGTTTTTAAATATACAGTAGCTCCCAAAAGTGTTCGTGCACTTACGATTTTCAATGAAATAGGGCTCTATCCATTAATTAAAATTTATGTTTCAGAATAAGTATTTAATAATAAGATCTATAATCTATTCTTAACAAAACTACATGAAATATTTTAAAAACATAGTAAAACTTTATTTTTAAGAAATCAATAATCAAAAAGTAACAAAAACTTTATCTCACAAAAGTCTTCGTACACTGAAATATTTTCAGATAAACTCATAATTTAACTTATCGTCTGTCGCTTTATTTTTATTTTTGCATTGTGGTGGCATTTAAAAAATCGTTTGGCTTTAAATTTTGCTTGCTTACACCGTAATATTCTATTTATTATTTAAAAATGTCTCATAGTTGTCAAGAAACAACAATCAGCATTTGAAAATTGATTGTTTTTCATCATAGTAGTGGTAAATCAGTTCGGAATATTGCTAAATTAGTTAATTCCTCCCATTCTACAGTGCAGTTTGTGATAAAACGCTTTAAAGAAGAAAATTGGATCAAAAACAAGGCAAGAAAAGGATGACCGGCAAAGTTAACAAAATGTGATCGGAGATTTATAATTAGAAAATTTATGAAAAATCCACGTTTGATTGCTTTAAAAGTTTCTGGAGAATTTAATGAAAAATTTTGTACTTCTCAATTTCACCTGAAACTGTTTGATGAGTTCTCAGAGCAGCTGGATTAAATGGGCGTTCTGCCCGTAGAAAAATTTTCGTTAGTGCGAAAAACAGAAAGCTTAGGCTTTCCTTCACAAAATCAATGTTAAATAAACCTGAAACATATTGGAATGTCTTATTTGCAGATGAAAGCAAATATAACATTTTTTGGTTCCGATGGATGTATAAAAAACTAAAATAAAAATAAATAATAGAAAATAATAAATAAAAATAATAATAAACACATAAATGTATTGGAAACAACTTTGTTTTTTATCAAGGTAACGATTCTAAGCACACGGCTCTCAACTTTCGCCTCTGGTGTCTCTATAATTGTCCACAAAATTTGAAAACACCACCTCAATCGCCAGATTTAAACCCAATAGAACATATTTGGAGAGAACTGGAGGTTAGAGTACGAAAACACGACATTAAAATAAAAAGCGAACTAAAAGTAGTAATGATGGAAGAATGGATAAACATTGATGCAGAAATTACAAAAAAACTAGTGAAATTTATTCCCAAACGTTTAAAAGCTATTGTGGATGCTAAAGGATATCCTCCTAGATATTAATTTAATAAAAAATTAGAATATTTACTGATATGTAGAGATTTTTTTAAAGTGTACGAAGACTTTAGTGGGATAAAGTTTTTGTTACTTTTTGATTATTGATTTCTTAAAATTAAAGTTTTACTATATTTTTAAAATATTTCATTTAGTTTTGTTAAGAATAGGTTATAGATCTTATTATTAAATACCTATTCTGAAATATTAATTTTAATTAATGGATAGAGCCCTATTTCATTGAAAATTGTAAGTGTACGAACACTTTTGATAGCCACTGTAAATAGAATCATAAAGAATAATTTTAAGAGAAAAAAGTGAGGTGGCAATTGCTCTTTCTTGTCATATTTAACTTCAAACTTAAAAACATGCTAACTGAAAGATATATTATTGGTATAAAATGCAATAATTTTTTTGTAGGTCGTGATTTGAAAAGAAAAGAAATCCTCTTCTCTACAGCTATCCTTATAGGAATGCTTAAACAGAGGTGTAATGTGGATGCTAATTTTGTAAATGCTCCCACATTAGCAAGAGATTCAGGCTTTCAGGTATGCAAAAAAAAAAAAAAAAATTATGTATAATTGTTATTTAAATGTTTGTGCTCTTTGTAAAGAAAGACTGTTAGCAAAGGATAACTGTAGAGATTTTATTTAAAATTTATATATTATATAGCACCAAGGGCTTTTTTTGTGTTCATCTTAAGTGTAATTCTTCAGGATGCTTTTCATTATATATTAATCTAATTTCATTCAAACTCCTTCATCTAACTTTCTTCTACTTAAAATTGGAGGTTTCAGAGTTAAAGTGAACCAAATCCATGTTTTACCCAAACGACACTAACACTGGTGTGGTTGTATAGAACTGTTATATTTTCTGTGTCATAAGGATTCAAGTCTGTAGTTCAGTTTGTAGGCACCATGCAGCAAAAATAGTTAGAAGTCAACTGTTATTTTGCATGCAGCTAATCAACTTTGAGATTTGTTTTCTCAGGAATGAATCTCATGGACTTGGTTCACTTTAACTCTAAACTCTCCAATTATTGGGAACAAATCATGTTTTTCAAGTGCTGCACTAAATCATAACTTATGAACTCTCTGAGTACAGTAGTGTGTTTTGAATATACTTCTGAATTTTGGTTCAGAGCTTAGGTGCCACAAGCTTCAGAGGGCAGAATCCTCTTGTATACCTACATAATAATAATGTAATTTTTAACCGCAATTTAATGTTTTAAATATATTCTGTTCTAATAATTTTTATTTAAAAATGCAATTCAGAATTGGTATTTTTAGCCATAAATTGGAAAATTGAATCTTTTCACATGATGAAATTAATCATGCAGTATCTGTTTCAGTTATAAGATAAGGTACATTTGCATTTTATTTGTCCCTTTCATATCTGTAATTAGAGTTTGTAGGGTGTCAGCTTAGAATTTTTAAGCTTGGCTTCTGAAGGGAATATTTTAATTTTTTGTAAGATGATGCTTCAACAAAAGAAATGATTGAAACTGATGAATATAACTTCATCCTTTTATCTAATATAAATAAAATGTTTCCAGGCATAGAGTTCTTTTTCAATATAATCTTTCGATGCACATTTTCCTTTAATATTATAATTTAGTATTTCTACCTGAATGGAATATCCAATTAATTATATCTTGTTTCTAGGTCACCCAAGTCATCAACAATCATATAAGCTTGGACAACATATCTCTTGAATTGACAGCGACTTCTCTGACAGAAACGCACACTGTACTAGCGACCTTGAATAATGGAGAACCTGCTTTGTGCAATATTGACAATTGCCAATTTAAAACTGTGCCTTTCCTTTCGGACGACTTAATTTTCTTGAAAGGACCTAATGCCAGTGAAGTAACTGCTAAAGTCATAGGTATGATTCATACTTCATTCATTTGAATTTTATAAAAGTCCTAATTTTGGTTATAGAAATATTGTGCCTGAGATTTGAAATATGCCTTGACTTGAGACCTTTGCCTAAACACGATAAAGAACGGGCCTTAAGCACCTTGATATTCATACATTAGCACATTTTACTGTGTTCGTGTCTAAACCAAATAACTTTCAGGTAGTATAACAGCATTTTCATAACTAGGATTGTCTCATGTACAGGCTTTAGTCTAGATTGGCTTTATTAATGTCCCATTTTAAAGTAACGCAAGGGCTATTTTGGGATTATCTCATAATTTTGAACCATGGCCATGAGGGTTACATCTGTCCACTCTGTCTCCAAACTTCCAAACCATGCCAGCAGGAGGACATTTGACCCACAATGTCAGATTTAATGTGCACCAGGCTCGCATACATTGTGGATCTTCAGTGGAATTTGGTTTGGTTCCTTGAAGCATCTGCTCTCTAAGTTAAGCTCTGACCACTAGGACACTTTGGCCTGCTCATGTACAGGCAATACAGAATTGTTGCTCCTCAGTCTTTTTAGTGCATTATTTTAATTTATTTAAATTTTCTTGTACATTTAAATTTATCACCCTCAATCTAATGCAACTTGCTTATTTTTTTTATATATTTGTAAATTGTAAAAATCCTTCTTGACACTTTTATGAGAGTGAAGAACTACATAGGGAGTGAATTTTAAACAGTGTCATTATCCCCATTCATTCATAAATTCTGCTTTTGTGCAGCCACTGATGTTTAGTACTATTATGAAAGATGTTCCACTCCTGTTAACACTTTTGTGTTCATATGCTGTTTTATTATGCAGTGTTTATCTTGTATTCTGTGACTTTTAAAATTTTCTTAATCACTGATAAAAAAATACTGATTTAAAATCACTGATTTAAATCAACTGATTTTTTTTAAAAAATCACTGATTTAAATCACTTTATTTTAAATATCAAGTTAATCTGCTTTAATGAAATAAAATTGTTCTTGTATCTTTAAATAGTGATTTTAAAATATTTTTAAATGTACATTTAAAGAAAGAATACATAGAACATAAAAAAATATTTCATCGAATTGATGTAACTAGAGTACTTTCCATATCTTTATTTTTGAGAATCAAGCAAATTAGATTTTAACCCTTTGTGGCTAAAGCAATAATTTTTTGAAATATGATGAAGAAAACATCGAAGATGGGTTTAGTTATTGTCTAGACATAGAATCTACAAAAAATGTTTTTAAAAAACTTCTTACATTCCAGGTGGGGGGGGGACCGCCACCCAAAAGGGTCACTTCCTCATGAGAACCCCTTTAGATACAGCCACCTTGATACACTCGAAAATTATTGTTGAATCTTACAGAAAATTATAAATTAAAACTTCAAGAATATTGGAGCAAAATTTTGGAGTTATTTTGCTAAAATTTTTAAACGTCCAGAACTAAAAAATTTCTTATTTCCGAGTCAAGGAATTTTCCCAAATTTTATCTCTAATAATTCCTATTCTGAAACAAAATTTCATAAGACTGCCATATACATTCTAAAAGGAGTACTATTAGCCCTATCCTAAACCTATTATTTTCCATTTATAGTTGAATTGAACGGTTGAGAAGCGAGTGAAATTAGGTGTGCCATTAACTGGCACACTTCAAGCAAAGGGTTAAATAAATCTCTAATGAGCAACACAATAAAATGCAAAGTATGAGATGCTCCTTTTTTTAAAAAACAAAATAAATATTCTGAAAGGATCATGTTCACAAAGAAAGAACATAGTAAAATGCAGTGAGTTTCATTTTAATACTGGAGAAAACTAAATAGTGTTGGGGACAACAAATTTTTATATTGCAATAATGTTCCAATGTAAGATAATTAAGTAATGCATATAAATGCTCCAAAAGATATACAAACATCTACATAGTGCATTTTAAGCTATGATCTATACTTATAAAAGGCAATGTTTGCGAACTTGTGAGCAATGTCCAGACGAATCTATCACACTTACAGTCATGAAATTTGGCACACAGGTAGTCATGATGGTGACTCAATGCACCTTGAAGCCTGAATTTAAAATTTTATCTAGAATTTTTTTTTATTTAATGTTTTGGGTCAAACAGATTAGTAGTAGAGGAAGCTCCAAAACTTGTGTTTGTAATGAAACAAATGAACAGCTGAGTGTAAAATTCCATAATATTCTAACATACAATAATATATCTATAGACAAGAAATGACAAATTGTTCCTATTTTCCTTAATAAAATTGTATATTTTAAAAGTATATTATTGTTATATTTTAGTTCACAAATATTTTTTAAATAGTTGTTACATTTTTGAATTTGTTTTTTTAAAAAGAAAGTACACCTTAATGACTGGTATGTTGTTATATATATATAAGTCTATGACTGCAACGCTCATTGTCTAATATACAAATGTTAAATATATATATATATATATAGTTTTTAAAAAAATATTAAAATAAAAAAAATCCGATTTAAATCAAATAAATCGATTTTTTTGAAAAAAAAAAAAATAGACAACCCTGGGTCTTAGTGAAATTGTTGTTTTGGTTCAAATTCTTTTGGCAAAATCCCATGACTACATCACAGCTTGAAGGTGTTTTTTTTTTTTTTTTTTTTTTTTTTTTTTTCAGTATCAAAAAGAATAAAATATATTACTTTGAATCAGTATAGAATAAAAAGTCCGTGCCATTATTTTAGCATATTAACCTTTTTTCAAAAAATGATTAACATTGGTAAAGAAAACGGCAAAAAATTATGGATTTCATCTTTAAATAAATTTTACTAGTAATAATAAATATACCAATTATATTTTTATTTTTAGCTGTACCATATAAAATTTACTCATAAGTAAATATGGGAGTAATCTCCTCTTACATATATGTTTATTCTAAAAGTTACAGCATCCCACCACTGGCTACACCCTTGTACCATTAATATTTAACGGTACAAGTTAATTTTCTATTGCACAATGAAGAATTTTTCTACTTTATATATTCTATAACGGATTCACTTGCATGTAATTTTTTGAAAATAAAATAGGCATCCATATGGTTCTGTTAGCTCCTTTTTATTACATTTTCATCACACATTGATTGGACATAGTTATACAAGTAGAAGCCACCTACCCTTCTTGGATTTAATACTAAGTACTGAAAACTACATTATTGCATTTAATTTGGTAGGCAAAATCAAACCACTTGCAATCTGTTCTTAACTACTTAGAATGTAATAATGCATTTTGAAAATATGCAGCATTTTTTCCCTGTAATGTTTTGCAGAAACAGCTGTATCTCAATGTTCCCTTTGTTCATTACTATACAGGGTTCCACTCTTGTTGTGGTCCAATAGTTAATTTCTAAACCATTAGAGATAGGCATGTAGTTCTAATTGGAAAAATGCTTTAAATGAAGAGAAGAATGCTTTTTGAGTCAATATATCTATTTCTGAAAAAGTTATGAATTCTAATTTTTTATACAGTTCCTAAGTCATATTTAGTAAAATATACTTTACAAACATTTTAAACAAAAAAAGTTTCACTCTTCTGTGACTAAAACTGACCTAGTTATGGAGCTTTGAATATTGCTGACTTGAACCTCTTTACACCATTTCAATAGCCACTTCGAAGACGATCCACCAATCAATGCACAGCACTTGCTCAACGAGGCCGCTGATTAGTTTAAAATTATGAAATTCCAGGCTCCATAACTCTGTCAATTTTAGTCGCAGATGAGTGTTTTTTTTTTTTTCCGTTTAAAATATTAGTGTGTGAAGAATATATTTCTAAATATGATTGATAGGACTGGGTGGAGGACCATATAAAAATTAAATCCATAACTTTTTCAGAACTATTTATTGACTCAAAGAACATAAAATGCAATTCTTCCCTTCATTTAAAGCATTTTTCCAATCCGAACTACACGTCTATCTCTGACGGTTCAGAAATTAACTATTGGACCATGACGAGAGTGGATACCCTGTATGTTTTGGTCCATTTATATTAAGGTGAGCTCTTCCCTTATCTAAAGGGAGAAGGCACAATTCCCCATTTAACCAGTCCAACTCTGGTCATGCATGTCAATTTTCTTTTTTAATTCAGTGTTTAATTAGCGTTTTTGCTTGTTTCAGGAATCTTAGCTGAATTTGGTCTTGTGCACAATGTTGCATGGGGTGAAAGGCCAAAAGACAGTGAAAGTTGTTGGTGTGCAGTGCACGCAGTGGGCAAAGTAGATTCTATGCCTGAAGAAGTGATCCAACAGTTAGAGAGTGCAAGCCGTTATTTAGATTTCTGGGCCCAACTGAAACTTTAAGGAGATTATTTTTGAATTCCTCTTAATATTTTTAATATTATATGCAGATTTATAATTTATTTTATCTATAAAAATTCACAGGTTTTTTTCGTTGCATATATTTATTAGTAATATATATAGATTTCAATTCAAATTTAAAAAATTACATTCAAAATTTGGACAGTTAACTAATAAAATTAGTTGCTTTTCATATTCCTTCTGTCCAATCATTCCTTTGTTACAAGATTGTTGATCTATTTTTTTATATATTTTGTTTCCATACTGACCAAAACTCCTGGTTGTTGATATACTTTGATTCAAGTTTATTTTATATTTTTATAAGATGGCACTTTTATAGAAGTTATGGCTTTATTGATTTTTATATAGATGTCTGTATATATGTAATGTGAGTCAGCGTAAAGATAACTGTGTATGTGCCATATATTTACATTCCAGAAAAATTGTGTTGATTGTTAATTAAAAATTTGTTCCGAAGTTATTCGCTGTCAAATGATTTACTGAATCTTTTACATGTTCATTTCCAATTATTAGAAAACTGCATAGATTGCTGGCTCAAGATTGCTGTCAATTTTTGAATGTATATAAAAAAAATGAAATAAAGGCTTTTAGAGTGGCATTTAATAAAATGATTCTTTTTCATTCTTGGAAGTTTTAAAAAATTAACTAAGCTTTAATAAGAAGTATTGAATAATGCATCTGAAGATGCATAATTTTGATTGTACTTAAATAATTACTTATAAATGATTTAGAATATGCTTTCAGTAGCAAAAATTCATCAAGATCAATGCCAACTATACTTGCTCAGACTTTTCACTTTTGCTAACATACACAAGATAGTAAACTCTTTTTGCAACATATGTTTATTGCATGAATTTTTAAAAGTTAACAAAAAATCTCTGTAAGAAACCATAATATGAAATGGTAGTCACTAAATTAGTCATCTTAGCTTGCCAACTTAATAAATATACATTATTTACTTTTATTATACTTCGGTACAAATTTATATTTTTAAAAATGTATTTAAAGTATTATTAGATGGGGTAGCTAGGATTAAATTAAAACGTTAAAACAAAACTGGTACCCAATGTTAAAATCTAGTCTATTTAATATATATATATATATATGGATATCAATTATCAAATCAATTTTGGGTACTGAAAAATATAACTCAATTATTAGCTATTCTAGCAATACTCATATACCACCTACCTTTGCAGACCTGAAAAGCCTAGCTACTAAATTAAATCATTTTGCATACAGTGGTAGTACATTGCGCTATTTCAATTAAAGAAAAACCAAGTTTTAAAAATTTTTAATAATTTTTTATTTAACAATTAATATTGAAATTATTTACTGCCACAAAAATTAGATATATGTATAAAAATTGATGCACAGGAATGAACATGTATTAAACAAAACAAAAAATAAAAATTGTAGCTACACATTAGCACTGCAGGCCTAAGAATTACAACTTAGAACACAAAGTAAAAAAAAAACAACCTAAATTCGATAGAGATGTAATGATCATTATTCTGTGCCACATAACAAACACGTCTTGAATTGATGAATACTATATCTCAAATGAATTAGACTTGTATTCGCTAAAAATGATATTTGAAGTATGTTACTTGCACACTTTCGTCAGTCATTCTTTTAGACTTGTATCACTCTTTCAAAAATTGGAAAAGCTGAAGATGCGAAAAAGACGTTCAGCAGGAATTGCAGCTTAAAAGATGATCATAATCTCCATAATTAGCAGTACACATTATTACGATGAAGAAGAAAAATGCTGAAGGTATTACACATATTGCAGATCTTGTAAAAGATGATAATCATTTATAACTCTGTAACATTGATGAAGACCAGCGTTCATGCCACCACATAGCAGAGTTTTTTTTTAAAATGAAGAAGCCATCATTGCTTTCTTTCACTCACAGCAATTTAATTCACAGATTGTTTTGGAATACTACTGTAGGAAAAAACTTCATTTCATTTTTAGATTATTCATCACTGTGGTTTCTCACTGTTCCTTCAAGGAATACCAACCAAGAACAAAAAATATCTTCAGATTCAAAAATTATTAACGGAAAAATTAAAGCAGAGGCAAGACCCCAGAGGCCCAACCGGCCCTGGGGCCCGCAGCTGGAACAACACCAACCACTCGCTCAGCCCATCACAAAAGAAAGTTCAAATCGTAACGGAAAACGATTCCAGATACAGACGCCCAAAACCTGATTACGCCAAATTCTTACGCAAAAACAAGATGGCGAAGAAATAATCCCGTTGCAAAATTTGAATTTAAAAATTAATAAAGTTGAAACCTTAATGGAAACAACAACAAAAGTTAAGACAAATACTATTTAAATCGAAAACAAAAATAATTAAGAAAAATTTAGATATTTAAAGAAACGGCTAAAATTATCGTTTGAAATTCAAAAATTGTTAAAGATGCCACAAGAGAAGAAATAAACTTTGGTGGCGAAGAGTTAAATTAATTAAAAATACTGACAAAACCGAAAAAAGATGTCGATGCAATATTTGCAATCTAACAAGTATCTAATATTGTATTATTTTGCTACAAATGTTAGAATTTCATGTAACCAAAGAATATGCAATTACATTTATTTTCTTGGGGATATGAGGTTTTAAGAACATGTTTGCAAAACAACAACAAAAAAAAGCTTATCCATAGAACATTCTTTATTTTTGAAGTATTTAGAATCTATTTTAATCTTGAAACATGCCAATTATAAGGATCTGTTGTTCAATTGTAAAAACGAAGTTTTTTATTTATTTTAGGCTAAGCAGAAATGCCACCATAACATACCATGTTATTTAATTTGCATAAAAATCAATCTTAATACTATATTTACAAATTAAGTATGAGAAATTGCAGATTTGAGGTGCATTTTTTGCTACATCCATAAAGATTTTACCATATTTTTTTCATAATTTATTAACAAATGTTCACATGTATATTTTTTGATTAAATTTACTCTTTGTAGATAAAAAATATTTCTGAAAGTTCAGATCTGTAAAAATTCAGAATTTTTAACGGTATCTTTTAATGTAACTGCTGTGGATTAAAACTTTAATCAAAAATATGGCCGCTATAATTCATGTGTTCCCTATTTCTGAAAATTTATAATGCTTTTTCCACAGCAATCTTTATAATTGTGTTGGTACCTTTCTTTTGCTATGTATGATTAGTATAAATATTTTGCAATTTTTTCTGGATTTATTGTTGTTTTCAAAGTTTCCAAAAAGAAAAACAAAGGAAATTTTACATTAAAATCAAACTTTTATTTACAAAGATTTACAATAAAAATATAAACAAATGTATATAAATATATACTGCATCAATTGTGAATTCCATTACATGTACTACACAGCATTTCCATGAAGGAAAAAGTAGTATTTCCTTATCATTTAAAGGCACAAAGTGGGAACAGCAGACATAGGAACAAAGTTCTATATTTTCACATCATAATGTTTACTGTAATTATCCACACACACACATTTTTGCTCCTCATATGAATAGTATTGACAAAAAATGTCTCCCAAAAAATTGCATGAAATGAGAATAAAATGAAACAAAAAAAAAATTAAACTAATTCTTTAACATATAAATAGAATTTGGAAAAGTTCAGTTGGCTGAGTTCTAATAATTTTCTAAAGATAAATTGTAACAGAATTTAAAGTACTGATTGTCTTTTTTTAAAAAAAATTTAGTGTTAAATTTTAAAGTTCATTTTGAAAGTGCTCTTCTTGCAATATATCGCTTATTTTTACATAAGAAAACCTAAGGTTATTTGCGTTGTTGTACCATTGATATATTTTATGTGTGCTATCTACTAGAATTGAATATGTATCTTAGGTGAAGTTAATTATGTTTTTTTGAGTGAACTAATTGCTTTAAAAACTAAAATAGTTTCCATAAACAGAGTTCACTTTTCCTAAAATGAATTGCTACTCTTAAAACCCTTTCTTTTCTGAAATTTTAATTCAGTTCAAAGGACTTTCCCCAGTGGTGTAGTCGCAAAATAAGCAGTGTTGAGATGCTGTAACCTGGGTGGCAAAAATTGTGTTGTTTGAAGGATGTTTTCAAGAAAAATTGTGAAAACGTCCCACTGTTATTTCTCGTGAAATAAAGCAGTGCCGGAACGGCGTTCCGTCTCCATTACACTCCTGACTTTCCCAATAAACCAGCAATGTGTTACAGCTTCGAATTTTATTTCTGATACACATTTAAAAGAATGTTTTTACAAAAAATATAATTTTTGAGAGCCTGCATGTTAAGTGAAAGCACTTTGTGTCAGAAAAAAAAAAGAATTATAAAGCTTCGACTTATTTCAAAAAATACTTATGATTAAAACATTTTTAAGGTTCTTCTGTTATAGAATTCTAGTGTCTCTTCAAAGCATCTGTGAATGATATGCATTATGCTGCACTTGCAAAAATTTGTTTGTATGCCAATATGAATTAATGACTTAAAAAATTAATGTTGTGAGCAATAAATGTAACTGTAAAATCGAATTAAATAATTATGTATACTTATTGCATTCAGCCATTGCTTTTCAGAAAATTGTAGCATCTAAAATAGAAAAATAAAAGTTTATCAACTACTTTTATTTAGGAACATAATTAATAATTTGGCTGACATTTCAACAAATGTATAACAACAAACTCTAGGACCAAGTAATGTTGGTAAGCGTAATTTAGGAAAGTTTTTGGGATGTAAGATACTTTTTGAAATATATTAACTTTTTTTTTCTTCCAAGTGTTACACCTAATAGTGTAAATACTTGAAAAAGTAAGTGTCTAACCCTTCTGAGGACTACTGTCATACAGTTCTGCCAGCTATTTGTATCGTTAAGTATGCAACCGTCCTCAAAGGGTTAAGCATTAGTTTCCTTTCTTTACTATAATGTGGCAGCTCACTGTTTAAATTCATTTATGCATATTTCTTTTTAGTTCTCCAAACACACAATTTTAATCCTGCATTATACATTATTTACATTTTTGCTCTTTTATTTTATCAGTTTAATAATAAATTGATAAAATATAATTTGCTTATTACATTTTTGCTTTAACAAGTGAAATTTAATTAAGAAAATTTAATCAAACAATTATAATTTCAAATTAATTTTAATTAAATATTTAAGATAATATTTTTGATTATTTTCTATATCAAGAATATGCGAAAATTATTCACCAGATTAAGAAATTTCATGAAAACAGTATTAAAATGTATATGGAAACTGTTTGAAAAGTAGATAGCTCAGTGAGTTTCATTTTCACGAGAGGCAACAATGGAACTTTTTTGCAGGAAAACTGCATAGCGTAATGCAGAACTAATGGTGTTTAGTTTAGTTACATTAACGTCCCATTTTGAAGCAACACGAGGGCTGTTTTGAGACAGACCTTGTAATTTAGAACCACAGTCAGATGACGAGGACGACTACTGAGCTGGCACCTGGTTCTGAGGCTGATACCTTACCACTAGGCCACTGCAGCCTAATTTAGTTTGGTGGAACTAGCGTAGTGGGAGCAATTAATGGTGTTTATATGTACTGAATACTTTTTATTTCATAAGCCATTGAAAAATGCTGCATAAAACCCACTAAAAATTACTTCTACATCCTTTGCCTTACAACTTTGTACCCAGGAATTAATTTTAGGATTTTTCCTGTAAGTAAGGAGCAGAAATTTCTTCTGTTTTTATGCATGAAGACGAAATTCTTTGAGCTATGGTTTCTGTCATTATAAATAGTTTCCACATAATTTTTAAAGCCATATTTTTTATAGAATTTCTCAGTCCAGGGAATTATTTATGGATAAGCTGAATTTCTTATTCATTTATACAGTTTGACGTAACTGTAGTCGAGAAATAAGATGATTACAAATTGTGCAGTGTAAGATTAATAACTGATTACATAAAATCACATCTAAAAAATGTGTAGAATAGAATGATTCTCTGATAATTCTTTTGCTTTCATTCAAGCTATATTAGAAACTGTTAGACCTGAATTACCATTATATGTAATATGTGTAAATAGTAAAAAATTCAGCTCTTGTTATTTTTTAAAAAAGTGGCGCTAAAATGCTAGTAAAAAAATTTGCCTTTTTGCAGCACTTTTGTTTTTAGGAACTATAAAAAGAGAGTATTAGTTTGAGGAATATGTATAAAATTTAGCACTTTGTTGCTAGGAACATAAATAATTGTACATAGGGGAGAGTGAGGTAAAACCGGGTACCTTGATTTTGGCATTATTCTCATTTCTAGTGGATAAATTCTGAATTATATTCTACTAGTGAAGAAAAAAGGATGGGCATAGGTGCCATGTTGTTGTTGAATTCACTTCGTCTGTGAAGGTTTATTTGTTTTATGACTTCAACTCTCCAATCTTCGTTTCTTTTTAAACTTTCCCTACTTATTAATCATTCAATTATAGAAACTGGATTTATTTATGTTTACGAAGGATTTATATCCTATTAAACAATAAAGATTTAGTAAAACAATTTCGTGGTTGTGTTTCGTTTGTTTTAACCTCTGCACTTGGGGTAAAACCGGGTACTAGGGAAACTACGGATACCAGACCCAAGAGGATTTTCTTCGATTGTGAGATAAGTTCGTGAGGGCAATTCCTATTTGACCTTTGAGTTAAATGATCTGATGAAAAGCATTTCCAATTTATTCCGATTTCCAATATTTACTTTTTTGTGATATTTTCAAATAATACAAAGAATTATTTTAGTCAAAATTTTAAAAAGAATTGAAATTTATTTATTCCGTTATTTCCTCGCTTGCAAATAAACGATTTTTATTCATTTTTTCTCATATAAAACTTAAAATGCATGAAATTTAAAAACCTTTTGCTCGAATTCTATGCAATCGTCTGGTTTTATTTAAAGCATCGTCATTTCGACCGAGTTCGTCTCTTAGCTTCAATTTTAAAGAAGAAAGAATTACGTTGAATACATTTTTCTTCTTTTGCTGTTGGATTGGATTATTTTTCTTCTTAAGCTTTTGGATATCGGATAATTAAAATAGTAGGAGAACTCAGTAAGTCTATTACGTTTTTCCAATTTCTTGTTTTGTATAACATTTGTTAGATTCTGACATTTCATTTTGTCGCTATTCTGTTCTATTGTAATTTCCAAACCAGCAGTGTTTCAATGCGCTAGTGACATTGACCCTGTTTCATTCCTATAGTTTTTATCACTAATTTAGATACGAATTTTGGAAAATTTTTAAATTGATTATCTTTATTCTTATATTGTCAACTACGGTAACTATTGTTAAATATTAAAAAATTGTTTGATTATTAAATGACATGAAATCACATGAAATAAAAATTTATGCTACTTTTCCACTGAAAATCTAGTTTTCCCTATTTTCCCATGGGGTAAAACCAAGTGGTTTGACTTTTTCTACAAAAAAATCATAAGTAAAACCAGCGGGAGTAATCTCCCCGAAACTTTCTCGCATACGACCAGTAATGCGGGGTGGGTAAACACTCCGTTGGTAGGTAAATATTTTTGTGGTATTTACCCAAGGCCTGGTTATTTTGAGAAAAAAATTATGAATGGTGATTTACAATGAAACATATACAATTTATGAATTCCCAAAAACTTAATATTTTGCAAAAAAAATTTCGTATGCTCTCAATTTTTACGCGAAAAGGTACCACAACTTTATTTAACGTTTTTGAGTACGAAATCTTACTATAGATATCACACAACATAAAACCATACCTCTGGTTAATCGCAGGCGTCCATCTGGAGAATGTCAAAACGTAGTTTCGTTTTGGGGTTTGCCATAATTTCCGAAGCGCGTGTTTGCGGCTCGCTATAATTTCGCAACTTCGTAGACCGCCAAGGTCAAATGCCAACTATACTAACTTGAATAAAATAAGCCAAACGCTAGCCAACACACAGTCGCAATGTATATTTTGAACCAAATATGCAATTTGAACACCTTTTTTACAACGGATTGAAACGAAATTTGAGCACAGGTCTATAATTAATATTAGCAAACGTCATACCAATTTTTATTTATCTAACCAAAGGGTTTAGGAGATATAATTTTTACAAGTATGCGATTGTACAGACCGACAGACAGTCAACCCTTTGACGGATTTGGCCCAAAATTTTATGCGGACCTACATTCATGGTGATAAAACTGTGTACAAAATTTTATCCATCTAGCTATTCAAGTTTTTGAGTTATAGTGTTCGCATGACCGCGGACAGACTAACAGACAGATTTCCCGTTTACAGATTTTGTCCAAAATTTGATAGAAACCTACAAATTATGTGTCAAGTTCACATACCAAATTTCATCCCTTTATCTGTAATAGTTTTCGAGTTATCGTGTTCACAGACAAACATAATTCTAAAATTGTGTTTTTCTGTGGAGATTCGTCAAAATCTCGAGTTCGAATTTTTTGACGATTACAATGCTTTCTCTTTGTATACTTCGTATACGAGAAAGTAAAAAGTAGTAAAACTATAACTTTTCCTGAAAGATATATTGTACTCTGATAAAAATTGAATATTTTAGGAAAATTTGACAAGCTCTAAGTCGAATAGTTTAGCTTCAACAGGCTTTCGAACCTTATGTGGTTTTACCCCACTTTCTCCTACTTATAAAGAAATTCTACATTTTTTTTTTTTTTGTGCACTAAAATATTTGCTAAGCAGCAAATGTTGTATGTTGCGCACCATACTTTCTCTGTATGAAATATTTTTTAAATATTTCAAATTATGCCTTCAGGATATAAATACTGTAGGCCGTGCTTATATGAAACTATACAGTTCATTGGACATTATTTTATTTTGTGGGGACCAGTCAGCGTATTCGTCCACCCTAAAGGAAATTTATTTGTATGAAAAACGCAGCGGTTAAGTTTTAATCTAAACGTTTACGAATTATACAGCAGACAAGCAACAAATAAATAAATTTTAATAATGAAAATGATAATACGCTAACGAAAACGTGGACATTCTAATGAAAATACCTTCACATATTACATTTTTAGTACATATTTCCATTTTTATTACTTTCTCGTATACGAAGTATACAAAGAGAAAGTATTGTAATCGTCAAAAAATTCGAACTCGAGATTTTGACGAATCTCCACGTTTTAGACCTCCCTGAGTCCGAAAAACACAATTTTGGAATTATGTCTGTATGTCTGTCTGTGTGTGTGTGTGTCTGTCTGTGAACACGATAACTCGAAAACTATTAGAGCTACGGGGATGAAATTTGGTATGTGGTCTTTAAACATAATTTGTAGGTTTCTATCAAATTTTGGACAAAATCCGTCAACGGGAAGTCTGTCTATTTGTATGTCCGCGGTCATGTGAACGCTATAACTCAAAAACTTGAATAGCTAAATGGATAAAATTTGGTACACAGTTTTATCGTTATGAATGTAGGTCCGTATAAAAGTTTGCGCCAAATCCGTCAAAAAGAGGCGTTCAAATTGCATATTCAATTTCTTTTAATCCGATTCTCATACGCATGCGTATTGGTAGCAATCTGTTATTGTTGTATATTTTATTTATAACAATAAATAATGTTTTCAAGCATCAATTGTTAACAATTTTTTTATTGTTGTAAATCAAACCGATCTCATTATTTCAGCAAATCTTTTATTCACGCGCTTTTGCAATTGTTACGGTTGTGGTAGTATAAATTGTTTTCTTGGGAATTCAATTCCAAAGCAGAATTTTCGCTTTAGTATTCATTGCATTGCCTATTTTATCGCGCCTGCTTCAAAGTAATATTTTTTTTATAACGTGGCAACAGATATTTGATTTCAGGTTTGTTTGTATTTTTGTTTTACTTTCTCGTATACGAAGTATACAAAGATAAAGTATCTCCACTACGAATCTCCACTTAGAAAGTATACGAGAAAGTTTAGGGGAGACCACTCCCGCTGGTTTATTCATATATTTCCGGCAAATGTTTCAACGATTTCTTCGAGTACTTAAATTTTGGGGCCGACAGGTTCGCTGAAACGAAGTGCGTGCTTCTCTGATTTTCGTCAAAAATAAATTGCAAAAGTAATCAAGAAAACCATCTACATTTGAAACTGCTTATGAACGACGGACTTCGCAATCTGATTCACAGACTAAAATTGTTACTACGCACCAAATGTCCCTTTTTTTCCCGATTTTATAAGATTTTTTTAAAAATCCGTTTATTAAGTTTATATTTAATCCTTGGTTTATTTATTTACTAAAAATTTTGGACTTTTAGCCCGCAAACCATATCTCAGAACTGATTGTCACAGATTTACTCACGAAAGATGTAATACAAAATCTCATGCACGTTGCAGAGTGCTTAAGAAATAAATGAAAAACAAGATGAATTTTTCACTTGGCTCTAACCTTCGTTTTGTTAATAACTTTACTTTTAAGGATTACTTTCGTTTTATCCGAGTAAAAATAATGCAAAAGCCACTAACAGAAAAAAACTGCATTACCAAATCTCTACTAATAACAAAGGAAAATGTGTGTTGGCGCTCTACAGGGCAAACCGCTGGACCTAGAGCTACGAAATTTGGCACAAACAAACTTCGGAGGATGGGAATGTGCATCTCGGAGCCCTTTTTAAATTAAACGAAATTTTGATGTTTTTCTCCATAACTCCCGGAAATATTACAGGACAAAAATCATTATTATGCCATCTGAAAGCACAAAAAATTACCTTTTCAGTGATATTAATTAAGTTGCTCTTCATTTTTTTTCTCTAATTTTAATAATTTTTTTAAAAAATATTTTTGGCATAATTTACAGCAGTACTTTTCATTGTAGCAACGCAATTCAAACCGTTTTCATTGTTTAAACAAATATTTAATTGCGTGTTTCTCCTCCATTGCTGAAAGTTGAAGTAATATTCTTATACAATTATCCGATTTGCTCGTTCAATAATGACGCAGACAAAAGGGGCGGGGTACAAAATTATTTATATACAAAGGAAAAACTAATCACTAATCCAGGAACTAAGTATCACAAAATTATCGGTTTATGCAGCAAAACTTATTTCTTTATATCTGTGTTTTATATCATGTGAAATCGGCGTAAACAGTTTTTTAGTTATCTCATTAAATAACGTCCCACCTTTTCAAATGATTGTATAAAAGAAACTTTTTATTATTAAATTTGCAAGACAACTCTTCTTAAAGTTTCTTTTAAACAATATTTTTATTAAATCACATTAATAAATAAATTCTACGTAATTATCTACATCGTTATAGAGCTAGTATTACTTACAAAATATCTTTATACAAAGTTGGTTGTAATACAAAAAATAAAATTCGCGCTGTACATTCTCCAGTAATTAAAAAAAATGTGAATCGGGTATCGTCGTTTTTGTTAATTCTACTGAAAACATCAAAAATTAGTGTCTCGTGAATTGAGATCTCCCGCAGTTATATACAACGGCGGCTCATCAACAAACAGATGAGCAGTGCTGTAAAAGATAGATATATATTCACTTCTGTAAACCAAAATTGTTGCATTCAATATCAGAGGTATATTTATCGTCTGTTCAGCGATATTAAATTCTCGAAATCTCGTAGAAGAAAGTAGGCAAACTTTAGGAATAAAGAATCAGTAAATTTTTGAAATAAATGCAAGGAGTTCTGTAGCTTCAAAGGATGAGCCGCCAATGCTATATACAATTTCATATGAAAAAAATATATATTAAGTATATTCTTTTAATATTGTGTTTGATGATTTAAAAGAAAATACGATATTATCGCATACTAGACACAATAAAAATGGGCAATATAAAAATATTTTTGCATAGCCATTAAGAATATCTTCAAATCCTGAAACAGCCAAACACCGTTATAGTGCGTAACCAAAGGAGTTATTGCGAATTCATTATTGTTTCATTACATACGAAAGCGTGAACATTGTCTATTCTGTCTTCGTCCGGAGAAAATAAATGACAGGGATTTTTTTTTTAAATATAAAGATTTTTTTTTAAAATATTCGGTTTATAAATTTTATGAGTTTAGAAACGGATATTGCGAATTTTATGCTTGCTTCATAGACCAACTGTTAAATTTTTATTTCCATAGACGAAAACAAAATTCAGGTTCCATTGAATAGAGTGAGAATGTGCCAACACGGTGTTTTGGACACAAGTGGCAAACAATGAAAACCATCAGTTTCTCGAATTACCACCAATTATGGAGTGCTAACTTTCACTTTTATTTGGTAAAGTGCACAAGTTTTCAAAAAGCCGTGTTCGCATATTGTCAACAAACCTAGGACAATCTCGTCTCATACTATGTTAATCTAACAGCCGAAACTTGAAGAAGAATTTGCTTTTCTTAACCCAGATATCTTGCTGATAATTCTCTGTCATCTGAATAGGAACTCCCTTGGAACCATTCACAATCAACTAAGAGTTCATTATAACGGAGTTTGACCATTATCTGTTAGTGGATAGATTAATTTACAATAATCTTAGATAAAAACACGACTTCACTAAATAAAATGCTGGATTTTCTTAGGATCGGGGCAATGAATTGCATTGCTTGAACAACGTTATTGTAGTTCATATGATTTCAAACTGCAGCGCCAACGTAGGAAGGTTGGCAAATTTTCCAAAATATTACTATCTGATAATGGCCATCATAGTTGTGCTACGAGAAACTTCTTGGCGATATTTCTCATTCCAGTCTTTTTCGACGATTAGTGAAAGTAGTAACATTCGTAATGATGCCTTATATTTGCATTTTGCCCGGTATCTGTTTTAAACACCTTTCCATCGACAAAAAAATTTATGTTACATTACCAGCCATTAGTGTTCTTAGTGCCGAAAGAACAACTGCAAGTTGTAGAAAGGCGCTGAGCAGGATCACAGAACTGGAATTTTGGTTGCTCATACTGGGTTGCACGAGGTAGCTACCCGTCAATACTGACAAGGGCACTTCTGTGACTAGTGTGGGACTTCGCTGCTCTACCAGGGCCTGCAGCTTCAGGGCCTCTTGGAAGCAGGCCTCAATCTGCAGGAGCGAGGGCCGTGGAATGTTGGGAGATATGAGGGCGACGATCGTGAAGTCCTCGTCCAGGTAGGTGCTGACGTCGCACTCGGCAGTCTTTATGTGTTCCTGCAGTTTTTGAGCCACTTTGGCGATGGTCACTGGCTCCATCGAGTGTATGGCCTCCACCACTTGGTCCAGAAGACGTTGACTGTATGTCAGTTTGATAGCAACTCCTGGAACAGAGAGGAAATAAAATTGAAAATAAAACTCCATTTCTGTTTTCTTCTCAGAAAAATTACGAAGATAAGGATACCAGCTGAAAGCGAAACAGGTGCACCGTATTATAGATAAGTCACCCTATCGCAAACACATTTATAAAAACAAACATCTTGTTTCTTGGCGTTGTGAGGGATGGGAGATATGGTACGTCTTGGCGAAATAGGTGAATCGGATTATAGATCACAAACGCCCTTTCAAACAAAATGCAGCATAATCCATTTAGCAGAAATAAAATATTGGGTTGGCCAAAAATTAGCTGTGTTTCTTTGTGTGTGTGCGTGTGTAAATTAAAGGCTGCTTTAATGAGAATTTTTTCGAAACTTTTATTTTTAGCAGTAAAAAACTACGTTCCGAGACCGATTTAATGTTCTCATCAGCAGTGCAGGTTTTACCATTCAAAGCATTTTGCAAAGAATGAAACAAATGGATAGTGACAAATTTGGCAAATAGGTTGGATTTGATAATATATTATCCCACATATACATTTGACGAGAGGCGAAACTTGTACGTGACCTGTAATTCTTATAGTGAAGCACAATATCTTAAAGGTTCATCATTCCTAAGCGCTTCTGATTCATATATATATCATTTAATGTAAACAATTATAGCTGTACACATCCGAATCAATGGTTTAGTCTTTTGGAAGCCATTCAAAATAAACAGTATCTTTGACATCCCAACACACTGGCAGCACAGTCAACCATTGATGAATGTCATAATTGAATAGAAAGCGCATTTTTGGAATCTTAAATGCAGTCCTTTAACCGAACAAACTTACCACAAATAGGACAACACGAGTTAGGTGGTATTATTCCACTGCAAAATTCTGAGGGAAGAGGCTGGCAAAAGACGGCAGAACACCCAGTTTTGTCCTCTGAAAGAAAGAAATGGATTAATAGTCGGGCAATGAAAATATGACAAATGAAAATAATAATCCTAGTAGCATCGTACTCGTACGTTTGATTAAAACCAAGACGAAAACATCATCAGTATATGCGAATTGGAAATCCTTAAAAATGTGTCAAAAACTCGAATATCTAAAGACTTAATTTCTACACATTAACGCAGCAAAGAGATTTAAAATAACCAAACGAAGCATATATATATTAGTTTTCAAGAAAGTTATATTTAAGTAACTTACGTAAACTGAAGTAAATTTAGTAATTTTTTCTTCCTATCGTTATTTACGAGGAAGTTATAGCCATTTGTAATCGGTGCAGTTGTTTTTAATAACCCTGAATATTTGCACACAATGCAGTTATAAACACCAATAACAGATTTTCTATGTAATAAAAATCTACATTTATAAGTTGTTTAATTTCATGGAACTCTTTCTACATAATATTGTTTCTACAGACGCGTAGAAACAATATTACGTCACTCAATTTTGATTACTCAGCTTTTTATGAACAGCCGACTCGGGCTGTGCACTCTCAAATCTGACTACAGTCGTTCGTAAAATTAGTGATACATTTCAAAGCTTTGGCTAGGGCCGGATTTACACATTTCTACGCCCCCTCTCAAAAAAGTTAATATATAATTTTCAATTTGATAGTTTATGATGATAGTTATGATCAATAGTTTATTTTTAATACACTTAATACAATCTTTATAATCTTCGAACACACATTATTTTTTTTTACTCAAAATTACACTGCTAATGACATAACACCCGCAAAAATACTCCAACGAATTTCTTGAATGCCTGCTAGAACTTCTTCGTTTTCTCTTTTGTCAGTGAATAGGGTTGAAGGGTCATTGAAGTGGACAGATCTTATTAAATCTATTTCAATGCAAAGAAGCCGCGGGTCCACAGTGGGCAAAAAATGTATCGCTCAGAACATTTAATGTGAAAAATGTAAATTTAAAAATCACTATTTTATTTGACCTTTTCAAAATAACTCTGAAAATATTTTGTTATTTTCCTGTATATGCGCCCCTTGACAGCTGACCATGGCCTAGGTTGGCCCTAGGGAAATCCTGCCTTGGCTTTGGCAAAGATTTCACGTGATCTCACCTGGTGTTGGTTGTCGTTTGACGCAGGGTCCTCGGTAGTCGATGGACATCTTCTCAGCCTGGGCTGCACACTCGCTCCGATACTCTCTCCCGTCGTGGCCGCACACCTCACCTTTCCTTTGGCAGGTGTTCTGGAAAGAAAGAAATTGTGGAAATAATTTTAAAAATTACCGCCGTTATTAGTTTACTAAACAGTTGAAAATATTTTTTATATCAAAAAGTTGTAGGCCATAAAAAAGTTATAATCATAGAGGTCGAAACGAAATCGTGAGTCGCTGAAAACAATACGATAAAAAGGAAGAATCTTAAACATTCATTAAAAGTTATTTCGAATGTGATAAAATTCCAATTTACTTAGAGTATTTCTATTAGCGCCTCAGTTCGTATGATTTTTGTTTTGACCTCCAGGATTCGATTTAAAAAAATTGTCTTCTTTTCAGTGCACTAATAAAAAAAAGTGTTTTTATGTCTGTTTTTATTCTTATTACTGAATTTTTTAAACATTTTTATAAATAATTGCCTTCTATTGACAAATTTTTATTCCTACTCTCTTTTTTTGAGTTATCTTAAATTTACTGCCTGATGGAACTGTCTCATACGGAATCAAAATTTAAACAAAATTAATCGATTAATTGATAATTAAATTCTGAAAATATTAAAATATAGTATAGTCATCGGGGACACAGGACTTCAATAATTTCATAACTCTGGTAAATCAGGAAGTGAGCGAAAAATGGACCACGAAGTTCCTTCTATACAAAAAGGACGTTAAATAAAGGCGTGTGAAAAAAAAAAATCATACTATCTAATATTTTAATTCGTACAAAAAAAACCCTTTAAAAATAGTGGTTATTCTCCTTTTAATTTTTTTGTATACTTACATAAAAGGATATCTTTTGTAATGTGACGTATAAAATGATTGAGTCTATCTATGATCAATCAATCGGATATTCTGAAAACGATTCCGCGAACTAAAAGGCATATGACTTGCTGTAAACGAAATTTATTTCCAAAAATATAACAAGTGTAAACAGTCTCTGTTTTAAAGTACCCGAGCATTCTTCGCTTAACAAAATGTTTATTCTTCACGTTTTGGAGTTATTTAAAATATAATAAAAAATAACTTTATTAAGGCGCCAAAACGGCATAATTTCTGTCCAGCTCAAGCAATGGGGTCGATTTCGTGACGTCATAGTCACATGATGAACGTCACCGCGCATGCTATCTAACTGCAAGTTGTCTTACTCTATGCCGTTCCTTTTTCCACCTACAAAATGTGCAGTGAAAGAGCATGGTATTACCGACCAGCCAATCACGAGCGCTCACACCACGCAAATCCAACCGCTCCATGCCAAAACCAATCGTCAATGTGAAAACCGGTAAGAATAGGCGTGGCGTCGAGAGGAAGACTGAATATCCCAGCCCGTCCCAGTTTCTATCACACCATTTGGATTGTCGGGCTGTAAATGCAGTGGGAGTAGTTACGTGTGTGTGTGGGGGGGGGGGGGTATATGTGGGGTGCATTGATCGCCAAGGAAATCGGAGAAATTGGTGATAGGAAATCGGAATGATTGGTAGTGGAATGAGTGGTCGTGAATGGACGGCCTAAATGGATGGGCTAAAAAATGGAATGGCGTGGAGTGATCGTGAATGTAGTTCGAGAAGATGTACATAGAACATGTAGCTGGATATTAAATGTCGTGAGCAACTTTTTTGTTCGTGATTGTATTGCCATATGAATCTATTCTATTGGCGCGGAACGCTGGTCGTGCGTATCACTTAATCTTTAATCTATCTCACTGTGCGCATGCGTCTGATCGTCTCTAGCTCCAATTATCAACCTAATTTAATCCTTACCAAACACTTTCCAAAATAAGCCAGAGTTCTTTTCTTTTGCAAAAGAAGGCAGGCGTTGGGATGCTCGTCGTTTTCCGTGTCGCAGACGGGAGAGTAGGGTTTGTCTTCACAGTTGTCTTTATTCACTGGAAAAAGAAAAAAGGCAATTCAATGTTTACTTTTTGACAGGAGTAAATATAAAAATCTGCTAATCTATATAATCTTATCCAAAATATCGTTTTAAATTTGCTACAGTTGATATTCTAACGAATTTCGAAAGGAAGCAAAACGACGAGATCTGAATAACTTCTTAGTGATTTCAATCAAAGTGTACTCAGTCGAATATTAAAATTATTTTGGATTTTTCATTAAATTTTGGAATTTTCGAAGATTATTTCAGCACCTCATGATCTTTATTAAAAGTATTTTCCATTATTGAAATTAAACTCCAGTTTTAACAAGGAGCTCGTACAGATAAAAGTGAAAAGATTTAACAGCACAGCTGGAAAAGGCAAATATATGTATTTGGGAGCGAAGTGACAAATTTATGGATATCCGGAAAGAAGATATTCTTTTTTGTAATCTATAACTCCAATTAGGAGTACGGGGTGCATTTATTTCTACCAGAAAGATTAAAAGCACCGGATAAGAATTGATCAGGGAAAAAGTGCCAAGTTTGGCTTTTATATTGCAAATAAATTATCACATATACACGTACACAGGGTGCCCACTTGAGTCCCTTACACCCTCCCCCTTAACTTCAGAATGGCGGCAGCTGCAGTCATGAAAGCAGTGTCTAGGTATAGTAAAGTGACGATGGGCTAAGCGGTAAGACCGCTTATAGAATTAGCGTTCCCATCTCGAAAACAGTTTACGATGCAGATACTCGAAAATGGTACAAGATGGAGGGGGAAACGTCAATCACAAAATTGTAGAGCATTAATGATTTATTACAAAAAGACACCTTGAGGACATTAATGCTAAGAACAGAAGTCTTAATACGCACAAAGATTTGGTGACGATTTCTAACACTGTTACGAGACAAAACATGTTAGAAAGAGAAATATAGAACTAGTTATCACAAGATACCTTTATCTTCGGCGTTCAAACTACTCTCCGTCAGCTACGATGCACATTTTGGACCCTTGCTTGAATTTCTCGTAGCACACTTTTTTGAAAATCAGTTGGTACGCTGGCACAAGTAACCGTAATACGTTGTCAGAGGTCCTTCAATGTTGGCGGAAAGATCGTATACACCTGCTGTTTGAGGTACCCCCACAGGAAAAAGTATATTGAGGTCATTTTAATCCGAAAGATAACATTTTTTCCTTTTGTTCACGTTTCATGACGTCACAGTTTCAGAAATAGCTAATAAACAAATGCGCGTTTTTTAAGTGCTCTCTTCTTATCATTAACTAGAAAAATAACCCGTCATGATATGACGGGTGCAAATTGTCTCCTCATTCGAGACATTTCCCGTCAAATTTGACGTGTTTAAATAGATATATATGCGAGAGAAATGTTTAACCTTGATTGAAAACAACTAAAATAAACATATGTTTTATGACAGGAAATATATATTTTTTATTTACATATTTCCTTATTCAAAAAACCTCTTGGTCTAAAAAAATCTAGAAAATCTAGTAGATATAATCTAGATAGATAGAAAATCTAGTTTGAAAACAAAGCACTTCTCTGCTTGTCAAACGTTTCCAAAAAATATTATCAAATTATATCATCACGATTGCAATAAATAATGAGATGCATCGTGGCGTCCAAACTATATCAAGTACATGATATACCACTGACGTAATTTACTACTTTCTATTGAAAAACGGAAATTAATTTGAAATATATGATTAATATAATTTAAAATTTCCCTGGAACTATTGAGAGAGTAAATTTTATATCAATCGATAGAAAATTTTATTTCACTATTTTAGAGCTATTAAATTTGAAATTAGAACGACAATTACTCTTTTAAATTTAAAATTACTGAAATTTAGGTTCTCTAACAAATAACAATGCTGTTTACCGCCTCGCAGTGCTATGGCTCGAGTTTTATTGTTAGTGACGTCAGAGCGTTACCGCGAGATCTGGGCTATTATATTAGTAATGTCCAAAAGACATAGCTTTGTACTAAATCTATAATGCTCTACAACTTTGTAATTGACTTTTTCCCCTATGTCGAACCGTTTTCGAGATAGGAACGTTAATTCCACTGCCAGGTTGCACTGCAAGTTATCTCATCGCGTAGCGCATAGCCACTTTACTATACCTAGACACCACTTTCATGACTACTGCTGCTGTCGTTCTGAAGTTAAGGGGGAGCGTAGGGGACTTAAGAGGGCACCTTGTATATAAACACTCAACATTTACTTTCTTTTCAATATAATATTATTTTTAATTAAATAATAACATTAATTGCAAATATTTTATTAGTAGGGGAAAATAGCTTTTATATTTGTAATAAGTATTTTTTTCAAAAACTTTGATCAACAAAACAATGTACACAAATCACTATACAGAAAAAGCTACGAACCACATATGTATTGGGAGCATTTCTTTTTCAAGCTGAGGCAAACTTGTCTTCTAGCAACGCACCTAAAATGAATAAATTACAAAAAAAAATCAATATTTTATTTGATAAGAATAATAAACTAATATGGTTTTAGTTACAATTTTCAAGCATCAATTTCTTATATTACTTCCTCTTACTTTACATACCGTCTTTTTAAAATCTTGAATTCCAAAAATGATTCCAATTCTACCTTTTCGTATATGAAGTACTCAAAGAGACAATATTATAATAGCAAAAAATAAAATAATTTGAAATGAAACATACTGGCATAACCCATGAGATTAATTTTTTTAAATCTTGGATTCCGAAGCAAGTGTTGGCGAAAATAAGACACATTAAGGTTTATTTGCCATAAATATTAATTTTTGATACGAGTCATAAGAAATTGATTAATAGGATTAAATAATTTTGAACACGAGTCGGGAGAAATTGATTTGTTCCATTCTTGAGTTCACAGTTTAATTTGGGACAGAGATTTTAATGTTTAACAGTGGTAAGACATGTCCCGTATTTTATCTCGCTCAAATTCAATTGCGGATCTTGGTATCATATTTGACACTAAACTTGATTTTTCTCAACACATTGATTCCATGTTCTCTAAGGCATATCGTAGGCTTGGAATTCATAAGCGCAGAACTCGTGAATTTTCCAGTGAACTTGCCTTGAAGGTATTGTACTACACTCATGTCCGATCCAATCTGGAATATTACAGTACTATCTGGGATCCTAATTACTGAAATAAAATTGAAATTATAGAGCGAATTGAAATTAACTTCTTGCGGTATTTACTTTACAAGATAAATGGATTTTACTTGCAGGATGCATCTTCTTTACGTCTACTTGATCTCTTTAAAATACCTAGTTTATGTCCCAGACGTGATCTTTTTTGCGTTCTCTTCTTTTGCGAAGCCATTAATGGTTCGATGGATTGTAGTGATATAGTGAGCACTATAAATTTCGCTGTGCCTGCCAGATCTTTAAGAAACCAAAGTTCATTTCAAAATGTATTTTCGAGATTTAATTATGTAAACAGGTTCTCTTTGTACAAATTTTATAGAATTTTTAACAGATTCTTTGATGAACTTGACATTTGTGCTGTTTTTAAATCGAATCGTTTCCAACTTTTAATATACGATGTGTTTTATTTTGCTTTTTCACACACGACTGTATTTAATTTTTTTAGATTTTTATGCGTTTTATTGTTCTGTGTTCTTATGTAATCAACTGTTATTTGGTGTTTTTCGGTGGATCTGTGTTCAATCTTTGTACTCTGTAATTGATTTTTACTTTCTCGTATACGAAGTATACAAAGAGAAAGTATTGTAATCGTCAAAAAATTCGAACTCGAGATTTTGACGAATCTCCACGTTTTAGACCTCCCTCAGTCCGATAAGCGCAATTTTGTAATTATGTCTGTCTTTCAATACGATAACTCGAAAACTATTAGAACTACGGGGATGAAATTTGGTATGTGGGCTTTAAACATAATTTGTAGATTTCTATCAGATTTTGGTCAAAATCCGCCAACGGAAAGTCTGTCTATCTATCTATCTGTCTGTCCACGTTCATGTGAGCACTATAACTCTAAAACTTGAATAGCTAGATGGATAAAATTTGGTACACAGTTTTATCATCATGAATGTAGATCCGTATAATATTTTGAGTCAAACCCGTCAACGGATTGACTGTCTGTCGGTCTGTATAATCGTATTCTTGTATCTCATAAGCCCTTTGGCTTAGATAAATAAAACTCGATATCGCGGATGTTAACATTAATTATAGATCTGTACCCAATTTTCATCTCAATCGGTTGAAAAACAGGTGTTCAAATTGCATATTTAGTTCAAAATGCACATTACGACTGTGTGTTGGCGAGCGTTTCGCTTATTTTACTTAAGTGAGTATGGTTGGCGTTTGACCTTGGCGGAAATTGAAGCGAGCCGCAAACACGCGCTTCGGAAATTATGTCAATCCCCAAAACGAAACTTCATTTTGACATTCTCCAGATGAACTCCTGTGATTAACCAGAGGGTGTAGTGAAATATTGTGCGATATCTATAGTAAGATTTCGTAGTCAAAAACGTTAAATAAAGTTGTGGTACCTCAGCGCGCATAAAAATTGAGAACATACGCAATTCTTTTTGCAAAATATTAAGTTTCAGGAATTCATGAATTTGATATGTTTCATTGTAAATCACCATTCATAATTTTTTCTCAAAATAACCAGGCCTTGGGTAATTACCCCAAAAATATTTATCTACCAACTGGGTGTTTACCCACCCCACATTACTGGTCGTATGCCAGAAAGTTTCGGGGAGGTCACTCCCGCTAGTTATCTCTCGTGTGCATTTTCTTCTTCAAACCCTAATGCGTTTTTTAGGATATTGTGTATATTTAGCTTTTTAATCCTTGTGTTTTTGAAATAGTTTTTGATTTAATGTTTTAAATTTTTAAAAAAAATTGTGTGTTTTTATGATATTAATGTGACAGTATGCGACTTTTGGAATCCTAGTGTCTCTTTTAATGCTTTGCGATTGGGTATTTTCGTGTCAAATCATTTATGTGTTTGCAACATTTTTACGGTTTCGTGTTTTGAACTTTTATATTCTCTGCATTCAACTTTTTCCCCCTCTAATGCGTTTTTAACACCTTTATGATCCACTCATTGTGGCTTCTATTCTTTGCGCGTTTTTCATTGCACTCTATAAGCGGAGTTGTCTCTGTAGTGCGCTTTTCTTTAAATAAATAAACAAGGAGGACGACACATGAGCCAGCATCCCAATCTCCAAACTTCCACATCATAGCTATGTGAGAGCGTTTGATGCAAGACGGCGAGCAGATCTTCAGTGGAATATATTAGCAACAGGATATCAGTTATTTATTTTTCCAATACTAATTTAAAGGTGGAAAGGAGGATGAATTTCAACAAAATTACCTTAGAGGGGACGGAGCTGTCAATCCGGTCTGAAGAATAAGGTTCCAAATTACTTGAATAATGCGAATCGCTCAAAGATGTAATCAAATGGAAAATTCATTGGAAATCACCGTTTAGAAACGTTCTACTACGTTCAAAAAGTTCCGGAACTTTTAAAATATTTTTAAAATGTAAATGAATGTTGTTCCCGCAGAGCAAACGAAGAGTATCCTGTGACTAATTAATCAGAAAAAGTCAAATTCGTACAGCGCATGCGCTTAGCTCACGATTACAGGCATTCGAAACTTCCCCCCCGCTGGGAAGGTCAAGTCGTGGTACTCCATCACGACAAGACGCCGGCTTATAGGCCATTCCTGGCGTCAAATTATGCCAAAACATCACATTCCTGTATTTCTACAACCAGCTTATTCCCCTGATCTCGTTCCATGCGACTTTTTCCTCGGATGAAGTATTTACTTAAGAGGCAATTATTCTCAAGTTCCGAAGAAGTGCAGAGATGAAGGCACTGGAGAAGCATACTCGATTCTTTTCATTTACGACGACGTTAAACATTGTAACAACTGCGCCATCTGGCGAATGAAATATCCTCAGAACTAGAGAGACGCTTGTAAAGTGGGGTGAGCGGCAGCCAAAGATGATGGATGGCGATCCACTATAACGTATTTCACAAAAATACACATTTCCCTTTTTTGTGTTTCTAAAATTCTCATGTCCCCTATGTAACATACGCATAATTTTTAATATTCAAAAATTGAATTGTTCACAGCAGGACTTAAATGATAGGTTTTAGGAAGAAATCATTGGGAAATTGTTAAGAAATACAGTAAGTAAATTTTCAAAACATATAATGAAAAAGAGAAATTCAGGTACGAAATAATTTTCCGTAATATCACCATTTTTTTTTTTTTTGAAAGGTTGCAGAGATTAAAAATTTTTAATATTTTTTGAAAATTATCCAGCGAGTAGATCCTAAAGAGAAATGTGCCGTTTCGATCTGGCAATTTATATATACTTTTAAATCAGAGTAGGCGGTTGCTTTTAAACTCTGGACGAGTCCATTTTCGAAATGCCCCCCTTGACAATCAAATTGCCCCCTCGTGGGGCGTGGACCCCACGTTGGGAAACACTGTGTTAAATGCCATTAATTGTTTATATGTAGTATCTGTGCTGTTTGAATGTCTTCTATGTTTATATGTGTCTTGTCATCTGTGTTCGTCCAATAATTAAAAAATTTCTGAAGACACATGGTGGAGTCGTGCTTTCATGGTGTGCATGAAGAAGACAAAACACGTCATATTATGGATGTATAGAGAAAGTCGATGGAAGAAAACTCCCGCCGGTTTAACTACTAAAACAGTGTTGGATTACCTCTTTTTGTTTCCGCAAGTAGCATTTTTGCAGGGATCCATTTCGGAGCAAGAGCCGGGGCGGAAATGAGATTCCTTCAGCCCTGCGCATCTGAAACAGGGATAAAGGATGAGCATTCAGTCATTAAAAAGCGAATATTAAGAGGAAAAAGCTTTTACACCAACAGGATATTTTAAATGTTAGTTTCTTATCATTACCAGTGTTCAATAATTGTTATATCAATAAATACAAGTAGGTGGATGCCTTTTCTGTAACGGAAAGAATGAAAATGTTTGACAGTGATTTGGCGTTTAAATCTCTAACGAATGGAAACAGACTCCCCAGAAAATGAAGTCCTCAATCCTGGTCCGTCCATTCTTCTTAAAAACGTATTCTAAGATGTTATTTTATAAAGAATTATATATGCAGGTATGTTAACACGATTCCTCAGAAATGCTACGAGGAAAATGGATAAATTTTGCCATGTGGTCCTTATAATCAAGTTGTTTGTCTCAACTTTAAATACAAATCCATCGATTGGATTATAATTATTATTATTCCACTGGGAAGGAGCGGGATCTATCAATTGGGTAAAGTACTCTGATTAAACACAGAGAATTTTCTCGATACAATTTAGGACTTTAAATAAGGATAAACAAGTAAAATTTAGTGAAGAACTCTTTAGTTGTATAACAACACAAAGGCGCAATCATATTAGACGTCATACATCATAATCATATGTTGTACTAATCGTTTCAAAATGCCAAGACTGGCACTTTTTGACGATTTTACGCAGGAGAGGGGTGACAGGCAATGAGTAAGATTAGCTCATTTCCGGAGTTTTTGTTAGCTCACGATAAGTAAAATGTAAATATCTCCCCCCTCCATTTCTCACTCCATCTCTATTTTGGTGAAACCAACTCAGCCTGGCGCATGCGCCAAAGTGCGGAGGGTTTCGGAATCCGAGAATAATCTGTAAAGGAGATCCTCATGTGTGAAATGAGAAATGAGAAATTAGAGGGAACAACAATCTCGATTAATTGATCCAATTCTAAGGCATTCTACTGCAGAACCAGGACCCGATCAAGCCCTGCAGGGGCCTTTAGGCAATGAAAATCTCAGGGCCCCCTTCTTCCCTCCCCAACCAGGTATTTTTTTTTTGTTGATTTTAATTTAATCTCTGTATGAGGAGTTTTAAGTAGCAAATTTGATAAAAATGAAATGACAGAACATTTAATTGCGGGTCATTGCAAGGGAGTCGGTTACATCACCTCGCGCATAAGAAAATTCAAAATTGAAATCTAAAAATAATTTTAAACAAAATAGTCAAGAAAATGAAATTTTTTCAGCACAATCTAAATATTACTTAATTATTTTTTTTAAATAATAAAGCAACATATTTTTTTAGAATCCTAAAACCGCATAATACAGAACTTGCAATAGGTAATTAATTAAGAATGTTGCTGGAATAATGTTCCAACATTTAAACGATTCTTGGTGTTACATTAAGTAAGTTCGAGTGCACGATCCTTGTAAATTAAATGAAATTGAAAAATTAAATTACCCTGAAAATACCACGAAAAATTCTCGAGGCCCTCTAAAGTTGCGGGACCCATAGGTAGTTGCGTACTTTGCCTATTTTATAATCTGGCCCTGTGTAGAACTAATAACAAAAGGGAGATTCAGGCTCATGCGATAGAAATGAGATGCGCCACAACATTTTAACCCTTTATTTCCCTAAAAGTACTGCTTTCATCACGCTCATATCTTCGTAAGCTGACCGTTTTTCCTCACAGTATTCACATGAGCGTGAAGAATGTAGTTCCGACAGTAGATGGCAAATGAAAACAAAATTAAATTTTTTAACTATTAATTCAAATTAATCAAATTATTTTATTTAATTGAAAAAGTTCCTGTGGTTATTCTGCATTAAAACGGAAGGTTAATCTAATGACGACAAAATAAAACAGAAAAGTTGCTGGTAAGTCAATTCGATAAATAAAAGGTTAATTTTGAAATGCATTTTGCATCTTTTAGGAGGAAAAGCGTAAGACAAGTTGCAACTAGATGTTAAATGGCATGAGCAGTTTACCTTTGTCATGCGTTTGTGAAATTACGTGAATTGACTCCATTGTAAAATTATGAAGCGCCTTTTAATGAATGTGGGACCTTAGACAGGATTCTGAATCGACTGAACTAAGACGCAAATGAAATACATTTCTAACAGTTTTTTAATTCTATATGCTTTCAATTATTTGCAGACTTACCAATGAATGTCTGGAAAATATAGAATGGCAACTATCCAAGAAGGTTTAAGTAAGCATTGCTTTAAGAATGAAGGGAAAAAAATTACCTGGCAACACATGGGTTGGTGTAAGTTTTCCCATTTAAACCACATACTGGGGAATAGTACTGGGAGCAAGTACACAAAGGACCTGTGAAAAGAAATGGAAATATTTTATTCATTCAAGATGCTTAGAAAAAAAATTCAACTTCATCATCTGTCCGTTTTAAGTTACAAATGCAACATTTAAAGTGAAAACTATGAGATGTTGAAAGTCAAGATATGAAACAAAAGCTTTGAAACAAGAAAAATGTACCAATTTCAGATCTTTTAAATGGACATAATTAACAAATTCACCAGTCTCTAAAAATGTAGTGACAATAAAAAAAGATGTTCTTGTTCACCTCTTATACAACAGAGGCCTTTTTGGGAGTGTGAATGCAACATTTGGAACATTTTTGGAGAAAGTTACTAGAACTGTTTATGCCATAAACGTTCAGTTTCCTTTAAAGCCCAAATGTTCCCAAAATTGTAGCCTATAGATGTGCCAAAAAAAAAAAAAAATGCCGTTCGCATTCGTATTAAAGTGTTCATATTTTTAATGTAATTATTGCTGTGTACACTTATCACAAACCAAACCTTTATTGTTACTTATTATTATTATTTATTATACTTACATTGTATTATATTACTTATATCGTTTTGTATTGTATTACCCAATTTTTTGTATTATATTGTATTACGCTAACATTTGTATCGAAATTTTTCTTTCCGCCGACTTGTGACATGCTTTAATTTTTAATACGGAATCATGATCATACGACGGCGACTGAGATTGCGCTCCAATCTCCAAACTTCATGGGAACACTTGAGTCGCTACCGAAAGTCGTATGCGCCAAGCCCATATACAAGGATTATCGGTGATAGAATCTAGATTAGAATTCTAGATACAACAATCAAACCGTTAGTTGTACATACATTTTGCTTGTTAATAACCATTTTATATATATTTCATTTTAATAAATTTATTATTCCACTTTTGCTTTTTTTTCTGACAAATGGTATTATTAAGCCATCACTACATACAACTTTGTTTTAATTAAATTTCATTTAGAGTCAATTGCAGACGATTTTATATTATTCTTTTTGTTTTTCTTTAAATTTGCTTTCCTCAGTATGGTATTTAAAAAAATGATGATGAAAATAAAAACGTAGAAAGAAATGTTTTAGAATAGAAGTCAGTTGAAATAAAATATTGTAGAGAAATTATTTCTTCATTATTTTGTATCCCCACACGTTTAACATAACTGGCGATATTGATAAAATGCATATTGGCAATATCTATGCATATTGGCATCTTTGGTGGGGAAACGATTTGTTTCCCCACCAAAGAATTACTCATTCCGCACGTTTTATGACGCTAAAACGTGCGTATTAGTTCTGTTTTAGAGCCAGTGATCCATGGAAGCATATTTGAAAGTTTTCTAATTTACCATCTTTTTATTTCACTCTTATACGATTGAAAATGTTCTACACTCCCTCTTTTGACATCCATACAAAAGCAATGGTTTTCTCTGTATTACTGTTGGACGGTTGAGCCTTACGAAATACATCCCTATAACTCTGAGATAGCTTTGACGTTGGAAGTGATCACAACTCTAAATATACAGTAAATGAAAATTTGGAAAGTATTTAAATGTTTTCTCCATGCATCTCAGAAGCTTACTATAATCGTTAATATCAACTTATCAGATACTGAACTACGTTAAATAATCCTTTACCCTTAAAACGTCTGCTGCGTTACCAGATACGGGTGAATTGTATCAGGGATGTCTTTACCATGTTGGTTTTGCACAAATAATCTTATCTTATCAATGTCCATCATAATCACATAATCGATGCCTTTTCCATTGCGTAATCTCTAAAACTTTTTAACACGTTCACGCCTACTCCGAAATGTGCTTTTCTTGCCATCGGGCTGCTCTCAACCAACGCGCAATCATTTCTGTCTTGTTTTCGTTCCCACTGTTGCTGCCATGCAGTTCAGTTCGGACAAGCAAACCGAAAGGTCTGCCCGCATATTAGCAATCGGAATTCAGAACCTTCTGATAATTCCGTCCGTCTTGGTCATTGTTCACACGACGCTGATGACAGCAGAATGGCAATTCAGCAGAAGTGTGAACGGGCCGTAAACGAACTGCACAACGGGTGGCTTGTGGTACGCGCCGCCGATGCGATCCACCGGTGGTACGCGCCGGCGTGAACGTGTTAAAGATGGCGATCGACAGACAAGTTTTTTATGGACGAGACCCGACACCTGACTCACATCACCTGAAGGCAATGTCAGATATCTCGTAGGCGGCAAGAGTCACTTCTTTAAAGCATTAGCTGAGGTCACATGATCTGCACAAGACAGAGGAGACTGTTGTGTAATCCTTATCTGGGATAATCAAATGAAATCGGTGCGCGTCACCCAGGTTCTGACGTCCATTCACAGACCAATAATACTTCGAGTCGCACATATCTGGTCTCGCCTGATGGCAAGTTTTGTGATGAATCAGAAGTAGCTCTTGTCGTCTGAGGATAGCAACAAGCAGCAAATTTTCCTGCAGTGAACGTGTTAGTCAGAAGAATAAGGAAAAACAATTCAAGAAATGATTAAGCATATCTACCAGATATCAGCTCCATGTCTGCAAAAGACTCTTTGGCGCATGTCCTCGCACATCTCAGCTCTCCGGCGAAGCAAAAGCAAATCGTGCAGTTGCCGATATACTGTCCTTGATGAGCTGTAAAAACAAAGAGGTGAGAGACACCGAGCTGATTGCGTTTTGTCACAAGATGTACTACAAAAACAATTGAAACTTACGGATTTCTTTTCCTAGAACTGAGCAGTGGTTCTTGCTGATGCAGGGCATGGCCAAGCAGTTGTCGATTACGCCCTGCTTATTGCAGTAACAAACTGAATTACAGTGTTTTCCCTTGAAGAGTCTTGGTATCTGGGTATACGTGCCAGAAGGCACAACCAACTGCGAAACAGCTCCCATGCGACAACCTTTGGAAAAAGGATTGTAAACGTAAAATTTTGGTGTCGGATTATATATTAATAAATTGCAATTATATTTGAATATTATTTCGATGAAGATAATGCAGATGAAATGTCATCCTTAAAAATAACATTATTAAGAAGTCATTCTGCGGCAAAAGTGCTCTCAAATGATTAATGTTGATTTTCGTATTAGACCATTATGAATTGTGAAAGAATAAATGTAGTTCAAGAAATTTTTTATCATCCTGGATATATTTGGTAGTAAAACAGCAGATGAAAGTTCTTACCTGGTACGCAGACGAAAGGCACGCAGGGTTCCCCATAGTCGCAGCTTCTGTTGACGAGACACACCTCGTTGGTGGCACAAGTGCTTGATTTGCAGGGGTGCGTCACGTCGGCTGCAGTTTGCGTGTATTTACTCTCCCCTGCAACGATAAAAAACAATTCAACTGACTCCTAACATTCTTTCATTTATGAACAGTTTCGTTTGATTTACGTTCCACTTTGAAGACACATTTTGAGATGGAAAATCACTCTTTCAATTACGCCCAGAAGACGACATCTGAGCTGACACCCTAATTTCCGATTTTCCACGCCATTACAGCATGAGGATATTTAATCCTCGACGGGAGATTTAATAGGCACCATGCTCACAAACATCTCGGATAAATGTTGGAATCAGGTTTGAACCCGTAATCCTCAAATCCCAAAACCAAGACCTTACCACCAGGCAGTGGTCGACTTGAGAAACGCTCGCATCAGAAGCAAACTTCTATTTCAGTGCCCTATTCTGTCACACTGGCTAAAGATAGCCCCCTCCACCCCCCCCCCCCCAAAAAAAACTACTAGCACCAAGCAAAAAAAGCACAATTTAAAGGAGGGGGGGGGAATTTAAAGGTTACACAATTAAAATGCAACTTATTAAATAATTTCAATGTATAAATTATTTTTATCTTTATTTGCATCGAAAGTTATAAAAATATTTACGAAAAACTACAAAAGAATTTTTAATTCAATAAATTATTGTCACATAAATAAATATTATAAAATTAAATTTTCTGAAAAAGAACAACGAAAACGGTATTTTAAAGAAAATTGTCACTGAGATCATTAATATTCAGTTCAGAAAACATGGGAATCGAGCATTCTAGATTATCTCCTTTCTGAAAACCAAAGATTTGATGTATTCGTTTGACAATGTATTTGATGTACCTTTATGACTTTTTTTACGAATTTTTTTTTCCAAGGGATTTTGCGTCCCTCAGTGACGGCGCCTCAAGCGGCCGCATACTGGCTTACCGTCTACAGACGGTCCTGCCACCGCTGCCCTGACCAATAGTTGGATTCTGGTTACAAAGTAGCACATAACTGGTTTTATATTTTAAAATTTTGAAGAAAACAAATGATAAGTTTAAAAATGAACTGTGGTCCGTTAACTTTTTTATCACTAAATTAAAGGGGCGTCTCCTATTTGATAGTTGTATTCTATTGTCCCACGAAAATCTGATAAACAAATTCAACAACCAAAATTTGTCATGTGACTCTGATGACACGTGAATTGACACCGTTTGATATCAACAATAAATGACACCTAAAAACAGATTGCAAAAACTATCTTACGTATCCAGACGATCTATAACAACAAAGGGTAAATTATTCTTTAAAAGCAAAGAACGCCACTTGAAATCTTTCCACTCATCCCATGAAAAGAGAACGTCTGTTAATACATGTGATAATATTATCCTATTGTCACACGAAAGTCTGATAAACAAATACAACAACCAAAACATCGAATGTTAAAAAAAAGTGAAAGAATACTTTTGAATGTCAAATAGATGTTTTTGGAACTTCGCCACGCGCCGCGTTTGGAATATTCAAACACAAATCCACGTCCTCACAATGAAAATACGATGCACGCACTGCCTAATTGCATCCCCGAAGAGAAAAGTGTGCAAATTATCTCGTCTCAAAGATGCAGCCAAGCATGGCGCCCAACACTAATATATTCGCCACTGGGCAGTTAACAGCGTAATTGCAAATGGTTAAAATAAGGATGCCAAACACATAAGCGGGCGCCAACGGAAGCGAGTGCGATAAGCCGCATTCATGGTTCGGCTAATCAAACTGAATGAACCATCAATCTGAGAAAATCACTTTCTGAAAATGGCAGTAATAAAACGTGTGTCTGTTACTTGATTATTCTCATTTGCGAAGTGTATATTCAAATTATACGCGAAGAAACGTATGTGTGTCGACAGTTGGCATTTTAAAATGATCGAAACTACATTCAGAAAGAGATACATATTAAAAATTAAGTACCATCAGGCAGAAATTTGCATTGTATCCTAACAGGGTGCGAAGATCTATCAGATATATTCGTTACATACATGAATATAAAAGACTTCAACCAGTGTTGTTTATGACATTTATTGTTGTCGTGATATCAAAATTAATGCATTCATTACAATAAGACTGATTAAAAGTGCATGTGACTGATTAAAAAAATACTTTGTCTCAGCACATGCTTGATTCACAGCCGGGGCAAGTAATGGTCCCGACACCATATAAGTTCCGGTGCATAGTTCTGGCGTTGTGGACACATTGATTTATGAATTTTTTTTAACGATTCTTCAATATTAGAAATCAAATAATTAAAAAAAAAACATTATGTTTAAAACTTTCATACGTAGTGTCAATATATACTTGTGTTCACGAAAAATGTTACATTCAAAAATGAGGACATGAAATATTTTTGGATCGAAATGGTGTAGCGAGCTGAAAAAGTTTAACTCCCTTCGCTTAAATGACGTGCCTGATTTGTACACTGAACTGCAGAATTGTTGGTATTTAAACTCTTATTTAAGTCAAAGTAGCAATTAGTTTTAAAGACGAAATCACTAGGACATGCTTAAGAATCTCAGATATCTTTACGTTGAGATATGAATTGAAATAATAAATCAAATGTCCGAAATAGAATGTGTCATCTAATTACGAGGTTAAATAAATTTGTAGGTCAAGGGGTAAAAACTTGATTACGTTAAAACACGAAATAATGAGACAGTTTCTTCCTATAATTTCGTTCAATTTTTTCGGTACTGATTTGAAACACAAGCACTAATATAACACATGACTGGAAAGAAGTTAATTTAATAATGTTAACCCGATATTGAAACATCTCTAGAAACTCGGTTACGTCATAATGATTGCTATATATACCGTCATATTGAACACACGTCATTATGATTGTGCTATTCCATAAAACTTCGATTTTAGTAACATCATCAGTCATTTGAATGGGATAATTCAGAGCACGATCGGTGTAAAACTTGTTTATTTCAAAATGTTGTGTATTATTGAGACTAAAATTTCTTCATCTTCTGGAAAAGCTTGATTGACTTAGCAGCCACAATGACCTATATTCCGGTTAAAGTATTAAAAATTCTCTTTGGATCAAACGCCATTTTGTTATTGATTATATTTGAATGCAGATATTGATGCTGAAACTTCTTCAACACTTGAGTATTGAAAGCTTTGTTCATTTACAACAACTCACCCAAGAATGGAGCCAGGGATATGCAAGGCGATGTTATACCGGGGGGCGAGAGGACGTCGCAGAGGGTGGATGGTGTCTGACCTTCTGAAAGTCGGCTGCGATCCACGCAGTTGCTTAAAATCTTGATGCAGTCATCTCTAGGGAAAAAGAAAAAAAACTTTGTTGAGCATGCAACATATTGTTTTCTTCATGCACGGCTATTCCGTACCCCAAGCCAGAATCTGTCTTCCGATACCACGCAGAGAATAAGACTTTACATACAAGGTATTTTTTAAAAAACTGACACTACTCAGAGCCATCTGTAGCTCGATCTATTAGCTGAAATGCCACCAAATTTGGTAGAGGAACCAAAGACGGCACGGGGAAAAAGATTCTGTAATAAAAAAATAGTTCCGAAAGTCGCCCATAGGGGGAAATGTGGTGCTGTTGCAGCCCACGCAACTGAGAATTAGACAAATGAATAACAAAGAAGAAATTTCAGTGCAAAACCGCTTTAATACAGCAAATGAACTGCCCCAAAGGGTTACAGAGATGAAATTACAATGCACCATAGCACCAGACCGCTTTCAGTGTGACCACCTTTCTCGTGGATCACGCAGTGCATCCTGTGCACAGCATTCTCGACGGCCGAAGGTAACGTGTCACCAGGAATGCTCAGCGCAGTCCGTAATATGTTGTCCTTTAAGGTCGCCAACGTCGCGGCCCCACCAAGATAGACCTCCAAATAACCCCACAGGAAAAAGTAGCATGAGGTTGGATCCGGGAGAATGGACATGGAGAAGGTAGTTGACAGGATGCAGTGTGTGATCCGGGAAAAAGGTGGTCATATTGAAGGGTCATCACATGCCCTCGCCGAGGAAGTAATTTTATTGAATAAAGAACTATGGTGCACTGTAATTTCATTTCTGTAACAATTTGGGGCAGTTCATTTGCTGTATTAAAGCTGTTTTGCACTGAAATTTCTTCTTTGTTATTCGTTTGTCTAATTCTCAGTTGTGTAGACTACAACAGAACCACATTTTCCCTTGTCGGCGACTTTCGGAACTATTTTTTTTTATTACAGAATATTTTTCCCATGTCGTCATTAGTCCCCCTACCAAATTTGGTGGCATTTCAGCTAATAGATCGAGCTACAGATGGCCCTGAGTAGTGTCAGTTTAAAAAAAAAACACACCCTATATATATAAATACCTGTTATAATGATTGAGCAGCACTCAAATATTGGTTTAATCGTGAGAGTTATGGTCTAGTAGGCCAAATCAATGTTTTGCCTACTAAAGGCAGCAAAAAATTAAAAAAATAAAAAATAGCCATCCTTCATTGTTTCGAAATTTTCTGGAGTGCTACGAGTATTGTATTTTTATACCATTTAGTATTATTTTTTGTGAGATTATTTGTTTTTCATTTGTGAAACTTTTGGTTTTATTTGCGCGTGATTTTCTCGTGTTGTATTTACTTTATTGATTATATTTACTTTTGTACAGTTTTTTCCACAACTGCAATTGTATTTCAGATTCCTGCCAAAATTGAGATGGAGTTTGGGACTTTTTTAGAATTTCAATAATTGCGTTATTAAATTCTAAAAAGTTATTAATTATTAAGTTATTAGTTATTAATTAATTTTAATAAAATCCAGTTTGGCTATATTGTGGTTCTTCCCGGGAATGTTAGGGATAGGGATCTGACGGCTTCATAGGTAGGTCGATTGGCTTGAGTTTTGAAGACCACCTCTCAGAGGCCCGGGTTAAGACTGCACGCATGATTTAAATGCTTTTTCTAACGTGCTGGGCTTAAATGCCTCAGAGCACTCTTTCCATTCTTTTAATAGACGAACAAAATGTGCACATAATATCTTTTATAAGTAGCAATCCTCTGAGCATTGTTGTCATCAAACAGCGAAGAAGGAAGCAGTGGTGTTACCTGCATATCATGTTGGCATGAGCCTTTGATTGGCAAGGCTTGATCTGCAGGGCGCACGCAATGGCCTTCCATGTCTCGGGGTAACAGGCAGAAATATCCAGGACAGGGATGTCGGCGGATGGCATGCGTATGATGCCCTGCTGCCACAAGTCGACGTCATGCTTAGCAGCCTGGTCCGTGCGGCTGTCGCAGTTCCGGAACAGCTCGGTGGGGCGGTGGTTGAAGTTGGTGCAGTAGCTCAGCCCCTCGCAACCCAGCTCGCAAGGTTCCTCCACTGAAAAGTGAGGAACAGTTCAGAATAAAACAAATATTTAAATATCGTTCCTTAACAAACAACACCACCTATCTCAATTTCCGAAATTTTACAAGAGGATGAAAAAAATTCTTAGGAACCAGTAACGAATATTTCTGCTTTTTTTCACATGTAGAATGAATATGAGATCGCATATTCATACCACATGCGAAAAAATAGCAATATTCGTTATTGGTTTCTAAAAATTCAGTTCCTATTGTAAAATTTGGAAGATTGAGATAGGTGGTGTTGTTTGTTAAGGGACGTTATTAAATATGAAGGAAGATGTTCAAACAAATTTTAGTTTTAGCATGGGCATTGAAAACTATTTCAACAGAAATTCTATCGACAAAACTTACGAAACAGGAGAAAACTCCACTTAGTTGCAATTTTTAAGAGATCCTATGAGCTAGAGTGACATTAGAGATTATGTTTCACACTTCTCTTTTCAAAGAAACTCGTATAGGGTAGAGAGTTAAATTTATCCTAAGTGCTTTGCTGATAAATAGCTTGAAAGATAATAAATGTTTGAATGGTGTTTATCCCTTGTTGATAAATGCTTTGCCCAGGAATATAAAAGGGGTCGGCACTCATTCAGGGTAGACAAACAGGGAGCAGATCCCTATAAAGTTTAGATCCGTGAACGTCTTATTAAGATTCTGCTCTCAGCATTTTGATTAATTTCCCTTTCTGGCATTGTGACAGTGTCGAGCTCGGTGCACTAACGCTAAATTTATCAAATCGAATAGGACTTTTCGCTGTGTACTCAACGTTACAGTCTATTGAATTATACTGGGCATGTTGGAATATTTTCTTGATGGTATTAAATATTTCTGTCGCCTTTTTACGGGTGAGCAGTTAACATGGTGGTGGAAAAAGACAAAAGAAAAATCTGACATTTTCTCTCATTTTCCTGTCTAAACTTCAATTAAAAACCCAGTTTAGCAAAATCCCCAACATCGCGAAAAATCTATTAACTCTCAGGATCAGATTAAGGGCTAGGTGCACTAAGGCTGCACCAGGATCCCCGAAATTAAGAAGTTTTAACTTTAGGGTTTTTTTTATCTCAGTAGATTAAGCTATTCTTCAAACTGCTAAAATTATTTTCTTGCTAACCAGATGTGAAATCTTAGTGATTATCGAATGGTTCTTTAGTAATCAGTGGTAATGGACCAGTTCAGTAAAAAACAAATGTATTATGGGGGAAAAAATGAAATTGCATTCATGAACCACCTTAATTATGAACGAATATTAATTGAGCTAATTATGAAAATTAAATAATATACAAATTAGAAAACGCGATCATTGCTAACAAGTATTTTATAATATTTACACACAAATAATGCTATTTTAAAGCCTAATAAAAATTGTGATTTTAAAATCTAACGACTGACAAGTTCCCGATAATTTCAGCACCATGGGCTCCTAACAAGTTTAATCTACCCCTATTCACGCTACTGTTTTTATCGCATAAATTGCAAAAAAATATCTTTTGTGATGCAAAATAGGAAAAGCCTTCCTTTTCCGACTTCTTTTGGCGACCGATGTATTCATTTTGATGAAATAAAACCTTCCGCGCTTTATCATATGAAGACTTTTTCACTGATCATTCTGTCAACAAGATAAAAAAAAAGTATAATTAGTGATGAAAAATACTACTCAAGACATTTTCAATGGCATATTGTCTATCCAGAAAATTCTAATCAAATGAAGTGAATCCTTTTTTCTGTGGTTATAGTAATTATATAGTATCGTGAATCAATGAGCACTGAGTTTTCTTTTCAAACTATAACAACAACCATTTAATGTCCTAGTACAGAAAGAAAGGAGCGAGGCGACTGGCCGACACCTACCTTCAGCCAAGCAGCGCAGCATAGGAGATTCTGCCAGTTGATACTGACACTGGCGATCGAAATCACCCCACGTTTCCTCCCACTCATTGCTGTACGTCTGAAAACAGAGAAAAATCGTCTCGTGACAACTAATAAATTACTGTGAAATTAGTCTTTTAAGTAAACCTTAAGCGTTTTAAACACAAATATTATCAAAAGTTTTATAACAGCTTTTCCCATTTCAAAACATATAATCAAACAAAAGATTTAAAAGCAATCGTTTTGAATTGGAAAAAAGACAGTCAAATTATACGAAAAAATTGTTCCGATAGAATCTTTTGGTTGAAAGGATATAAAACCTTTCTTACCTTGATGCACAATCTCTGGCACGTCATCGTGGCCGCTCGGAAGCAACACTGAAGTTTCGCGCTGTCCATCCCCAAGTTGTCCAGGCGGGAGACCGATTTCGGCTCCGGTTTGTTGGAATCGGCATTGGTCAGAAAACACTGCCACAGCTTATCCTTAAAAGACAAAGTTGAGATCTGTTTTAATTTTTCTTCTTACGAACAAAAATTTTTTAGAGTACTCCAACAAACATGTTTTATTTTATTTTTTTCTTTTTGCTAACTACAGGTAAGCAGTATATAAAGGCAACTCAAGTAGATGTATTCAACTCAAGTAGATGTATTCAACTCAAATGGGCTCAAATAACTTACGTCGTTCACAATATCAGCGGCCTAATCAACTTTGGACGGCGCAATACCTGCTTTTTTGCGTCTTAGACCTGTAGGGACTCTGCAGAACTCTTTTTTCAAATTTATCAATTTAAATAGATTTGTATTGTAATCGGAACTATTTAACTGGATGAAGATGAACTTCTTTGGTGGGGTAAGCAATAAAAAAAAGGGAGCAGGGATCCTGTGGTGTGAAAAAAAAAATGTGAGAACAATTATTTATTTAAATCAAATTAACCGCAGACATTTTCTGTTCCAGATGAAATGTTAACTTCAAAAAATGTAAATATATAAAAGTAACACTAAAAGGGTTTCGATAACAACTATTTCAAATTCCATAATTTGTTGGAAGGGGTAAAGCAAAATACAACAAAAATCCCTACATTAATTGCACAAGCTCCGGGCGATATGTCCCAAATACTAAAAGATTGGGAAACTTTTTATAGCAAAAACAAGCTGAAGGGACAATGAAAGAAGGCTGTTGATACATACGTGGGGCATCGGGAAACCACAGCCTCCATCGATGAGATTGTCCACTATCTCCTGGCCGATGGTCTGCGTCCTTAGAATGTTTCGGCACGCCAGTCGGCAGTCTGCATTGGAGGACCGGTCGCAGCAGTGCAAGTCTGCAAGGGATAAAAGAAACTTCAGAGGAGGCTGAAATGTTTTTTTACCATCCTTGGCCCTTTATTCACTCGGATTTTACACTTCCCTATAGCCGAATTTAACACTTCACGTGCCTCTTATAAATACACAAGAGACAAACTCATTATGTGTAGATGCAAATAACTATGACTTAAGTAATAAAAACAACAAAATGTTTAAAAGCATGTTTTATTAATGTACTGAAGAGTAAAAAATCATTTTCCATCAAAAATACGGAGGTCAAAACAAAAGCGTAAAAGCATGAGGAGCTGAAGGAAATGTTTTCAGTAAATTGGGATTTTAGTACTTATATTTTTAATTTTTAAAACAGTGGTTGAGAATTATCTTTGCAATGTACATTTTAGCGTAATTTCCTCATAGCATTGTTTTTAGCGTATCCCTATTTTGTGCCTTTTATTAATATATTCTGACAACCATATTTTTGATATAAAAAAACCATTATTGTATGCTTTTCAGTGCATTAATAAAAGCTTGTCTATAAAAAAAGTTTGTTTGTTCTTAATAGCGTGTTCGTTTGCTTTTTCTTCACTTTATTTTTAGAATTTTTTTTTACTTTTTTAATCGAAATATTATTTCATAATTTCTAGATATAATTATTACCTCGCATTCAATCTTTTTCCAAATTTGCAACCAGATAGCGTCTCTGGCATATAATTAACATTTGATTAAATATTAGTTGATGAATTTATTGCATTGATGGAAATAATATCAAAATCGCTCTTATGAATAATAACATACACTCTGTTTCAAAAGTTTATAGACTCTAGTAAAATAAATGTTTTAGCGAAACGGAAAGGCATACAAACACCAATTACAAATATGTTTATTCAAGCCATATGAGACTTGCATTCAACGAAATATTTAGAAAAAATAACAATTTGTATTTCAATTATATAACAAAAGAGAAATATTAGGTGCCCCAAAAGTTTATAGAATATATGACATTTCAACAAAAGGTTCTCAATACTATGTTCTTAATAGTTTAAAGTATTTCCATTTTTCAATATGGCATCGTATACACGTTTTTCCATCGACATAATTAATGTTTGTAATATCTCTATCTCCAAGTTGTACCATGCACTTTCAATGGCTGTCTTCGAGGCATTCACTGAATAAAATTGCCCTCCGTTCTCATATACCTTCCGAGACATAATGCCCCACACATTCTCAATTTGGTTTAGATCAGGACTCATCGGTGGCTACTCAAGAACAGTAACATTTTTCGAATTAAATTTTTCGTAGCATTCGAGGTATAGATGGGAGCATTATCATGCTGATAATTCCCAATTTCGTCCCTATGTTTTCTGCAAATGGCATAAGATGATTTTCTAGTGTTTCTATGTATTTAGGAGAATTCTGTCGGCCATTTGAAAAGGCAAACCCACTTGACCGTTGAAACCGAAAGCCGCCAACATCATCCTAGTTCCACCACCACTTTGAATACCGTAAAAGCTCCTGGGCTCTTTTCGTAAATCACGCCAATATTTTATATTCCCGTCAGGTCCATCGAGGATCCATTTTTTTCATCACTGAGAAAGACAATCATCCATTTATCACCATATGACACATGATTACGAGCCTATTGGAATCTCTTACTAATGTGAAGCTTTGAGAGTGGTAATCTGCGAGCCATTTTTGCGTGGATCATTTAACCAAATTCTATAATTCGTCTATGAACAGTGTTCTTGCAGATTTGCAACCGGGAAGCTCCAGTAATTTCGAGAACCGACACTTTCTGACTTGAAGCCATTCTTTGTATCCGTCTATCACTGCGAATATCCGTCACACGTAGTCTTCTCAAACGAGGTTTTGGCTCATAAAGCATCTTACGAGTTAACACACAATAAATCATACTTTTAGAACGATTTAAAAGTTTCGAAATTTCCTTAACATTCTTACCGAGCAATTTCAAATGCAGAATTTTACTCACTTCTTCATTAAAGAGCTGCAACGACCAAACGACCGCTTTCTTTTCTTACAACGTATTTATTAGACTCCGAATCGACGTCATGATTACCGATACCATATTTGCATAAAATTGCATTTGTCTGTAAACTTTTGGGACAAGTCTATTTATCTATTTATTCTAAGATTTAAAAATTGGCATTAAACATACGGTGTAGAACGGCTGTTTTTTTTTCAATATAATAGACATAACATATCTATACATATATAAGTTGCATCGAAATACATAAAAAAATATAGGCAAATACAAGATTCTATATGCCAACTTACTTCTGGCCGGGTTTTCAGCCGGCGTGAGCAGCGTGTAGTTTTTCACACACTTGGCCACGCTCGGGTGATCGTGTGCGCACATGTTGTTCACGTACGTCCTCAGCTGCACCGACGGCTCCGTGGTGCTGGCGAAGAGCTCCTTGCAGGCATTGGCGCACTCCGGCTTGCCCGCTCGACTGCAGCACTGCTGCCCCACTGAAAAAACATCACTCCGATGCATTTTACGTAGAAATGCATTTCGATTAACAGAACAGGAGTAAAATAGAGTAATCTATGTATTTAAAATAATGGGCAAAACCAAAAAAAGAGTCCTCCAACCTCAACCACAAGAACGATTTCGCCTATTTTTATTCCATATGGAAGCTTCTGATCCCTGATTACGCCATCAGTGGTCACTCGTACTCCACCATCCTCCAGTTACGAGAGATATCTCAAAAAGACTACTTCGCTGCACATTTTTTATGGCGAAAAACCTTGATAGAGTTCCCCAGCCCTAACCAATGATCCGATTTCGCCAACTTTTATTTCATATGAAACCTTATGACCCTAGATACATTATCAACGGTCTCTTTCCCCCTCACCGCCCTCTATTTCCGCGAAATAACGCAAAATAAAACTTTTATAGAGTTCCCCAACCTCAACAATTGGGCAGATTTCGCCAGTTTATTTCGTCACTTTGCAAGTATGGGACAGGCTATTATTACGGGTGAACACTGGTCGCCGAAGACGGCTGTTATATTTGAAAACAATTTGATACTGGACTCTCATAAAAAGGGGGGGGGATACGTTCCACGCAATAGGAAATCGCGTTATAGGGTGCATGTGTGGCGACTCCTGACGTCATCGACTGGAAATGCGGAACTGATCTTTGGCAGTTGTATAAGCGAGCAGAAAGAACTATGAACCAGCACTCTCGCTTGCGCAATCATTCCGGTACGGGAGCTGGCGCTCATGCTGTTGAGACTCATTCATGTTTGCATTTACTGCAATTTTATTATGTTTCAAACAGTTTTTAATCGTTTGTTTAATTCAGAGTTGTTCAAGCTTCTTAATAAATTAATAGTTGTTAAAGCTGGAGTACCTTCTTGTTTCCCATCACCAATGCCTTTTGACAGTTAGTAATTGTGCACGTGTTCCAACCATCCGAAGTTTCCCGACACACGCATTGTTAGACGAACTTATGCAAGTGCAAACATGTCTCTAATTTATAACTGCCGATATTGCTAGTGAGATGTTACTTTTTTTAAAAACTGTCAGCGTCATTGTTAATATATAAACAGCAGATAAGTGTATACACTTGTTTTTCTAAAAAAAAAAAAAAAAATCAAAACCCAGGAAAATGTTAAATTTATCTTACGCATAACACGAAACTATTTATCATGCTGTATGAGAAATGGTTACAATTTTTTCGTCGCGTTATGCACATTCACGTTACACGAGAATCCACTAATTTAACCTCTGTAAATTAAAAGCGTAGGGAATGAAAATTGAAATTTTGTAATACCAAAACACATGATTAACTTTTCGGGCTGATTTATTCAGCGATTAGCGTTCCGTTTGGAGGTCGCACGAGAATTGTTGGAAACCGGCTTCGAAACTTCGAATTGAGGTCAGATGACATGGGGGCATAAGATCTTTCATCCCACTCACCAAATTTCCGCGATAATCAAAAATTATTCAGGGTGTTCAATGGATACTCATTAAGATTTGAGCAAATAACCCTATTAACTATACACATATTCTTAACATTTTTTAGCACTCACAATGTGTTATAGATATCATGACGCAAGAGGCACAAACATGTTTCTGGAATGATTATTTTCGTACCAATCTAAAGAGAGATCCAAACACTCCGTTTAATATAAGCCACAGTTTTTTGAAGTAGATTATCGAATTTTGCTGGAAACTGGAAACTTTGTATTTTCCGAGGTGTGTAAAGCAGGGATTCTTAAACCTTTTTCCATTCTTGACTCCATTTCATTTGCAAACGTATTATCGATTCCATATGGGAGCGAAACCGCTTTTTGGAATACCAAATCTACAGTTGGGGCACAAATTAAAATGAAAGCCTGCGAGAAAGTAAGGCATATTTCGTACCTGCAATACAACCACGTCTTTGGAGACAGAAGTCTGGAGCCTAGTGGTCGTGGGAAGGAAGGTAACAGTTTTTCAACAACTGTCCTAAGGGTTACATGCAGACTGTGAGAAACGCTAATGTCGGACCTCGCAGATTTTCAAAGAAGCACGACTGTTGCAGCGTGTTTAACTGGAGACTGTGTGATGGGAACAGTAACATTTTGAGGCATGCAGGAAGCATGGCATCCTTCATGACAGCGCATATGGAATATGGTATGATACCATATTTTAAAGTGTGACAGTCAGTGGCGAATCCAAGATTTGGGTCGGGGGGGACGTCGTGACGAATGTCAAATCTCATGACTTATGTAAATCACACTACATTTATTACTTACATCACTTACATTTTAACTTTATAGACTTTACTCACCTGACAACAAGAATCACGAAAAACATTACAATGCTTTCGATAATTTAAGAAAAAACACAATGAAATAACTGGCCAAAAAGTGTTTTCGACCGTGTCGATGCTACAAGTACGAATGGAATGATTACAAAAGTGGGAAAATTTTCGAACCTGTCAAACCAGGAAGCAATATTGTTACGATTTTATTTAAAAGGGAGATTAGAAACAAACAACTGTAGTGATTTAAAATAAAATCAAGAATTTCTAAATCAAGAAAATTCTCAAGAATTTTCTTAATTAAAAATCAAGGGGGGCTATGGAAGCTGCAGCCCCATAGCCCCCCCCCCAGATTCGCCACTGAAAACAGTGGACGAAAGAAAAAGCGGACTGTTAAGGTTTGGTTTGGATCTTTTGGCGCAATAGCCATCCTTGGCTAGACTGTTAGAGATAGAAGGGTGTTGAGACGCAAAGTAGCCCGAAAAGATAAACATTCTCTATCCCAGATAGCATTCGAAATTAATGGTTATTTCTAGGACCCCGTTCATCAAAAACTGTTAATAGAGATATCTGTGCAGGGCATGATTATCAAATAGGCAAAGTAGGCGACTGTCCAGGGGCCCTATAATTTTGGGGACCTCGAGATTTATTTTGCGGCGAGATAAAAATAATTATAGTCTATAATTAGGGATTAAAAGTTATCGGCAGTTTTATGTAGAAACAGTAAAACAAATCATCAAAGGTTTGAGGGCTGAATGAAAGCTCCCATTCTCGAAATAAAGCAATAAGCTGAAGTCGACAGTTACTGCAATCGTTTTTCTGAAGAAGCGAGAAGAAAATTATCTTTAAAAAAGCGATTAAGAGATATCATAAGTGATTCCATTGAACAAATCTGTAAGCATCGTAAAAAGACTTCCATGGAAATTTATTAAGAGAATAGGGTAGTAACAACGACACCAAATGGCATCCGCTTTTAGTTATTAATAGTATCATCATCGACTTAAAATTTAACCAGAAAGCTCTGCACTAAGCTTGTAATGAATGATAATAAGGAAGTGATAATTAAATACCGTGTCTGATGCCCGAACCATTCAATTAGCACACGCACCTCGAGAGTAATGACTGTAATTACCTTCTTGGCGCTCGAGGCAAGAGTAGAAAGTGATCTCGTTGCTCGGGCGGCAGGCGGACATCAGCTCGTCCCGGTCCTTGGCCTGCGAAAGGGAAAAAACGGAATCAGATAAGAAGGGAGCACCTTAAGTAAAACATCTTTGTCCGGCCGTGCACCCCGCCGCAGAACCGAAGTTTGCAGCGATGTCTCGACCATTCAGAAACAACCTGCAGAAGATATTTGAAAATATCAAGCGAGTAGCTATTTATTATTTGATGCTGTTTGTAGAAACGGTAGTATACAAATTTGGTTGGTGGCGTGGCACGGGGGATGGATGCAGAGACGCCAGTTTTAGAGGGCGCAGTGGAAACAAAATATTAGTGTGCTCAAGAGAGGATGCGAAATAATATTACCACGTCCCGCGCTCCATTCCCCCTTATTAAGCCACTGATTGGCGGAGAAATCACATTATGCCCCGGCTCAACTTACCCTCGCTGGTCCATCCTCCTACGTACCTCCTATGGGAGGGGTCGGTCTGTGGCCAGATGATTGGCTACTAGAACTCCGACCTCAGTACTCAAGCTATTGCAGGGGCTGTCATTCAGATTTCCCGGATGCCTAGGCAAGGCGGGGTGACACAGTTCTTCTGATGACCATCGCTACGCTCTCCCCCAGGGGGGCACCGTGAATACACGGATGAGTGGCCGCCAGATAAATTAGCGGGAACTCGCTTCCCCTGGGGGTATAGCAATAGTGGGGGTCGAGTTACCCCACACCAGTGCTCGTACGTACCTCCTTGGGGAGGGACCGGGCCGTGGTCAGGTGATTGGCTATTAGGACTCAGTACTCGAGATATGCCTAAGCAGCCTCCATTTACGGTTACTCTCGCTACGCCTCCTCTGGGGGCGCCACGAGTACTTGGATGAGAAGCCGCCGGATAAGTAAGCGGGTTTTCGATCCTGGTAGGGGGTACAATAATGTGTGCGGTTGAGTTGCTTCCTCTCCGGTGACAATGCGTACCGCCTTCGGGAAGGGCCGTGTCCGGTGATGGCCGTTAGAACTTCGACCTCAGCATCCGAACTGCCGCGGCGATCGTTTTCCAATTGACCCGAATGCTTAGGCAGGTTGGGGGTAGCTAGATTTGTGGTTACCCTCACTACCCCATTGGATGCCGACCAGACTACGGAGAGGGGAGTTGCCTGTTTTAACTTCCAATGCAAGTGTCTTCTGCGTGCAGTGGCGTAGTGACTGGGAGGCATTTGGCCTATGGAGAGACGGGGCACCAGTCTTAGACGAAAATGGAGGCAAAATATAAATGCGTATTCGTCACTTTTTAAAACTAAATAGGATTAGGGGGCGAACAAATACTAGCATGCCTCGCTACGTCATTGGTTCGCTATGGTCATCTGTCGACTATGTTTCTGTAAGTCTATGTTTTTAAAAGTTTTGCGGACTATTTTTTTTTTAAGTTAAAGCACATCAACGCAATTTTGGAACACTTATATTTAACTTGGCTTGCTTCATACTTGTAAAGATGAATTTCGATTGTCGATTTTGCACTCACTTGCAGACGTACTAGAGTTCTGAAATTTTGTACACTTGCGCACTCCCGATGACAATACACTATTTTAATATTTTCTGAACTTAATCATAAGCTAACAGATTAATTTTATTAAATTTTGACTTTATGATTATTATTTTGATTTTATTAAATTTTGAATTTTATTAAATTATTTTAAGCATAGCACCAGTTGGTAGTGAATTTTAGAAAATAAATTACTTCAATATTCCATAATATTTATAATAATTCATTATACATTAGAATCTATAAAGAAAATAATTAAAATAAAAAATTCTACTTTTTAGTGCGCTAATAAAAGTGTCTTGTTAAATTTCGTTTTTGATTAAATTTATTTCACACAAAACACCAAATCCTTTAGAAATTTTAGGCATTTCGCATCACAAGATTGTAGCCGGGCGCGTAGCTAGAACTGTCTTATCCATTGAGTTAATTGGACCCAGTTGAGTTAATTAGCCCAGGGGCGCAGTCGATCCTAGGGCGTCTAAAAATATACTACACTGATTTAATTTTGAACCAAAAAAGTTATTAGGATAATTTAAATTTTAAATATACTACTGTATTTTTAAAATATATATATATATATAGGATAGAATAGAAAAATGCTTTTTTTTTCATAATCTAAGCGTTAAAGTTAACCAGGTATACAACCAAGGGTGGTGGAAGTTGGCTTGCAAAATTCTACTTAGTAAAGATGTCAATTTACCAAATTGTAAAGCGTTAATCAAACAACATTTGACTTTTTATTAGTAACGGTTTTGATGGGGCGCCAAACTACTCTAGACTAGGGCACTGGAATGTACCAAGACGGCCCTGAAAGCAGCGAAGTAATCCTATTGGTGAGTACGCTTAATATATCTCATTTACAACAGAAATTAAAACTTTTCCTACTAGCGAGCGTAGTGTTTTAAGTGGAAAGATGTTTCGCTACCCATTTTCCTTTTCAAAAGTCTTGCCAAGTCAAAAATGGTATTCCACATTTGTAAGCGATGATTTCTGGAATAAATCTCACTTTGTGTTGCTAATTTCATACATCATCGGTCAACAAAATGAAGAAAGCTGTTCAGAAAGGGGAGAGAAAAGCGGCAACCCTATCACTTCGAATGTTTTCAACCTTAACGAATTACACCGATTCTTCTTCTTCTTCAGGCATTGTCGTGTGCAAAGTTATTCACACAGGAGAATGATTGATTGTGGTACGAAGAATGCAAATAATTCTGTGCAGCATGTTCATTACCTGGAGGCAGACCATGATGCAGGCTTGGGACTGCGGTAAGGTGCAGCAGGGACGACCGAAGAAGCCTTGTCCTTTATCGATTTCTGCAAAGAAAACAAAGAAAAATATTAAGAGAATCCCTGTTCGCGGAGATTAAAATTTCCCGTGCCTCTGAACTCATCTGCCTTCATGGCTCATTAGACGGAGAAAGCACAATGGATGCTGACGCAGCCATGAAAAGAATTAAGAGGATTCCATTTCCAGATGAGGGCAATATTTTTTCTCATTCACAGTCATTTGAAGAGCAAATTTTAATGCGGTAATTGTTCTAGAAAATCCTCTTTCAACCACAGAGCTTTAAAAGCTTGTCTTTCATTCTATTAGGAGGGAAGAGATTATTAGCAATTAATTAATTATGAAAGCGGTTCCCAAACTTCTTCGATTCTCGGCGTCCTTGGGAAATACAGATTTTTTCCAAGGCACCGAATGTAAAACTCAAACAATTAATTTAAAAAAAAAAAAAAGTCGATAGTTTTTTGTACGGCTTAGGTAAAAATAAATAAAACACAATTCAGGGTGCTTAAAAATTTATCGAACAAATTTCAATCAATATAATAAGCAGTGGGATGGATGACCCTATTGATCACTAAATATTTTCTCACATTATGGAATTTAACTGGAATCATCTACCCTTTATTGCAGGAACTGCCGAAAACCCGGCTTCGCAATATGCCACTAGCAAATGAGAATTAAAATTCTCTGAGCTTTAGGCCTTAGGAGTAGATTTTCATCTTTCCTGACAATCAAAACTAAGTTAAATCCAGATAGCTAAATCATGCGTTTATGAATTGTCACACTCAATCAGATTATCAACTTCTGCAGCAGTAAGTGCAGATGGAACAGTGGTATTAAATGGATCTTGAATCCATGCAAAATTATCGATATTTTCATTCTGAAAATATGTTTTTTCAAGTGTTAAGTTGTTATAAATGTTCTGTAAAATTGTTTCAACCTATGAAATTGAAGTAAAATGTAAATAAAATCATATCTCAGGGTGAAACGTGAGGAAGTCGAGACTCCCCAGGGAGCAGCGATGCACTTTTAGATGTCTATACATTTTTTGGCCCCCCCCCCCTCTAATTTTTCAACCCAATCGCCGCCGCTGCTAAAATATTATCATGCTACGATAAGAGATGGACTGGAGATTCGCATCCCCTTTAAATTGTTCTCTAAAGTGTTCTGAATAGGGATAATACCATTCTAAACATCCGGTATTTTTTTACAACTTCAAATTAAGAAGTGTTTCCGTCGAATCAATTAGGCGATTTAAGATGGCAGCTCCACCGGAATGTGGCATGAAACACGGTGCGAGATTGTTAGAAGAATTTTAGGCAAGTAATGTGAGTTACTATCTGAACAAGAAACTCACTATACACAGCAATTAATACAATAAAAAATGGAGCTGCAATTTTCCGTTCTGATGCGCATGTACTAAGGAAGCTTTTAGCTCGAAAAGTAGGCACGGGTTAAAAAAATGTCTTTTCGAGTTGTGAATCTTTTTGGAAGACAGAAAAAAAATACCATTTATTATTTGGAAAAAGCCCTCGTTTGATCGATGGCAAGAGGAAATCCTATGCCAACGCGTTTGTTTGTACAGCTGAAACGTGATCTGCATAAACAGATACATCATTAAACAAGCTCGCGCAGTATAATTAAAAAGCAAACAATAAAAGATTATTTAACTCGTTTTTTGTTTTTTTTTCTCTTCTAGGAAACACAGTAGCGGAAGTTGTGATCATTTTTTAACTTCTCCCAACTTGACAAGGGGAATCTGAGCAACGACTGTCCAACAACATTTAAGTCTCTGTCAGACTTAGCACATAAAAAAAAACCTCCACTTCTAAAATAAAAAATAACTACTTATCAATCTAACTTACGAAGGAGTGGTTCATGCAAGTTCAACTAAGATTTCTAACTTTGGACAATATAAATTTGCTGCAATAATTACTTATCAATTATATTAGTTGGTATAAATTGATAAACAGTAAAAGAAACCTACTGTAAGAAATTTCGGTAAATAAATGGCATTTATTTTAATAATAGATACATTCAAATAAAATTTGTTTTTCACTATAAATATCTTAAGTAAAAAGAGATTAAATGTGGAAGACTATAAATTAAAAATAGAAACCAGAAGGTTTCTTATAATAGGCACACCAATGTTAAGCCTATCATTTTTAAATAACTTTTTTTCATCCTTTATAGGGAAAAATGAGACATGTATTGAAATTTTCTCAAAACTATCAAGCATTCGGGTACATGTAAAAAATTGTGTGCTTCGATAATTTTGATTTAAAAAACGACATTTTCCAAGGAGAATAAATAAATCCATATAAAAAATAAAAAATGTAAATATATGAAATTAAGTATAATAATACAAAATAAGACCTGACTTCAATCCGAATCCTGTCTTACTTGTTTAAAAAAGAATCCCTTTTGTTTGAAATTATAATAATTTTATTTTTCATATAGGTAATTTTTCAAATTTATCTATTAATGAAAATATTATAAAGCCCAAATAGTTCAATATCAACAGATTTTAACGAAATGAAGAAAGAATTTTTTTTTAATTTAAGAATTTTTTTTAATTTTAAATAACGACCAACGGATTGAAATGATTTTCAACTGCTATCGATTTTAAAATAAACTTATATTTTAAATATCGGCAGCAATTTGATAAAAATCGTTTCTTAAAAGGAATTTCTTTGCAATAGTTTTTTCTTTTAAAAAATTTCATTTGAAAGAAGCAGAAAGAATTACACTAGAATAGTAATTCTAAAAATTGTTGATTAAAGATAATAATAAATTTAAAAAAAAATTAACTTCCATTTACAGAGTCATGTATTTTTTTGCTTCAGGAAAGATCCGAAAGGATTTTTGCGAATCAATTTACGATGAATGATTTATTTTGTAAACCACAATGAAGAAGGCGAAGACACATATAAAACAATGACAAAAATAAAACTCACCAGACAATGTTTCATTCATGCATGACCAGAAAGGAACCTATTTCGAAAAAAGAAGAAATTAATCTTCGCACATACTTTAGAGAAAGTACAGTAGAGGCTTTATGATTTCCCGACCTTTGTTCCGTCCCGAGAATTTCCGGGAAATCCCGGGAACATAACAGTCATTCCTGGGAATGCATCAAAATTTGAAAATTCTAAAAATTTGTTACTTTTTAATTGATATCAATAATTATTCAAAATAAGGATATTCATAAAACCAAAATTTATACTCCTTTGTATATTGAGCTACAAAATTACAAATAAAATATATTAATTATTCATTTTTAAGGTATGATTTAGGAAAGCATAAGCAATCTGTGCTTTTATCATTCAGCATAATTCTTAGCTTTGTTGTGAACAACGCGGCAGCAAAACATGCCCTCTCAGCTTCAACTTTTGTTGGAGGAATTGTTTTTTTTTTTTCAGCCTCACACCGATTTGTAATATTTGATTATCGATTTTCTGTTGAGTCAAATAATCGAAATTCTTGCTTCACTATCTCGCTCAAGCTAGAACTCAAGGTAGTTAAAAAGCGTAGGACCTTTGTCTTGGAGGTAATAGCTTTTTCTAATTTTTTGTACAATGTCAAAGGTTTCTCTTCCAAAGTTTTCGTGCACTTTTCTTCTGAGGGCGAAGATATGGATAGTGATTCGTTTAACTCGCAAAAAGGCCTTATCATACTTATTTTAGCTTGTTGAATCAAAGGGTTTTTATTTAGTAAACGTGAAAGATCAACAATAACTGCAGCAACATCATAACTTCTCCAAAATTTAGATATTGCATAAATCCAACAAAACTAACATCGCGTCTCTCATTAATTCTTTAGATCAGGGAACATTTCATATTCTTAGCAAATTCTGAGTTTTGTTGGTTCAACGCTCCAATAATGGAAGAAACACTCCTTCGCCAGTTAGTAAAGTCTCTTTTCGACTGCATAGTTTTTCTAGGTCAATTCTTACTGGCTTCAAGCCTGCTACAATTGCAGTCAAAGTTTCAAATTCTGAATTGGCCAACAATTTTTGTTCTTTAACATCAATTAATGCTTTCGAATTTGCTGATTTTATCTCTAAAAATTTTTCAAACATTGCCAACAAACTACTCCAGCGTGCTTTGGTGTCTAAACAAACCCTCTTTTCATAGACAAACTCTGCTTTAACATAATTTTGTAAAATATCATTCGTGAGAGGTGATTTTCTGAATAATTTTACAATTTTTTTTCTCGGGAATGCAAAAAGTATGAAAATTTTACGATTTCCCGGGTTCCAGGGAAAGAAACCCTAGTACAGTAGACTCTCACTAATCTGGCAGCGCACCAATCCGGTCTCTCTTATAGCCTGGCGAGTGGGAGGCATTCAAGTGAAAACAAGACACTGCATGCTGATGTCAGTGACCTTTAGCGCGATCTGAACAATCGGATGCTGCTCAGATGGATTTTGAATTATGTTTTGGAACATTTATTACACTGGGTGTCTAACTCTATTTATTACACAGGGTGTCCACTCTAATTGTGTCCCAATAGCTAAATTATAAACCCTTAGAACTAAGCATGTACTTCCAATTGGCAAAATGCTTTAAATGATGTAAAGAATTTTATTTTATGCTGGTTTAGTTCAGAAGCGTATCTATGAAAAGATTACGAAGTCTAAATTTTTATGAAGTCTAAATTTTTATGAAGTCCCCCGGTTCTGTTAGTCATATTTATTAAAATATTCTTGACACATTTACATTTTAAGCAAAAAAAAGTTCCACTCTTCTGCGGCCAAAAATGACCGAGTTATGAAACTTTGAATATCACTACTTTTGACAATTTTAGACCTTTCCAACGGGCGCCTGGAGGAAAATTCGCCAATTAGAGAAGGACTCAAGTAAGTGGCGGCCGCTTATTGATCATAAAGAATGAAATTTGAAGCTTCATAACTCGACCAGTTTTAGTCACAGAAAAGTGGAACTTTTTTGTTAGAAATGTTAACGTGTCAGGAGTATCTAACCAAACATGACTTACAGGACAGGGGGTCTGAATAAAAATTTAAACTTCATATTTTTTGGGAGTGCATTTATTAACTTAAACAGCACAAATTATGCTTTACTTCATTTAAAGCATTTTTGCCAATTGGAAGTAGGTGCCTATTTCTAACGGTTTTGAAATCAGCTATTGGACCACGATGAGAGTGAACAGCCTGCGTATAGTATGATTCTCGGTATCTTTTTCTATTATTTTGTGCAATAAACATAGATTTTGCCTTAAAATGAGTTTTTTAAATGAATCTCCATTAATCCGGCACTTTCGTTAATCCGACAGTCGTCTGGTCGGATATTTTCCGGATGACTGAGAGTCTACCACTGCAATGGAATTAAAGCATGCTCACGTGATATACGTAACATGCTCCATTCCATTTTAATTTTGGCACCCTTTAGCAGGTAAGCATAAGAAAAGGTGCAGTTGGACGCGAGATGGCGTGCACAGTTGCGTCGGTTGTGTGACTGGAAAACCACGTGAATTGATTCCATTAAAAGTAGAAAGCAACTGAAATACTTCTCCAGTTTAAAATGATATCCCCATTTGAACATGATGTCAAATGCATATGAAATTAACGCAATGAAAATAACATACTGATGTGTGAAATAAATACTCGCATTTAGATGTAAAATAAAGTGGAGCTTAAAAACAATCAACTAGAAAAAGTAGTATAAATTTAAAAATAAGTTTTTAAAATAAATTTAACTTAAA
>BGPR01000030.1:2158249-2232795 GCA_013235015.1 Araneus ventricosus | reverse complement strand
TTAAAATTCGAAAAATTCATTTTTCAGTGATACCGATTTTCTTTCCGTAAATTGTTTTCTCAAATTTTAATAAATTAATAAGAATATTTTTAAGTATATATTTTACAACAATATTTTTCATTGTATTAGTTACAGCGTTTATACGCACGCGCGTTTCAATGATATTAACACATATTTTAATTGCGCGTTATCGTTGAGAAAAACACTAGACAGACGAAGGCTGAAACGTTATCAAGGTACGATGTTTGCGACTAAAGGTTCGAATCTCCTTTAAATTTTTTAAGAGCACTTAACGAATTTGCATGGAAAGCCTAGAAGCATCATTTTTTTTCTCTATGTACCACGGTCTGAGGAAAACATACTTGGCACGTGACCAAAGCAAGCGTCTGTTTTTAAACCAGGCTTTAACTAAGTTAGTAACACTTCTCATTTTTGAAAAAAGAGGCTGACAACCGCACCGTCTACGCAAATAAGAACTTTTGTTCGTGGAATAAATTACCTGGAAGACACTCCGTGGTTCTTGCGCCTCTCATTCGAAGAGAATGGAAACCAGCAGACGTGTTTTCCTCTCCGCTTTTTCGTATCGCGGCGATTGGGTTGAAAAAGTAGGGGAAGGCAGAAAATTTATAGACATCTAAAATTACCGAAAGTATAGGGGTAGACACATAATTTAAAAATTTAGCTACAAACTTTCCCGGACATTATTGCTTTTTAATAATTCTTAGTTTTAAACAGCTAAGATGAAATAAAAATTTAATTTTTCGAGCAAAACATAGAGGGGCGACTGGTCCCGTCGCCCCCCCCCCCCCCCCCCCCCCCCGTGTCCCCCCCCGGGGCGACTCCAGGGGGGTACTATGGGGCTGCAGCCTCCCGCCAGAGCTAAACCAAAATTCTAGATTTTTTTCAAATCATTACACCTGTTTGTTCTTAATCTCTTTTTTTTAAATAATAAATAAAACGTGGCAACATTTCTTTCTGGCTTGACAGGGTCGAAAATTTCCCAAAAAACATTTTTTGGCTAGTTATTTCATGGTATTTTTATTAAATAATCGAAAGTATTGTAGTGTCCTTCGTGATTCTTATTGTCAGGTGAGTAAATTTAGTGTTTTGATTTCATAAGCCATGAGGTCACGACGGTACAAAATTTTCATGACCTCAGTCCCCTTGAACCAAATCCTAGAAGCCACTGTTTTCCACTATATGATGTGTTTTGTATTTAGCTTTGTTGCATAGCGTGAAAAATCCTTTGGAACACTTTGGACCTCCTTCCTTTGACCGATTGAGCCCATAATTAGATACGGATTGGTGTTAAGACTGTACACCAAATTTCATTCATCTGGCTTGTTGCGGTTATGAGTTATAGAATTAACATGCACAGGAGCAGACAGACCAGGAGTAGACATATTTTGCCCTAAATTTGGAGCATATCCATACTTTTGAAAATAAAGCGATGCACTAAATTTCACTCATCGTGATATTTCCGTTTCTGAGTCATCGCGTTCACAAGCACACGTAAGAACGGACAGACGGTCTTCCCGTGGACGAATTTTATCCCAAATCTGAGTTAGATATACGGCTTTGGCGTACCAAACCAGCGGGAGTGGTCTCCCCTAAACTTTCTCGTCTGCTCCCTAACCAGTGTGCAGAAAAAAGAAGCTAAAAGGAAGTAAAACGCATCACGCGTCTCTAGCACAGTTGGAAAAAGAAGTTGTAATAGAAAATCTCATGCACATTGCCAGAGTGCTTAAAAAATAAAAAAAAAAGCACGAGAAACAGAACTGATGAATCAACTGGCACTAACTTTCGTTTTGTTAATAACAATCACTTTCGTTCTGTCTGAGTGAAAATAATGCAAAATCCACTAACAGAAAAAAATGCATTACCAATCTTTACTTATAAAAGGCAATGTTTGTGTGTGTGTGCGTGCGTGCGATGTCCAGACGTATCTATCACAATTACAGCTTTGAAATTTGGCACACAGGTAGTCTTAATGGTGACTCAATGCACCTCGAAGCTGGAATTTTAAAATTTAATCTAGAAAATTTTTTATTTAATGTTTTGTGTTGTTTTGGGTGATTTTTCGCACTAATTTCTCAATAGCATGGCTTAGAATAATTGTACGAAAAAACCAGTTATACCATCGGAAAGAACAAACTATTTCCATTCTAATGAAGTTTGTTTCGTACGTCTAACATAATTTACTGAATTTTGAAAAAATTCTGAAAAATAGTCACTTTTGTGGTAATTTTTAATAAGGATTTCTTCAAATTCTCGCATCCGACGTTCTAACATCTCTATAATTTTCATTTTTTTCAGCTTATAACTGGAACGTTTCTGTCGGATTTAAAACAAGAATTGTTAAAATATCTTTTTCGTTTTTTTTAAATTCATTTTTCTCTGAGTTTTTTTGCTAGCGAGATTTCACAGCGAGAGTTTCTCCGGACGATCCCAGAATGCATTGTTGGAATTTCATTGGCTGGTGCGTGACCTTCCTCGCGGCAGGTGACGTCATATACTTTCATTCCCAACATGCATTTCTACAATCCGATTCCTTCCAGCAGGTGACATCATTACATTCGCGTCATCGTCATCTCAATAATATATACATTTCTGTTCTGATTAATGTCATTATCGCAAAGAAAAATAAGCGGGAAAATCAATAATGTGTATCTTTTGATTTGATTTCTCTTTCAAAACTTTTTCGCGTCATTGGGGGCATTTTTTCCCTCAGTCCTGATTCCACGGGCAACGCCGTGCGTGTACTGCTAGTTAACAAATAACACTAACCGTAAATTAAATATGCAACTCTTTTCAAGGAAATGTTTCTTTGTGATTGACTATGATTCACTGGAATAAAAGCGAAAAGCAGATCAAAATGAAACGAGCAGAATTTGGCAGTGAGCCAAGACAGAACGTAGTATGGTGAAGTAGAATCAGAAACTGCCGAATCAGAAACTAGAATCAGAAACCAAATTTCCAATTTGAACTCATTTTTTTAACAGATTGACATAAAAATTGATCACAAATCTTCAATTGAGATTAGAAGGCCACAAACAAAATTTCATTTATCTAAGTAATTTTGTTAAGAAGTCATTGCGTTCAAAAGTATGCGATTATACAGACCGACAGACAGTCACCCTTTGACGGATTTGGCCCCAAATTTCATACGGACCTACATTCATGATGATAAAACTGTGTACCAAATTTTATCCATCTAGCTATTCAAGTTTTAGAGTTATAGTGCTCACATGAACGTGGACAGACAGATAGACAGACAGACTTTCCGTAGACGGATTTTGACCAAAATTTGATAGAAACCTACAAATTATGTGTAAAGATCACATACCAAATTTCATCCCTGCATCTGTAATAATTTTCGAGTTATCGTGTTCACAGACAGACATAATTCCAAAATTGTGTTTTTCGGACTCAGGGAGATCTAAAACATGGAGATTCGTCAAAATCCGGAGTTCGAATTTTTTGATGATTACAATACTTTCTCTTTGAAAGTAAAAAAGGCCGCATACCAAATTTCATTCGTCTAGAGTTTTTCGTTTTTGCGTGATTGGTTTCACGGACAATCCCAAAAATGTTTTCTTTTCTGTCTCAGGTAGGTCTAAAACGTGGAATCTCCTCCAATTTACGACGTCGAATTTTTCGATAAATACTTTCTCATTGCATACTTCGTATAAGTTAATGTAAAAAAGTTAGGGAGGAATTTCAATATTATACCCGTTTAGCTTACAAATGAGGACCTTAATTACCCTGAAAATAGTTTTATTACTCTTTCCAATTAGATCACCCTACCTGTACGGCTAATAAGGTGAGAAAAAAATACTAACTCTACCGATAAGGCGTTCGAAAGGCACGACATCTTCCAATGTCTTAAAAAACGGGGGTGGAAATGTTTTCCTGTTTCGTTGTCAAAAGTCATGTCTCAGGCTTAAACGTAATTAAAGGAAGAGAAAAAAAATGTCTACCCTTAAAATATCATTTTATTGTTTTAAACTGCTTTCATAACTATTAAGAGTTTTATTATAATTATAATTTTTGCTAGCTGTAATGTACAGGATGATCCCGAATTCATGGTACAAACTTTAAGGATCGGTACTGGAACAACCACTTATTGTATGGGAATGTATGGGCGCAAGTGGAAATGAGAGGTGAAAGGAAAGACAAAGTGTTCATTGACAGCGTCGTTGACTAGTGCAATTTTTACAATAACTGCTCAAAATTGCGTCCAACAACAGTGAAGCATGCTAGACACCGTCGGTGGAGCGATCAAAGATGCCAGGTATTTCACTCACACGTGCAGCAGCTATGGATATTCGAGCAACGAGATCCTCATCCGAGTCAAGTGGAGTCTCGTGAACAAGACTCTTCAGATGTCCCCAGAGCCGGCCCGAACAAAAGCGGGGCTCGGTGCAAAGTTGACTTGCGCGGGCCTTCAGAAAATTTCGGCCAACAAAATTATTTATTACTTTTTGCTATTGATTACATTTCGCAACTTGGTTAAGTAAGGACTAAAAAATGCACGAAAATAATAAATAATAAAATTATTTTTATGAAGTTAATATTTTCAATCACACAAAAAATCGTTAATAAATCAAACAACAAAAATAATTGCTTCATATATAAAATATGGTTTTCAAGTCACTAAAATAAGTTCACAATATATGATTTTTGTTTCATTTTGGTATAAGTTTTATAGCAAATACGTTGATAATACCATTATGATTTAGATTTTTGGTTAATGCGGATTCGATAGACAAAATTACTAAGCAAATTAAATGTTCGCCTCTAATGCTAGATCTTAAGTAATTTTTATTATTTTTAATCTTGAAGAAGATTTTTCTGCAGACGCGAGCGTTATTGGTAAGGTCAATATAATTTTAAAACAGAAGTAAAATGTGGATACAATTTGAGTAAATATTGTAAATATTTTCAATATTGTGACCTGGAAAGTAAAACTTGCCGCCAAATTTTGGTTTCGTTAAATAAATGGCGCAATGTGACAGCGGCGTGAGGCCTTGTGAGCTGGCACCTTTCGAAACCCCCTAGGGCTGGCCCTGAATTCAAGCATTCTTTTTTAAAAAAGAGATAAAATTCCTCCCATTATTTTTTACAAACTCATGTTGTAGAAATGTGCCCTGTCTTCCTGATTTTATGAGGATATATTAAAAATTGTTCAGTCTGAAAACTTTCAGTGCTAAAATTAAAATTATAAAATGCGAAAAAAGTTTCAATTAGAGTTTCAAAACATGAAAGCTGAAGAAACTTAAAATAACTTTTAACTTTGCAGTCAATTGAAAGAGAAAATACTCCCCTTTCAATTTTTCTGTCGATTTACGATGTCAGCACATGCATTCAGTATTGAAATAAAATATTATACTGTATGAATGGGATTACCAAGTGAATTCTTAAAAGTTTAACTCATTATTTCTTCATATTAACAAACAATTATTTCTTCATATACAAAAATAATAAAACTGAAAAAAGATAATCGACTGATCACAAACTTATTTACAAATATACACAACCTACTGATAGTTTCGATTTTAGGATATTTAAATTGAATCAATCTTCAAATTACTTCTTATATTTTAAAACTTATCCAAATAACTTTGATATGTAGTTCCCAAAACAATAAAAGGTTTCAAATAAGTAACATTTTATAATAAAAAATGCCCAATGTAAAGGAGTAGAAAACACAAATTTTCGTTTGTTAATAAAAAAAAAAATTATCTGAAATGTATACTATAATAGCAAATAGCAAAAATGTTGAAATACAAAAACAAAAAGGGGAACTACATTGTTTTATAAATTGATAATCTGTTATAATATTAATTTTTTTTTGGAAATATAAAAGTAAAGTTTGTTTAATAAATAAATATAAAAAAGAAACAAAAATTAGCATACTTGAAATTTGTCTTCAAAAACAAATGCAGAATATTTTATTTTGCTGTATGGCTGATACTTCGAATGCGAACGAATTGTTCAATGGAAAATTAAGCTTATGAGAAAACTCCTTGGGTTACCTGTCGTGTTTTACACAATCCAATATTCAAATTCACTACTATTGATTAAACTCTGAGGAATAGATGTAACAGACTACCTTTTAACAAGTACCTACGATGAATTCATAGATGGTAGAAAACCACACTTTTGACAAGAAAAGCGAGAAACCTCTGTGAGATATATGCTTCATCATCGCTTCGCAGTCCTGCTGAATACAAGGGGGAAAATGTGTTTAATTTAGAACTAGAGAGGCAGAAAAGGCATTCCTCTAGAGGTGTTTCTTTAAGCTGCCCTGGGAAAGACTATCTGCTGGCCATTAGGGGAACAGATGTGAATCCGCACACAAGAATTACCCCCTGTATATCTCTAAAGTAATAGTCTCGGGAACAAGGAATATATTGAATATTATCACCTGTGGACATCAACTTTGGGGTGCCCCCGCACCGAAAAGGGAGTGGCCATATGATGCCTGGAGCAATGTTATCACTTTTTACCTTTTGCTCTGCCAAGGAATCGGAAACACGTGAACCTCCAGGTAGCAAAGGAAATTGTTGGATTCTTATCCACTAGATCCACCAATTACTCTTTTAACAGATCTTTGATGGAAATTTTCAAAACCAGTAAAAAAAATTGCAATATATTTCTTTTTAGAAAAATTATCAATATTTTATGTTTTTTTTTACATGAAAGTTGGTTGAAAGAATTTTTAAAAAAAGGATAAAAAAAATTGATTGAAAGAATTTTGTAAAATCCGGCGCGGGGCCTAGTGCGGTCGCACCGTTCGCACCCCCCTCGGGCCGGCCCTGGATGTCCCCATAAAAAGTAATCGAGGCTCGATAAATCGGGAGATCGGGGTGGCCAAGAGACTGCTCCACCACGCCCCAAAAGTGGCATTCAGGTAATTGCGCCCCATCATGCTGAAACCACATTCGGTTACGTATGGCGATCGGAACATCTTGCAGCAGTTCTGGCAAAACCCGTTCCAGAAAAATAAGATAGCATTGGCCATTGAGTCGCTAAAGTCGTTGACAATACCTCACCTCGTCACTTGCGCCCATGAACTCCTATACAATAAATGATTGTTCCAGTGTCCTGTACCGACCCTTAAAGTTTGTACCATGAATTCGGGATCACCCTGTATATTGAACCATTCCGAGTTCTCGTGATATATTTCAGCTATTAAAAGTAAGAGAATACGCACGACAAAGCTGATGCACGGGACTCGAGTCCGTATTGTTCACATGTCTCGCGAGCAGTTATTTAGGATCTTCTGCAAAGATCAAGACCCTTATTTATGTGCAAAGTTATTTGAGAGGCAGACAAACGGCGCAGATATCTTTAAAATCCACAGGAATTAGTATAGCACAAATACCGGTGGCCTTGAATTTAAAGTTGATTGATTTGCTCATTGATCGGCAGTGGTGATAACGGGACCTCAAATTCGTATTGCTCACATGTCTCGCGATCAACTGCGCAGGATCTTCTGCAAATGTCAAGATCGATTTTTTTAAATGGCTTTGACAAATTTAAATCCGTAGGAATAAGAATAGAACAAATATTGATTGGTGTTGATTTCGTTTTACAGTTAAATGAAACTAGAAAACGTTGAACTGCGATGCACTTGATAAAGTATTTTATTTGACATACTAGTTTTACATACTAACTTTCCGTTAGTAGCTGTCGTCTTCATACCTAAACGATTTCGCGGGTACAAAATCTGTTGTATAATACGTCCGGGTGGGATAATTTCTCCTTTGTTACTATTATAATTAGTCCTACTGAGAATGTAAATGAGTACTCTGTAACAAAAATTCAAATTGGGGTGCGTTAAAAACTACTAATAGATGAAGACTGGATGCGTATCTATGAGATATTTTCAAGAAAATCGACCAGTGGGTGTTCGATAAAAGAAGTCCAACAACTGGATGATGAAAAATGACGATTTATTCCATGAATATTCCAGAAAACATGGAACACAGATAACAAGACGAACAGCACTTGTAAAAAATCTACAACTCAGGCAGACAGCAAATCGATGATTCGACAAGAGTAACAGTACAACAATAATACAAGGCGTCTAACAGCTTACCAGAAAGCACTGAGAACAAGTCTCTAAGAGATTCCCAAAAACATTCACTCGTTTCAGCACCTCCGGGTATTTATTGTCTTCCGACAGGACGTGACGTCACATGGAAATATCTAGAAAGATCTCTATGTATCTGTTCCTAATAGAGATAGGCCATAATTCTAGTATTTTCTAGAACTTTCATATTGTCGCCAAAATCGCCAAATTTAACGCTAAGTCGCCAAGGTCCCTGGTCATTGGCTTCCATTCCATTACGAATCTCTGTAAATCCATCTTTCCTACAAGAAGACTAACATGGTAGGAACGGTGTTTTGATAATCCTTCTGATCCTTAAAGCATTTTCCCGCAAAAAATTTCTTTAAAGGTCCGAATAAATTAAAATCCGAGGAGGCTAAATTTGGACTATAAGGTGGATATTGTAGCCCCCGCCCAACATTTCTGTTGTTCCAACCGCGTTTTTGTTTGCTTTAATGTATGGGGTCTTGTGCCATTGTGCAAAATATTATCTCCTTCACGTAATCGTCGTGGCCTTTTCTTTTTAATGGCTGAATGTAATTTTTGGAGAGTTTTGGTAGGAAAAGGATTTGCGGATCGGGAGGATTTGCAGAAAAGGGGGAAAAACCGTTCTGGAATACTTCAAGCAATTTGACAAACAGCAGTATCATGAAGTGATGTTCAAACGAGTGTCACGCCCCGGAATAAATGTCTCAATGTTTACGAAGATTATGTTGAAAAATAAACACAAGTGTGTAGTTTTTGTGAAATGTATTAAATATTTTTCAGAATTATAATTGTCAGTGTAATTTCGCCTTGTACCTTTATTCTCGGGCCTCCCTCGTATTTTTTTTTTAAATATTTCAACTAAGAATAATAATTTCAATGAATTAATAGTTTTTTTTAAAAAAAATTATCCATGATTGTTACTAGGAAACTACTAAACCGATATAATTTTTTAAAATGAACTATTATCTCTTTCCAACGAATTTTGTAGAAGTAATCATTCTGACATTCAAGTAGGTGCAAACTGGAGATTAATTGCGGACAGGCTGTGACAGGCTTCTTGGAATGCGGCCCAGACGTTCATCAGAACCACTTTTAACCACATTAGTTACACTCTCCGGAATGACGATCGCAAGATAATGAACTTAAGTAAATGTTAATCCACGTGGCTGAAATACTTCTCTATTAAAACTATGAAGAAGTCTTCTAAATTTAGGCGTACTTCCTAATATTTCTAGCGAGGTCCTTCACCCTCTTTCGCTCGCGTACTTTTTGTCGTCCGTCCGCACGTCTTCTCAGAAAAAGCTCTTTCAGGGTGGCAACACGGGAGGGGATCTAATTCGGTGCGCACCGAGTCGCGGTTCTTGTGTTTTAAGTTCAGAAACGAAGGGGGGAGGGTTGGATGATGAAAAGAAAAGTGAGTTTTTAAAAACGACAGACGATGAATGGCGTGAAAATGGGTGTCGAATGAAAATGTTGCCTGCTTTTTCTTTTATTTCTTCTGGTTCCCCCATCCATTTCGCGCCGTTTTTTAGGTGTTTCTTTGGTGCCAGCAGTAGTCTGTGACAGCCCATAAATTAGGGAAAAATTCTCAGACGCACGTGCTCGAAACGGAGTCAAAGCTCGAACTCATGCGCACCGCGACCGATTTCCATGCATAGTATCGAATTTCGTTCCTTCACTTTGAGGGGAAGCTCGATTCCTGAACAGGAAGCACGTTATTCATTCAAGAGGGCCTAAATATTAAACCTTTCTGTGGACTATAATAAAATAATTGGACTATATATAAATAATAATATAACAAAATAATTTCGGCAAAGTAAAAATAATAATAATAACCCATATTCGTAACCAATCAGTTCCGAGCTCTAGAAAAAGGCACAGAACTATTTTGAACTACTTCGAAAAACTACGGCATTAAAAAGGCTCCGCGATTTAATCACAACAGATACGAAAACAGATGCCGTATTTGTTCAGAATTATGCCCATTTAGACCGACTTTAAAAAGCTACTCTGAGCAACCAGTGTTTTACCGACAGCTCTGCTTCATTACTCTTAAAAAACCGAATTTTGATGCCTCAAAAATTAAACTATTAAAAGGTGGTATACGGTATTCAGAAATAGTCATTACTCTAAATTATCCTTCACTTCCAGAAATTAAACAAAAATCTCTACTGAATAATTAAATAAATAATAATTTAAATCTAATTAGCTTTCTCTAGACCAACAACAACAGATACTTTTTGGAGTGAGAGCAAATCGCCTCTTAAATTAATCTAACTTTTCCAATCCAAGCTCCCAATCTAACTTTTCTACCCATATATCTTATAACTAATAAATAGAATTAGATGTGGACGTGCAAGAATATATCGTTTCGTGCAAGCCTGCCACTCGAGATACCGGCATGAGCAGCAACCAAAGGAAGTCTAAACCCGGCCGCATTCTGTACTCGAGCAGAGCACCATTGTAACTTTGGAGGGCTCTGATTGGACAAGCGAATCTGACGTCACTCTTCTGCACATCGCATCAACAGTGAGACACGCGTATCTTGTTTATAGTTCTTAAAACTCTAAATATACTAATTTTTTCTCCAAGATATTGCCTGAATTTGTTTTCAAAAGTGGAATCTTTCTTCTTGATTTAATGTCGTTAGATTTGTTTTTTACTCTAGTATTTTTTTCTTTATACTCTTTCTGAAACTGCTTTGAAAATTCTTTCTAAATTTTACTTCAAAATGTAATTTTAATAACTTTTTACAAAACTCAATGTTGGTTAAAAAATACTAAATTTTGAAGGAATCACTGAAATACGATTTTCAACCTTTTATTGAAATAAGACAAGTTTTTTTAACAACCATTCTTTTTCATAAGTCGTAATCGAGTGTCATAATGAAAGGTTGGTTCAATTTACTTTTTTAACTCCTGTTAGAAAATCTTGAACAGCACTCCTGTTAGAGATCTTGATAGCTATTCACTGTTTTGTATTTTTATTCATCTTAACCATGTAAACAATATTTAAAACGCACTTTTTATTTTTAACCGTTTGCAAATATTGCAGTTGGTAATATTTTTCATCTGTTGCTGTATTAATGAGACAATGAAATCATACTAAGTATTTCGTTTGTATGAGTTTCTGAGAAAGTCAAGAGAATACGATAATAAGAGAATACTTCGAACGATGGTTTCATCTTCAACGATTTTAACAATTTCGTTTACAAAAGAGGGGGAAGATTGGAATTCTGAAAAGCCATAGCGTATTACACAAAGAACATTTCGCTATTGCTAGTTGAAAGAATCAGTCCGAGCGTGGTCAGAGGTAAACAAACAAGGAAAGCATAGTTACGTCAGATTCGCTTGTCCAATCAGAGCCCTCCAAAGTTACAATGGTGCTCTGCTCGAGTACAGTATGCCTATATGCAACCCGGCCAGGGAACTTCAGATGATCTTTTGATCCAGAAAAATGTATTCCTGTGCAGTCTTGGAGATTGAAACTAGCGCTAAGCTCAGAGAGTCCCTTTTTAAATCAGATCTCATCCATTACAATTTTTACCCCAGGTTCTTTTGTGAAAAGCAATAAGAAATAGGAACATGAAAAGCAAAGTGCACGAATCAATGTCTCCTTGTTGCAAGTATCCCTTCCCATGATTTTATTTTTCCGAGACCTGCGGTGACTAAGACCTGAGGTCTCGGCTTTGGGACAGGTTCGGAACACGCCTCCCACAAAGATCGGCGGTCTATTGTTCTGGAGCATGTTAAATCTAACATCAAGTATTAAGCGTCCTTCCGCTAGGGTGGTGTGGAAGCTTGGTGACGAGCAGGGCCGGCCCGAGGGGGGGTGCGAATGGTGCAACAGCACAAGGCCCCGCGCCGGATTTTGCAAAATTCATTAAAATTTTTTTTATCCTTTTTAAAAAGTTCTTTCAACCAACTTTTATGTAAAAAAAGGCATAAAATATTAATAATTTTTCTAAAAAGAAATATATTGCAATTTTTTTCTGGTTTTGAAAATTTCCTTCAAAGATCTGTTAAAAAAGTAATTGGTGGATCTAGCGGATAAGAATCCAACAATTCCCTTTGTTACTTGGAGGTCCAAGTGTTTCCGATTCCTCCGCAGAGTAAAAGGTAAAAAGTGATAACATTGTTCAGTCCCAAACCAGGTTTGATTGCTCCAGGCATCTCTCTTTTCGGTGCGGGGGCACCCCAAAGTGGATGTCCGTCATTTGAAGATAAATTTCAGGTGATAATATTCAATACATTCCTTGTTTCCGAAACTATTACTTTCAGGGTATACAGGGGTAATTCTTGTGTGCGGTTCCACATCTGTTCCCCTAATGACCAGCAGATAATCTTTCCCAGGGCAGCTCAAAGAAACACCTCTAGAGGAATGCTTTATCTACTTATCTAGTCCTAAATTAAACACATCTGTTCCCCTTGTATTCAGCAGGACTGCTAAGCGATAATAAAGCAATAGGGGTTTCTTGCTTTTCTTGTCAAAAGTGTGGTTTTCCAACATCTATGAATTCATCGTAGATACTTGTTAAAAGGTAGTATGTTACATCTATTCCTCAGAGTTTAATCAATAGTTTTGTGAATCTGAATATTGGGTTGTGTGAAACACGACAAGGTAACCCAAGGAGTTTTCTCAGAAACTTAATTTTCCATTGAACAGTTCATTCGCATTCGGAGTATCAGCCGTACAAAAAAATAAAATATTCTTCATTTGTTCTTGGAGACAAATTTCAAGTATGCTAATTTTTTTCTCTTTTTATAGCTATTTATTAAACAAACTTTCCTTTAATATTTCCAAAAAGAAAATCTTAATACTATAACAGTTTATCAATTTAGAAAACAATGTAGTTCCCCCTTTTTTTACTATTTCAACATTTTTGCTATTCGTTATTATTGTATACATTTCAGATAAAACTTTTTTATTAACAAACGAAAATTTGTGTTTTCTACTCTTTTACATTGGGCATTTTTCATTATAAAATGTTACTTATTTGGTACCTTTTATTTTTTTGGGAACTACATATCAAAGTTATTTGGATAAGTTTTAAAATATAAGAAGTAATTTGAAGATTGATTCAATTTAAATATCCTAAAACCGAAACTATCAGTAGGTTGTGTATAATTGTAAATAAGTTTGTGATTAGTCGATTATCTTTTTTTAGTTTTACTTTTTTTTGAATATGAAGAAATAATTGTTTGTTAATATGTAGAAATAATGAGTTCAACTTTTTTTTACTGAAGAAATAATGAATTCAACTTTTTTTTACTGAAGAAATAATGAATTCAACTTTTTTTTACTGAAGAAATAATGAATTCAACTTTTTTTTACTGAAGAAATAATGAGTTCAACTTTTAAGAATTCACTTGATAATCCAGAATAAAAGAAAATCCCATTCGTACAATATAATATTTTATTTCAATACTGAATGCATGTGCTGACATCGTAAATCGACAGAAAAATTGAAAGAGGGGTATTTTTTCTTTCAATTGACTGCAAAGCTTCATGTTTTGAAACTCTAATTGAAACTATTTTCGCAATTTATAATTTTAATTTTAGTACTGAAAGTTTTCAAAATGAACAATTTTTAATCTTTCTTCATAAAATCAGGAAGACAGGACACATTTCTACAACATGAGTTTGTAAAAAATAATGGGAGGAATTTTATCTCTTTTTTAAAAAAGAATGCTTGAATTCAGGGCCAGCCCTAGGGGGTTTCGAAAGGTGCCAGCGCACAAGGCCTCACGCCGCTGTCACATTGCGCCATTTATTTAACGAAACCAAAATTTGGCGGCAAATTTTACCTTCCAGGTCACAATATTGAAAATATTTACAATATTTACTCAAATTGTATCCACATTTTACTTCTGTTTTAAAATTATATTGAAAGTTATTTTAAGTTTCTTCAGCTTTCATGTTTTGAAACTCTAATTGAAACTTTTTTCGCATTTTATAATTTTAATTTTAGCACTGAAAGTTTTCAGACTGAACAATTTTTAATATATCCTCATAAAATCAGGAAGACAGGGCACATTTCTACAACATGAGTTTGTAAAAAATAATGGGAGGAATTTTATCTCTTATTTAGAAAGGAATGCTTGAATTCAGGGCCAGAGCAAGGGAGTTTCGAAAGGTGCTGGAGCACAAGGCCCCACGCCGCTGTCAGATTGCGCAAAACGGAAATGAATTTCATTCATTTATTTAACGAAATCAAAATTTGTCGGCAAGTTTTACCTTCCAGGTCACAATATTGCAAATGTTTACAATATTTATTTAAAAATAATTTATTTAAATTGTATACAAATTTTACTTCTGTTCTAAAATTATATTAACCTTACCAACAACGCTCGCATCTGCAGAAAAATCTTCCTCGAGATTAAAAATAACAAAAAATTACTTGATCCAGCATTTGAGGCGAACAATTGATTTGCTTAGTCATTTTATCTACCGAATCCGCATTAACCAAAAATCTAAATCTTAATAGTATTATCAACGTATTTGCTATAAAACTTATAACAAAATGAAACAAAAATTACGTATTGTAAACTTATTTTAGTAAGTTAAAACCAAATTTTATATATGAAGCAATTATTTTTGTTGTTTGATTTATTAGCAAATTTTTTGTGTTATTAAAATATTAACTTTATAAAAATAATTTAATTATTTATTATTTTCATGTATTTTTTAGTCTTTACTTAACCAAATTGTGAAATGTAATAAATAGCAAAAAGCAATAAATTATTTTGTTGGGCGAAATTTTCTCAAGGCCACGCGAGTCAACTTTGCACCGGGCCCCGCTTTTATTCAGGCCGGCTCTGGTGACGAGAAGTATACCGGCTAAGGTGCCATCCTCATCATCTGATCATGGTTCAAAATTATGACGTCAATCCTAAAATACCTCTCGTGTTGTGTGAAAACGGGGCGTTAATATAACTAAACTAAGCTATTCTGTTCCGAACGGTTTTGCATACTTTCATTTGAATAAAAAAATTCCAAGTATCTGTACATAAATGCTTGGCTTAGATCGGGACGTATAAAAGCTGCTGTCCGAGCCCTAACAGACGATGCGATTATCTCATCTCGGTTAACACTTTGACCTGACAGTTATTTTAATCTGCTAATTGAAAGACATATCCGACTTTTTTTTATCCATATATGAATTTAAAAGAGCATCTTGAGTGCGTCTGAGTGATTTTTTGTCTTTTAAATTAATTACTACTTGACTTAATTGCAGATTTTTATATTAAAAAATTCTATGATTCTATGCATGAGTCAGACACTGTGAATTTATGCGTTCGGTAGTTCAGTGTCTCATTTCAATTATCAAGCAAATTTTAATAACAATAACAAATTTAATGAATTTCTAACCAAATTAAATCTTAGTTCTTATCAGTATTATTAGGGCTGACCATAGGGCCCTTCCATACAAAGTTCAGAACGTACTCTGGCTAATTACTCATAACACCTCCGAGTTCGCGGGTGGGGGTGCTTGGGCCATCTGGTATATTACACCGCAGACAATTATTTCTCACTTACACACACACACAGAAGAATTCTTTTTCATTTCTTGCGCTGTACAACACCGCAATCTATTTCACACTGATCATTCTTTGCTACCATCTAGGACTTTACTTCTGAATAGACGAACTTTAATTATCAGAACCCTTACCTTTTGAAATTATATCCGGAAAGCTGCAAAATTTTGAAATCATAAATAACAGAGTCAAACAATCAGGGAAAAGACGGTTTTAAATACTTTTTACAGTATTTACATTAATACCAATAGAAAACCTTTGGCTGCGTTAACACATTGACGTGATCAATTTTGATCACATGTTGTAAGCGACATTCTTATGTGGAATTAAGCGGGAAAGTTGAAAAAGGGGGGAGGGAAACTCCTGATTTTTAACATCTTGACATAAGAATTTATTTAATGAATTAATCAGCTGACGCATTCTGTTTGGGACATCTATTGTTATTTCAGTCTTGAACCCTTTATTTACCGAATGAACTTAACAGCAACATCTCAATTTTATTTTGGCATCATTAAATACGTTTTAATGCAGAATAACCCTAGGAAAGCTTAAAAACCTTTTTTAGTTTAAAAAAAAAAATTTAATTTATTTGATTAATAATTAAAAAATATAATTTTTGCCTTCAGCTGCCATCTACTGCCGGCTGTCTGAACTACATTCCTCGTGTTCATGTGAATACTGTCCGGAAAAACGGTCAAATTACGAAGATATAGACGTGATTAAAGTAGTACCGTCGGAAAATAAAAGGTTAAGGAAATAAAGGACATTTGAGTTCCTTAAGCGTGTCCAAGTGACTTTTAAATTAATTGCTACTGACTTAATTACGATTTAAATTTTTTAAAAAAACTTAATTCGACACACGAGTCAGACACGTTATTCTATGCGAAGGAGATAAAAATCGAAACCAGAACGAATTCTCATCAGGTTGGCCCGACCGAGGGCCAGAGAAATATGCCAATCCTCTCAGAACAAAACGATATCTCAGAAGGGGTTTGTTTTGCTCGACCAGTACGATGAGCCGTAAACAGGAAACCTCGCGTGGAAGGCGTGTCCAATTGTTTTCTCTACGTGTTCTTTAACGTATTACATAGTCACGCGTCAAATCGTCGCTTTCAAAATGCATGGTAGCGAAATAAAAATAAAACTTTCGTTTCAGGTGAGTGGCAGCACGGACGAGACGTTTTTTCTTTTTTTTCTTTTTACCTGGCGTATCTCATCTAGTAAGTAAGAGCCCAAAACAAAGCATTCGGAACTTTAAAAATAATAAGAAGTGGTTGTAAATGTGATTCTCGATAGTCTCAAGTGGGAAATGCTCGCAACCTTGAAATTTTTTCGCATCAATGGATATCATGGGTTTGTACTCTTCGACTTTTAGCATATTTTGCTTTTTTCATTCCAAAAAAACAAGCTTTTGTGTGTTGTCTTTAACTGACTTTTTTTTGTCAGTGAATTTATGTATTTTTTTGGAATACTTTGTAAAATATTATTGTTTTTGTCCCTCGAGTCAGATTTAATCTTTGATTTTTCTTTTTGTTGTTGAAATGCGTTTAGCCTAAGGTTTTTTGTTTGAGAGTTTTTGCGAAAGTTAGCTTTAAAGTTATTCAAAGAATTTAATACAAAGATGTTTTGAATCTGCCGACTGACGCCTCGAAAAAAAGATATTTTTCTTTGTAAATTCTGAAGCTTTTTTCTGAAATTCAAAACATTTTGGATTATAAATACTTGTTGAGGATTTTGTCGGATTCGTGAGATTTTTTAGGGTTAAAATTCATCCATTTATTCTTTGGTTTTGCTTAAAAATACTGAAGATTAACTACGCGATGAATGTTTAATCCGCTTTCTTCTTTACAACGCACTTCGAAAAAAACCTTTCTACAGCTTCAACACGAAAGGTAAATCGAACAAATCAATCTTCTTTCGACAAGTTGCGACTGTGGCACAGAAAGGGTAAATATCGTCCGAACATATTTGTGGGAGAATTTTTTTCGAATCCCCCCGAAGACTCGGCACGCGAAGTATCGATGTGTCCTCCCCCACCGCCGTTGTTACGAAACTGGTTTGAAATTCATCGAGACATTATCCTGATCAACACTTTATATACAGAAATTTTTCCTTCACTTTTTACAGTCTTTTTTTTTTTTTAACTTATTCGATTTTTTTTTTCTCTCAGCGATCTCATGGACTGAAGGAGGAAATTCACAAAGCATTTATTAACAATTGGCGTGATGCGGTTGTTTATCGCATGTGCTCACCTGTAACAGCACTTAGATTCAAATAACTCAGATGGTTTTATCAGAATCAGGTATTAAATTAACTGTGTGCGTCTTCCCCTCGATATTTTCATATACTTCAGGAATAAGCTGAGTTTCATGCATTTCATACACTTCTGCAATAAGTTGTGTTTTGTGGATTCAGGGAGGCCTCAAACGTGGAGATTCATCAAAATCTAGAGGTTGATTACGAAATTTTCTGAGTAGATGGCATGTGCAGTAACGTTAGTCGTGAGGCTTTGACGCCACACGAAGAATCCATTCACATATTATTCTCTGGGCACGATGCTCACAAGAGTTTCGTGCCAGAATACGTATCCTTAGGCAGAGAGGAGCGACATCCTACACCAACTCGAGTTCATCCCTTCTTTGTCTAATCGAGTCATTGATAACTATCGTAGAAAGGCCGACGCGTTCCAAGTGTGCCGGGAAGTGGCGTAGCGAGGTTAAGTGGCGCTCGGGTCATAGTAGGATTCCCCCCCCCCCGTCATCGTCGGTGATTTGTGTGCACGGCGCCCGGGCAGCATATAGGCATACTGTACTCCAGTAGAGCACCATTGTAACTTTACAGGGCTCTGATTGGACAAGCGAATCTGACGCCACTCTTCTGCACATCGCATCAACAGTGAGACATTCGTATCTTGTTTATAGTTCATAAAACAATAAAAACTAATTTTTTCTCCAAGATATTGTCTGAATTTGTTTTCAAAAGGGGAATCTTTCTTCTTCTTGATTTACTGTCGTTAGATTTGCTTTAAATTCTTTCTTTGTGAATACATTGTCATGTATTTTTTTTTGCCCCTTTTGAATATAGTCATGTTATAAAAATGTGTAACAGATGGCAGCACGGTAGCTTGAACATTTATAGTAATAACTAATACATTTATGGTTAATTCCTCTAATTTTTTTTCTTTATACTCGTTCTAAAACTGCTTTGAAAATTCTTTCTAAATTTTACTTCAAAATTTAATTTTAATAACTTTTTACAAAACTCAATGTTGGTTAAAAAATATTAAATTTTGCTTGAATCATTGAAATACGATTTTAAACCTTTTACTGAAATAAGACAAGTTTTTTTTTAATAACCTTCCTTTTTCATAAGTCGTAATCGAGTGTCATAATAAAAGGTTGATTCAATTTACTTTTTTAACTCCTGTTAGAAAATCTTGATGAGCACTCATATTAGAGATCTTGATAATTTTTATTCATCTTAACCATGTAAACAATATTTAAAACACACGTTTTATTTTTAAACATTTGCAAATATTGCAGTTGGTAATATTTTTTTTATCTGTTGCTGTATTAATGAGACAGTGAAATCATACTAAGTATTTCGTTTGCATGAGTTTGTGAGAAAGTCAAGACAATACATAATTAACCATTATTGAAAATGAAATGAAATGAAATGTGATAAAATAAATTTATTTAAAGTTGTTTTGAGCAAAAATCTTGTAAAGGTCATGTTAGAAATTACACTGCTAAAATTATGTGAACATAGATCTAACATTCATAAATTTCCATAGGCAAATTGAGATTTGCAATAATAACAGATTTGTCTTGCTCAATATGACAGAAAGATATCTTAATTAAATTTCAAAATATTGAGTTTTTGAAATAAAAATGTGAATAAAAAAATTCAATAATCATTTTTAAAAAATTAATACAAAAACAATTTTACACCGCTTATAGACAAAAAGCAATGTAGTAAAACACATGAGAAATAGGAATAATATGTGATCAAAGAAATTTTTATTTAAAATACCAAATATTTTTTCAAATTTAAAAAAAGAAAAAAATTCCATTAGATATACTTATGAATTGATACATTGTATTACGGTAGTATACTTTCGATACCTCAAAATAAGAAAAAAATTGAGATAGCAAGGTAACCCTCAAAACATAAAAAAAACACAAAATAACATAATATGGAATGTTGTTAAAAAATTTAGAATCATGATAGAACAGAATGTCTGAAAATAGGAAGGATTTAATTGTTTTATGCAAACAGTAATCAAATCCACACATAATTGAACTATTTCAATTTATGAGTCAGGAATTGTATGATATATAAGGATATTTTAGAAACTAGAGAATCAACCGTCATGGTATGACGGGTGCAAATTGCCGCTTCATTCGAGAGATTTCCCGTCAAATTTGATGTGTTTAAATAGATACATATGCGAGATAAATGTTTAACATTGTTTGAAAACAAATAAAATAAACATATGTTTTATGACAGGAAATTTTTTTTTATTTACTTATTTCTTTATTCAAAAAACCTCTTGGTAAACAACATTCCGTGTGAAGTAGTTTTCGTTGTTTAACAATTTTATTATAATTCAATAACCATGAAATTCTCAGCTTGTTAAACGTAAGTCAAAAGTTGAAATTTCAAAGGAATACTGTTTCGAAATTCTAATCGAAACAAAGCACTTCTCTGCTCTTCAAACGTTGCCAAAAAATATTATCAAATTATATCATCACGATTGCAATAAATAATCAGATGCAACGTGGCGTTCAAACTATATCACGCGCATGATATACCACTGACGTAATTTATTATTGTTACAGTCATGGAAAGTCGCTTCCCAGCAATGCAAGTCTTATGGTTGGGAAGAGAGTTTTACAAGGTGAAGCATGGAGTGACCTCAGCGACTCTTATGGCACGCATGACCTTGGCGACAAACTTGGCGACCATTTTGGCGACAAATTTGGCGAATTGGCGACAAATAGATGATTCCCGAAAATGCAACCCTTTTCTCGATATTTCTATTAGGGGCCGAGATCCAGGTTTTTCCTGAAAATTCTATGTGACGTCACGGCCTATCGGGGAGAGTATATAAGACCGCGTTTGGATCACGGTAGTGTCTTTGATCGACTGGTTACTTCGCTTTGAAGCGTGAACGTCTTCGGAGTTCTATCCGCTGTGTGAGCTAATCAGCTGGTGAGATGAGCAGTTATTGACGTTACTACTTATTTACTAACTGTTTGTGTTGTTAGATATCAAAGTGCTAAACTGTCATTACCTGTGAATTGTTGTCTATTTACATTGGTAATCTGTGCAAGGACTATTGTTTCCTGTACCTGTGCTACGTGTTTTCCTGCATATTTGTAAATAAACCTTCATTCTCCATTATCCTGCGTGTTGGATTGTTTACACCATACACCCACAGTAAGACTTTGAGCAACATTATTTTCTATTAAAGAACGGAAATTAATTTAAAATATATGATGAATATAATTTAAAATTTCTCGTGAACTATTGATCACAGCGAGATGAATTTTTATATTAATCGATAGCAAATTTTATTTCACTATTTTAGAGTTATTAAATTTGAAATTAGGACGACAATTACTCTTTTAAATTTAAAATTGCTGAAATTTAGTTTCTCTAACAATCAAATAATGCTGTTTAGCGTCTCGCAATTCTATGGCGCGAGTTTTATTGTTGGTGACATCAGAGCGTTACCGAGAGACAGATCTGGACTATTATATTTGTAATGCTGTTGTTATTTTAGTGTTGGGAATCAAATAGCTGAATTATTAGTTTGATACACTGAATTTGGCATTCAAGTTTTAATTTTTTTAAGATTTGGAAATTATTAATGACCGGAGGCATAAAATTTAGCATTTGGCTTACTTAAATTTATATTTTCGAAAGGCAGCGTTTCCTTTCCTTGGAGTCCTAGTTCTCATGTGTTTTACTACATTGCTTCTTGTCTATACTCGGTGTAAAATTGTTTTTTGTATTAATTTTTTTTAAATGATTATTGAAGTTTTTTATTCACATTTTTATTTCAAAAACTCAATATTTTAAAATTTAATTAAGATATCTTTCTACTTTATTGAACAAGACAAATCTGTTATTATTGCAAATCTCAATTTGCCTATGGAAATTTATGAATGTTAGATCTATGTTCACACAATTTTAGCAGTGTAATTTTTAACATGACCTTTACAAGATTTTTGCTCAAAACAACTTTAAATAAATTTATTTTATCTCATTTCATTTCATTTCATTTTCAATAATGGTTAATTATGTATTCTTTTGACTTTCTCACAAACTCATGCAAACGAAATACTTAGTATGATTTCACTGTCTCATTAATACAGCAACAGATAAAAAAAATATTACCAACTGCAATATTTCAAATGTTTAAAAATAAAACGTGTGTTTTAAATATTGTTTACATGGTTAAGATGAATAAAAATTATCAAGATCTCTAATATGAGTGCTCATCAAGATTTTCTAACAGGAGTTAAAAAAGTAAATTGAATCAACCTTTTATTATGACACTCGATTACGACTTATGAAAAAGGAAGGTTATTAGAAAAAAACTTGTCTTATTTCAGTAAAAGGTTTAAAATCGTATTTCAATGATTCAAGCAAAATTTAATATTTTTTAACCAACATTGAGTTTTGTAAAAAGTTATTAAAATTAAATTTTGAAGTAAAATTTAGAAAGAATTTTCAAAGCAGTTTTAGAGCGAGTATAAAGAAAAAAAGAGGAATTAACCATAAATGTATTAGTTATTACTATAAATGTGCAAGCTACCGTGCTGTCATCTGTTACACATTTTTATAACATGACTATATTCAAAAGGGGCAAAAAAAAAAATACATGACAATATATTCACAAAGAAAGAATTTAAAGCAAATCTAACGACATTAAATCAAGAAGAAGAAAGATTCCCCTTTTGAAAACAAATTCAGACAATATCTTGGAGAAAAAATTAGTTTTTATTGTTTTATGAACTATAAACAAGATACGAATGTCCCACTGTTGATGCGATGTGCAGAAGAGTGACGTCAGATTCGCTTGTCCAATCAGAGCCCTGTAAAGTTACAATGGTGCTCTACTGGAGTACAGTATGCCTATATGCGCCCGGGCACGGTATTTTTTCACCACCTCGTCGTATTTGATTTTCAAAAGTGACATAATCGCATTAACGTTTTGTCACCATGGTCAATGACGTAGTGCCGCCCGGAATATATATATATATTCCGGGCGGATATAAATAATTTATATATATATATATATATATATATATATATATATATATATATATAGAAATGATTTTGTGGTTGTGTAGTCAGCAAAAAGCCGAGTTATAATCTAATTTTCCTTTATTATGGGAGAGTGACGGAATGTACATACATCTTGGTTTAAGTTTCAAGTCAAAAAGTGAATAGAAAATCCCTGCATTTCCTCAGGTAGGGATTTAACATATAGACACGTGATCAAAGTGAAGGGAATAATAGCTATTTTTAGCAAACTACGTAAGTGTTTTAGGGAAAAGCATGGCGGCAATAAGTCGCTGATTTCGGGATTTGCGTAGGCGCGTGGAAATAATTAGAATATTCTTTTAGTAATAAATATGCCAAAACGCGAGATTTAATATACCTCCAGAGCGGGAAATAAAACGAAACTGGAGTTTAAGGAAAGCGATTTTGGAATACATTAATATAGTAATAAGATTTTAAAATTATATAATATTAGAATTTAAAGTAAAATTAAGTAAGATTATTACATATATATATATTTATACTACTCGTCATCAGTGACTTAATAAGCGTAAAGGGCGCCAGGAATATTACATTATTTTTACTGATCCTCATTATATTTGACTTTAAAAATGGCAAAAACAAAATAATGTTTTGACTCCATGGCGCCCTTTAAAGCTGGCGCCAGGGCCATCTATACCCCCCTTGCCTCCCGGTCGTTACGCCCCTGGGCTGGGAATCATTGAGGGATGCTCACTCTCTTAACTTCCACTCCACACCAACGACAGGACCTTGATGGCATATTTAACTTGCTCTAGGCCCATATATACTGTGGATCTGTTTCGGAATCGGGTTTCGAACCTGGGACCTCCCTGATGAGACCGTACCGAGGCTTCACACACGCTAGCCTGATGAATGCGTATAGCTGCAGAGGCTGCACACCCGATTTTTGCATTAATTACAAATTATTTTTTTAAAAAATTTCCTTCTGATGCTTACACAATTCACGTCGAATGCACTGGGCCTTATTTAATTTTGAATCTTTTGCGCATCTTGCAGAAGGGATGAAGACGCGACATCACAGCGCGACGTAAGCTAGATCTTAAATGACACGCCAGTTACGTTAGTCATGTGACATCACGGGTTCCGTTCACTCTATTCCCATATTATTCTCTGGGAACCTTGCAACATTACGAATGCCCACAAGAGCTTCGTGCCAGCGTACGTATCCTTAGGCAGACATCCTACACCAACTCGAGTCCATCCCGTCTTTGTCTAATCGAGTCATTGATAATTATCGTCGAACGGCCGACTCGTTCCAAGAGGGACGGGAATCATCCAAGGATGTCCACTCGTTCGCTGCTGGACGAGAGGGACTCGCCAGAGCGAGGTGAATCCCCTTTCCCTCGCAACGAGGAAATGCGTGATCGGAATCCCGAGCCGATTCCATTGTGAGGTCTCTGGCTATTAACAATGGCGATCGGGGAGGGGAGAGGGAGAATCCATTCATGTATCGACGGCTTTTCACGCTGCTGTACCTGAGGCCGAGAGATAAGGAGGCTGTAGAGGTTGTACAGCGAAGCGATGGAAGAGATTTCTCCGAATTGTGGGAAAGTGCTGGACGAGTTGGGAATGGATGATAAAAAGTATTAAGCGTCGTTTTCTTTGTCAGTTTTTTATTGAAAAAAATAAATAATAAATAATTATATTTTCCTTGCTGTGTTGGTTTTTGATCTGTAATTAAGGATGAGAAGGGATGTCGTTATAATCAGATTGATAAAGAAGGCGATTGAAGTAAGTGTCGGTAATTGAAATAATGCATGAGCAAAAAGATGGCTTTCCGGGAAATCTAGGGAAAAGGCATAGTTGGATGAATGTAACGGTAAAATCTACGAAGAAGGGATTGTAAAAATTGTTTTGAAAGCCGCTTAAATACAGTAGAACCCCGGGAATCCGAACATCTCTTTTTTTAATTTTTCTAAAAAAGTTTTACTGAAAAATGAAGGAAAAATAACAATTATGAATGAGAAACAAAACTAATGTTTATTCCTAACTTAAAAGAAGTATTCGAATTGGTCTTTAAGAAAGAATACAGCACCTTAATTAGTAGAAAGAAACTAAGATATCCTCTTTCTCCCTCGACTTATTTGCCATTGTACAGTGCGAATCGCCGCGTGCTCTTTCCGTACGCTTTCACAGAGCACCCGTAGTCAATATTCCACTGCATTTGGTATATCAAGAGTATTTTGCGAATTTCCAGGATGATCCGAATTCCCCAGAATCCGAACAAAGGTCAGACCCAATTAGTTCGGATTCCCAAAGTTCTACTGTGATCGAAATTTCAATAAATTACAAAAAAAAAAAAAAAAAAAAAAAAAAATTACAAATTTACTGCTTCTGATGTAAATTCATTTAAAAGTAATAATTTAAAGATTTTTTCAAATCGTACCATTAAATTGATACAAAGTACTGAAAACAATAATTAAATTTTAAAATAATTTATCATAAAAGTGAGAAAAAAATCATACATTTACTGCATATTTTGAGAACTAATTACATATATCTTATTTTATTTATGTGTATGCAGGTTGGCGTCTCATTAAAAAAAAATCTTAATGCTAAAAAATCTTAAAATAATAGGAACGGAGAAATTATGAAAAAAAAAAATCTTAATCTTAATGCTAAAAAATCTTAAAATAATAGGAACGGAGAAATAATGACCGAGGCAGAAAATCTGCGAATTTTATAAAGGGGAGAAGGACGCATAACCGAATCTTGCGTCGTATAAACGCACTACTTTATGATTACAATGGTTACGAATGAGCCGGGACTGCGAGGAAACTACAGTAGAGTTCCGCTTATCCGGACTAGATGAGACCGGAAACTGTCCGGATCACTGAAAGTCCGGATTAAACAGAATCTACTTTAAAATGCACAAGTTTTAGATGGGTAAAACTACAAAAATCGATGTTTTTTTTCCCATAAATATATACAACTTTTCCTACAGCCTAATTTTAGTGTTAATACTACTGTATACTCAGACCTAAGTTTTTTACTTACGAATTGATGTGGGATTAGCAAAGCAAAACATCTTTGCACATAATTAAAATACATATTTTGTACAGAAATATTTTTTAAAAATCCCGTCCGGATTAGCAGGACTCTACTGTACGTATAAATGTAGGCGACGTATAAATGAGAAACGTATAAACGGTGCTTTACTGTAATTGTCTTGGATTTTTTCTGTTCCATAATATTTCAAACGAATTCATAGACATGGTTTTTATTAATAAATCTTTTTCCCAGATGTTCTAATGGAAACTGGAAAAAAAGAAAATTACTCTTTGGGAACTATTATTTTTTTTCCAACACCACCACCCCCCCCCCCCCCCGCTATTCCATAACATAAGAGATGCCATCTTTGCGCTTACTGACACTTCAATTCATGTCAACAAGATACTTAACGCAGTAATTGTTTCAATTGTCCCAATGAGCTTTTTTGGGGCATCTTTTAAATCACCGGGGAACTAACTCACTGAAGAACCTCGAGACAGGCGAAAAGGAAACGGCAGACGATAAAATTAAAAAAAAAAAAAGATTCTATTTTTTTCCCCTTCTCAGTCTTGAGTTCTTTACACCGTCCTTCGAGTTAATTAGATAATGAGGAATTAAAGAAAAGTCATCTTGAATTCGCGTTCTAAGAAAACGTGCCCAAGCGGTCTCTGTTGACGGTTTGAAGCAGAAAGCCGCTTGTAAACTTCGTATTATAATTTCACCAATGAGCAGGAGGATGAATACTTTTTGTGTTTTTTCGCACCAATCAGAGCAATAATCATTTGGATGTGTTAACGCAGAATGGAACGAATCCAGAGGCGCCGCAGTGCACGGCTGTGAGTGCTTTTCTTATTGGTTCATGCAAAGCACGAGGTGTAATTCTTTAAATAAGACTAATAAGCAGTCAGTTCGACAAAAACACAGAGTGCCCGAGAATTGTCGGGCACATTTCAACAACTAATAAAAAAAACCCTAATAATGTTACAACTACGGTTTTTTTTTTTAAATGAGAGAGAAAATAATAATAATAAAAAATTTCAGATAGATAACGCGGCCTTGCATTGTTCTAAATTTGCTACAGCGAGAGAATTCCGTACGCAATGGCTACTGATCGGCAGAAGCCGATGCGCGTTTTCTGGTTTCCTTTTTTAGTTTTTATTGAATATCTCAAAAAATATTCAGTTTTCAAATTACAACTGATTTAACAAATTAAAGAGCGTAAAATTCCCTAAAAATCCATGCTTTTATTTTTCTTCTAACTTTAATATTTTCGCAGATAATGGCTTTCAAAAATGGGAGATGTCCAATAATTTACGACCACCTAGACGACCGTAACGCCGCGTTTCCTATCTGAAAAAAAAACTTTTTGAAATGCGCTCTCATTAAAAAAAAAAACAAAAAAAACGTAGTTGTAACATTTTTAGGTTTCTTTTCACTAATTTTTGGAATGTGTCCCACAATTCTCGGACACCCTGTATATGCACAGTAAAGCACCGTTTGGACGTCTTTCAAGGGACCGACTTAAAACGATATATAAATGAAAACACATATAATCAAAAATTTCCAAAACAACTTTGATAATTACAAATTCAATGCTACTAATGCAAATTCATATAAAGGTATTAATTTTAAAGTTCTTTAAGATAGTAATACTACTACATAGCATGGAAATCAATAATTAAATTTTAAAATTAAACACTTATGATAAAAGTGAGAAAAATCATACATTTATTGCGTATCTTACAGGAAAATCTTTAACCGTCGTCTGACGTGCTGACTGTCTGTGAGTATTAAGTACAGCACTATGCATCGAATCAAGTTCATTGAATGTTTTTTCACTTGTGTTTTGTCAAACAAAATAAGTTCAAAGTTTTCCAATGCTTCTTTACAGAGAAATGGAATAACTTCTTCATCATCGCTTAAATTAGTACCAGGCAATTCTATCAATAGCGAATAATTTCTAAGTTACGACATCTGTATCACAGTTCTTATACTGGAAAGGAGGATAACGACGTGTAACAGAAGCTTTGCATCGCATAAACGAAGTACTTTATCATTACAATGAACACGAATGAATCGGTATTGCGATAAAACGACGTTTAAATGAGAGACGTACAAGCGGTGCTTTACTGTACGTGTTTACAGTACGTTGTGATTTCGAAGCAATTGTGTTTTAGAAGTCAACTAAACAGCATTTGATTTTGCTAAATTGTCGCGCTGTTTTAAAGCTACTCGAGGGTCATTTTGGGAACTAGACCTTGTAATTTTGGATTGTACTCAGATGGAGAGAAAACGCAAGAGTCGTTGCTCCATTCCTCAAAATTCTACGCATCACCAACTTGAGGACGTTCTACCAATGATGACAAATTTAACGATTTGATTACGGATTTTAACAAAAATTGCTCCCCACTTTCTATGCGAATGAAAAGAATAAATTCTAATAACATAAATATATTATTTGGAATTTTTTTTTTATCCAAGCGGTTTTTAAACCAAATGCTGGGGCATAATAGTCCCATAACCAAAAAATTACTTTTTTTTATACATTATTAATTACTAAGGGGCTCACCCCCCTGATCACTGAAACTCTGTTCACTTCCTTCGCTACAATGAGGACATTGTTCTTCCTAGCAAAAAACATTCATGGTTGTGCTTAATCGATCTGTATCCAAGCTCGCCATAATCGCGACAAAAGGAAAAAAATGTTTCAGGAATAAAAATACTGCATTCATATTTTTTTATTGTGTATTTGTAGCTTAGATTTAGAAGTTTTTAAAATGTTTGATTTACACTCACCTTTATCAAGAAATGTTAATCCAATTATTTTAGGTTTTTGCCATTTCTAGAGAACAAATTATTTTCATTTTAATTATTTTCTACTTTTTAGTCATAAATTTATAATTCATTATCTATACTTATAAAAGGCAATGTTTGTGTGTGTGTGTGCGTGTTTGTCTGCGATGTCCAGACGAATCTATCGCACTTACAGCCATGAAATTTGGCACACAGGTAGTCGTAATGGTGACTGAATGCACCTCGAAGCCGAAATTTTAAATTTTAATCTAGAATTTTTTTTATTTAATGTTTTGTGTTGTTTTGGTTGATTTTTCGCACTAATTTCTCAATAGAATAGTTACGAATAAGTTTACGATAAAAATATATACACCATCGGAAAGAGCACGCGATTTCCGTTCTAATGAAGTTAGTTTTGAATTTCTAACGTAATTTACTGAATTTTGAGAATTTTTTTAAAAATTGTCACTTTCTCCTTATATTTTTAACTGTCAATGTTTTTTCCATCGCATCCAACGTTCTAATAAACCTATGATTTTCAGTTTTTTTATGGTAACAACAGAGGTATTTATCTCTCATTTAAAACAAGAACGGTTAAAATATCTTTGTCCGTTCGTTCTTAATAATTTTTTTTCTTAAAGGGTTAAAAAAATTCTTTTCGAATGAAGTTCTTTCTCCGGAACGGTGAGTTTCTCTCTGGCTACGGCTAGCGCCATCTGTTGGAATTATTCTCTCCTCAATTTTTAGCATGTTTTGCTAGGAATAATTTGAAATCATTTCGTTGGACGCAAGGGTTTAGTCGTAAATTAAGCAGTGCTGGAAGATTCTGACATGGGTGATAAGTTGGCTTTGCTGAATTATGAGAGAATTTTTTTCGTGATGAGCTAAAAGAGTTTCTTTACCATCTGCGTAAAATGTGCCATAGCTTTTCACGCAAGCTCCAGGGGGGGTGACGAAGGGGGTACTGTCGTGACCTTGAAACGTCACGGTATTGTGGTTTGAGACTGTATTACATCAGCATAACTTAGATACACCATTGCTGTATATTAAAGATTTTCACGTTGCAATTTTTTTTTTATTATTGTTTTGGAATAACGTACTCTGTACTGCTTTTCTACATGTCATTATCGCGGGAAAATCAATGTGTATCTTTTGTTTTGATTTTGTTTCAAAACTTTTTCGTGTCATTGTGGGCGATTTTTTTTTTCATGTTTTTGAAGTCCTGATTCCACGGGCAACGCCGTGCGCGTTCTGCTAGTCTATACTTATAAAAGGCAATGTTTGTGTGCGTGTGTGTGTGTTTGTCGGCGATGTCCAGACGAATCTATCGCACTTACAGCCATGAAATTCGGCACACAGATAGTCGTAATGGTGACTGAATGCACCTCGAAGCCGAAATTTTAAATTTTAATCTAGAAATTTTTTTATTTAATGTTTTGTGTTGTTTTGGTTGATTTTTCGCACTAATTTCTCAATAGAATGGTTTCGAATAATTGTACGACAAAAATAGATAGACCATCGGAAAGAGCACGCGATTTCCGTTCTAATGAAGTTAGTTTTGAATTTCTAACGTAATTTACTGAATTTTGAGAATTTTTTAAAAAATAGTCAGTTTCACCACCTAAATTTTAGTTTTGTTTTAAATTTGTTGCATCCGACTTTCTAATAACACTATTATTTTCAATTTTTTTCAGCTTATAACTGCAACGGTTCTGTCGGATTTAAAACGAGAATGGTTAAAATATCTTTTTTAGTTTTTTTAAAATTAATTTTTTCCTGGTAGTTGAACGATATGTTTCCTCTAGCGAAGCTTCCGCCCACGACAGTCTCCGGAACGTTGCGGGCAATTTCATTGGCTGAAGGGCCAGGGTGACGTCATTACTTTCGCGTTCTGCGAGGAGATGATGTATTGACTCCATGACTTCGATTATTATTTTTAAGCGTATCTTAACTTATTTCTTTGACTTTCATACTTTGCTCGCGGTGTAATAAATATCACATTGTAATTTTTTAACATTATTTGGATTTAACGGTACTCGGTCGAGAGGAAAAGGAGGCGGATCAACTCAATAATATATATATATTTCTGTTTTGATTTAGTTTTTAAAACTTTCATTTATGCAATTGTATGTGGGCTTTTTTTTTATTTTGTTGAAATCCCGATCCCACGGGCAACGCCGTGCGCGTACTGCTAGTTATAAATATAACGAACACTTTAAATTATTAATTTTTAATTTTTTTTTATCAAATTCACTACCAGGCATTGTCACTAGTATGAAATTAAAATTTAATTAAATTAACGGATTAATTGTTAATTAAGTTATGAGAATATTAAAATACTGTATTGCCGTCTAGAATACGCAAGTTTATAAAATTTCAAAACCTAATACATAATGAAGTGAATGTGAAATTAATAACAAAATTCCTTCTTTACAAACATACATCAAGTCAGTTAAATAAAGGTCTTTAAAAACGGCAGGGATTGAGCCGAGATGAAATGGAAAGTGACGGCAGGAGCTTCCACTAAATCCAGACATCCCGGATAAGTCTGGACAATCCGAAATTTTCTGTCTCGGTTTGAAAAATGTCCCCGATTTGTCACAGTTTTGAACAAAATGTACCTAATTGTTCACATTTTTTATTCATAAGTAAATATTCCTTATTAAAAAAATAACTAGCTTCTTCTCAGCGGTTATTATTCTTAGAATATGGTCGTCTTAATATAACTAGGCCAAGCTGCAGAAAAAGCAATACGTATTGTTTTTACCCTTTTTAAAAATCTTTTCTCAGTTGTTTTCTTTATAATTTTTTTAATAATTTACTTTTTTAAATGGTTTTGAAAGAAAACTTTAAAAAGTCGGACTTTAATCTTTTACATTCCACAGCCCTCGCCGGCAGCCGGCAGTCCAGGCTTCAGAAACTCTTAACCCTCAATCTCAATCCATACCTAACAGTTAATAAAACACTTAAAGGAAATGGAATTATTTATTATTAAAATTTTATGGCAACCCTGGAAACGACTTTCATAAAATTTGTGACAATTTTAACAGACCCATTGATTTTATTCTGGACATCGAATGTGTAATGAACATAATTTAGCGATAAGCCCTTGAGATTCATCGGAGTTCAAATTTTGACAAACTTATCCCAATATTTGAAAGCTTCTCATCATCTGTGTATGCGATGCAAGCAACAGGTTGTTTCCCACATTTCCAACTCCTGGAAGACTGGCCGGACGAGACGCGAACCGGCGACAAGGTTCAGCGTTCGGTGTAATGACTTAATATCTCCCGAAGTGTGCACAAAGAAGACAATCGGATGGCCCGGGATGTACACCGATGGCGTGCATCCTTTGCGTGTACGCACACTTTGCTGGAAGCCAGGGCCTCGCTGACAAAACACGCTGTCATTATAAATTACGTAAATGGAGTAGTTGAAACCGGAAAAAGCATCCGTCTTGTTTGCAAACGAATATCGAGACGTCGCGGTGTGTGTGGTTTTCTTACCGGTGGAGACTGACGGACAGGTCCCGTTATCGTACTCGTATTATTCACTGTTTCATACATGCTTCTGTTGGTTGCTTTTCTTTGATTTATTGAGCTGAAATTCTAAGAGTGCTCACCAAGGGCGCAGGCAGAGGGGGCGGCGTAAAATTGACCGTTAAAAAAACAAGGTTTAAGAGTTAGATTGGTACGATTTGCTGTCTGAATAAAAAACAATTCATGGATAAGATTAAAAATTACTGGCAAATTGAAAATCTTAGAAAACCTCTTCAATTTACAATTTACAAACTGCAGTGATATATTTAATTTGTTGTGCACAATATTTTTCATATATAATGTTCATTACAACACCATTTTTCAAGAACATTATTTTAATTAAACCTACTTCCAAAATTATAAAGTTTGCTAAATCTGTGTAGAAAAAAAATTGCTGGAAGGTATATTTTGGAGGGGGACAATAGACGGGATGAAAAATTAACAAAAATACGGCATATAATGGGGGGGGGGGGGCAAATTTGGCAGTTCTGTCAGGGAGGAGGATCAGTCGGTACAGGTTGGGTACAGTCCTGGCGTCATCCAAGGAACCACTCTCAAATGATGTATTACATAATAAAGACTATGCAAGTTCTAACCTTGGTTCAAAATGCCGATAACTTACTTTCTGTAGACGAACAATATAATGGTATTATACATCTACTTAATAATAAGAGTTAATAATTAAAATATTATGCTTATTATTATATTTAGAGTATTATAATGTTAGATAATATTCCTATCAATCTGAATTTCACTATATTTAACCCCTTGACATAAGAATTTATTTAACCACCAAATTACATGACACATCCAATTTGGGACATTTATTGTTATTTCAAACTGAACAAAACTTAAAGGACATCTGGGATACTTAAGGTTGTCCAAGCAATTTTTATCTTTTAAATTAATTGCTACGTTGACTTAATTACATATTTAAACATCAAAAATTCTGTCATTCGATGCACGGGTCTGACACTTCATTGTGTATAAAAGGGATTAATAGAATCGTGATACAAAGTTTAAGAAGTCGAAATTTAAATGATTATTAAAAACGCATTTTCAGTTATGCATTAGGGATTCCATTTAGAGTCGATCCATGCTCAATTTAATTTTGCAATCCGCTATGTATCTTGGTGGAGGGAAGAGATCGTGACGTCATGTCAAAGCGTAAGATAACGAACGGTTAGACATCAACTAACATGCTCAGTTACGTCTGTTAAATAATTGTGACGTCACGTGAATTGACCCCATTAAGAAAAGGACCATTTTAATTAACTAGCTGGAGCCATCCTTTCCAATGTACTGATCGAGGGCCCAGGGCGACATTTGTCCAAGGACTCTTAGAAATTTACAAAACAAAATTTCAATTTTGAACTGAAAAATTTATTTAAATATGTGAAAAGTAGAAAATATTGAGTACAGGTTGCTTTTTCTTTCCTTCTCAATTTATTATTATTATTATTATTAGGTAGGTATTTTCGTTGGGCCTTATTCCTAGCTGCGGTTTCAATAAAAGCAATAAAAAACAGAAAATGATTCGAAAATTTTTGCAGGATTCATTTGGTAACCTTAAAGCATTCAAGATACCTCAAGAATTTCTTCCATAATTTTCCTGAAAATGAAGACATATCCGTATCCCATTCAGCCATCATCCAGAGAAAAGTAACGTGGCGGACAAAATTACGTCCCCCATTAAAGTTTAGAGTATGACATATCTTGATGAAGAGACATTTGTTCTGAGAAGGTGAAGGAAAACGGAGTTTGCGTGACACCACTCCGCTGTGCCTTGGCAGCAGCACGTGTTAAAGTGAAACTTATTTTCTTGCCTGGAAACATCCAATTTCGTCTCATAAACCATCCCGATCACGTCTGTAGTTTGGGCTGGACAATCGTCGCTTTTTGGGGGGTGGGTAGGTACACAATGGCGAGGGCCTTCGGGCTGATCTGCTTGAATGACGATGCGCCGTGATTTACCTTTCCTGCTACTCTTAATTCGGTTGACAAAATTATAAGTTTGGGGTTCGGATCCACCACGCCGTGTCTTCTTTTTCCAGGGGAGGTGAAAAAGAAAGAAAGATTTCTCATTTGTTTTTGTAAAAGTTCTCCTTTCACTTCCTGTCCTAAAGCTCCTCACGCTCCAATGGGCAAGCAGAAGAAGGCTTGAATTACTTGAGAGACTGCCAATGGGTTTGTTGTTTCCCCCGTGGGATTTGCATTTGAATACGTCGTTTGGTTTCTACAATGGGCAATTTATGGGCAATTTCTCGCTTCTTAAGAGTTCCAGGGCAAGTGAAATGAGGGCCGCTGAAGCATTCATCGATTCCAGGTATGCGACTGGTGAATGCAAAGTGCGTTTTAAATTAAATAAAGATCTGTTCGTGTCTCTGTTGGGGCTTCGGGAGCACGTGTCTGCGTCGAGAGGAAGTGCAGGACTAATAAACACAGCGGGAAAATTGCCACCGATAAAATCGGATGCTAGTTTAAATTCGCTTTGCAACAATACGGTTGAATAGATGCAAAGCTCGTTTTAACAGGAAATTATGATTATCAAATGTTACATGCTCTGAGAAAAGTCGTTAAGCAGTGATCAAATAGCTGTTATCACAAGAAAATAGTCATTAGAGTAGGGAATGATCGTTATTATGAGATTCTTGTAATTCTGATATGAATCAATGTTACATTGTTATATTCCAAAATGTCTTCGCATATGACAGCTTTCCACAAACTTCAAATTCTGATGAGAACCTCATTTTTTTTATATTTATTGTTAGGATATTATTAGGAAATGCGTTACGCGCGCAGTGGTGGGTGTTAGGGAAAGAATCTGTTCATGGCACTTTCAAGGTGAATATTTTCAAAATCATGTTTTTGTACAATTTCGTTCTAAGAAAGGAATACTATTGTTATACCGATGATCATTTTCTATTTCTGGATATTGTCAAATGGTAAAATACGTTGAATACAACAGGGTTCTTTTCTTTCTAAAAATTAATGTATCTTATTATCTTACCATCTCGAATACAAATGCATGCATTGAATGTAAATGTGATTTAATTATTTAATAAATAATCAAAATATGCATCGCAGTTAGAGTTTTTTGACTCGTACAATTTCTAACGTTTTAGACATAAAGTATGTGTTTGGTTGTAATTACAATGAAATTTCATGAATGAACCGTGAATTTTGAAAGCACGTGTTTTCTAGCGAATATTTCTGTATTATTAAGCAAAAAGTAAAGTAAACAACGTTTCTAATTAATTAATATTTAACGTTTTTAGAATGAATTTATGAAAACCACATCTATCGTCTGTTCTGTCAGATCTTTTCCAGTGACGGTCAGTTAGTTCCAAACGGCAATCATTTCTCAGAACTACGAAGATATTTCGCATGCACTACACTTCAAATAATAATTCAAAAAGTTGGGTTTTTTCAGGCAAAATAAACAAAAGAATGTCGTTTCCAATGTTTAAACTTCCTTTTGCTTAAATATTTTACTAATATATTTAAAAAAAAATTTGCACACAAATAATTGTTTTAAATCAATTTTGTTGTAATTTTTTCCTTTATATACCTTTTTCATTGTTCATTTTTACATTAGTTAGTATTAGTTCTCAAAAGATCGCAAACGTTTAAAAACTCTTCGATAGTAATTTCAATCACGTTCTCAATTTTCATTTCTTCTCAATTTCAATTTTTTCTATGAAACACTATGAAAAATAAAATTTAACTGTTGGGTGAAATTTATTTCACCAAAGGATTTTGTTATGGAATAAAAATAGTAAAATTCGACGGTGAAATAAAATTTCTGAAGTACATCTTCGTTGCTACAAACTAAAAATAAACTTTAGGTAAAATAAGAAAAATTAAATCCTTCGATGATACTAAGTTTCTGAAGCATAGATTCATAATTTCAAAATAAGAATAAAGTTGTAGTGAAGAAAGAATAAAAATATCCTTCTATAAAATTAGGTTTCTGAAGCACATATTCATTATTATTGTGAATAAACTTCAATGAAATAACAATAATAATAAGAAGAAGAAGATCCCGTGGGTGAAGTAAGATTTCTAATGCACGCATTAATTATTACTAAGTAAAAATAAGCTTCTTGTGAAATAAAAATAATAAAATTCTTCAGTGAAGCAAGGTTTCTGAAGGACATAATAATTCTTTTAGTGACATAATAATAATAATATCCTTCGGTGAAACAAGGTTTCTGAAGCACATATTCATCAATACAAACTAAGAATAACAACTTTTGCTTCATTAACTCATGCAGAATTCATCATTATCATGCAGATTATTTTCTTTGGGAAACATATGACCGAGCCCTTCGGTATGTGTGTTTTGTTAACAAACGAGCACGCCTTACTAAGCACTCACTTCATAATGTGACAGCTTCCTGCATTTCAAACAGTATTCATAACGAAAAGTAAACAATCGGCCTCCCACTAGTGGAACACACTTGCCGAGCAGATTGGTGCAAGTCTTGACTCACAAAAGATGCAAAAAAGTGCTAATATTGAATGAAAAAATTGGAGATTATATTTAAGGTGACTAGACGTCCATGATGAGACGGGATGAATACTTGCTTACTTACTTGAAAAAGTGTCATCGATTAATCCGATATTTTCCTAATAAGTAAATAGCTCATATTTTAAAAAAATACTTACAAGATTTACTTTTTAAAATATTAGTTAAAAGTTCATTTCATATATTAAGTGACCCGACGTCCCGGATTAGCCGGAAGACTTCGAATTTCTGACTTTTTGTCTCGGATTGAAAAAGTATCTAGAATTCGATTTAAATGTTTCCGTTTCTTACTTGCTTATAAAAATGCAGTTCATATAAAAGAAATTATATTATATATATAATATAGGCTCTAAAGAACTCACCTTCCCATTCAATTTGGTCACCCTAATATTATCAATGTGGACGAATCAGCTTAAAGAAGAAAAAAAAAATGTTATTTATTCTTCTTTATGCCTTCCTGGTTGCCTTAAATATATTTAAGGCAACTATAGTAAGCTCTGTCATTGTTTCTGAATTTTTGTTTTATTTTATTTTTTGTATTAGTAGACTCCGCTTAATGTGATCGCAGTTAATGTTATCATTCGCTTTATATTACCAAAGACTTCTGGTCCTGAACCGACGCATTCTCCAAATGAACACAGAATTATTCGTTTAGTGTGATCACTACATCCTTTAATGTTAGCAGTTTTGAATTGAGAATCCCTCATTTTCAACCAGCGTTAGCGATTGACGTTCGTAGAATTTCTCGCTCGACTTGTAAGGAAACATCTGGGGGCAGCTTCCCCCCACACATCCCAAAAATGTCGGGGGTTATTTTTCATGACCTCTGGTACTCCATTTAACGGGCAGGGACGTGATCGCCGGTAATTGCCACTGAACCTCCTGAAGGTATGCAAAGGGAAAGTATGAAGAATGGATGTCCATTGACGAGGACATTCCAGTAGCTGCCACACTAATAGATTTGGAAGTTTGCCAAGCTGTTTGTGAGCAAGACCAAGCATTAAAAGTTGATGATTCCGACGGGGAAGAATGTGTTGAAGAAAACCCTCCAACGAACGCCGAAATGAGGCAAGCCCTTGATATTCTGAAACGAGGCGTGCAACATCGTTCAACGAATTTTAAAAAACAATACGAGTGCGAACAATATAAAGGAAATGTTAAGGAATAATTGTCGTCAAGCAACAATTAATGATTTTTTTATTGTTATTTTTGAAATAAATTATAGCTATCCCTGAGGTAAGAGTTTTTCTTTTTGTTCCCTTTCCCTTGATATAGTTGATTTTGCCCAATTCGGTTATTGTTATCTATCAATTAATGTTATAGAAATTCTTAAGTCCCGAAGTGATCACATTAAGTGGAGCCTACTGTACACATTTTTGGATTTTGTTCAGCATCTCCTGCCTTTCACCCTCGCCAGCGTCCGGATTGAAGTTCAGAAGCTTTGAACACTTTAATTGATCACCGAATTTCATTGGAGGAATTTGTATTTGAATGCGAAACAGATAGCCCCAATGTAGTCTAATCGCAACTGGTAATTCTCTATAGCGAAGTAAATGTTTGCTTATAGTTTTGGTCATTCTAAAGTGACCAGATTTTCTGAGGTTTAATTTGAGATGTTTAGATATGGGAGTTGGGCATGCTGAGGCAGGGGTTAGTCAGAGACAAGTAGTGAAAAACCGGACCATCCGGTTAATTTGGTTCGTTTAATCACATTATATTGACACCAAGACACTGCGAGATTATGTTTCATTCAAATTAATGATATTAAAATGAATTAATCTACCAAGCTGCCTTTATGCATTAAAATAAAGTAAAAGCATTCTATGTTTAGTAGAAGTTGAGAAGGAGAATTCTTCAGAAGCTAGGTTTACTTTTAGTTATCTTCCTATATTTTTTAATTACGATAGCAATAAATGGCATGTGCGTCGTAATGGGGCCAACCGCAAGCACCTTCACAGCCGAGCCAGTGCATCAACACATCAAAAACTTTTTTAATAAAAATATGTTTTAAAGAACTACTACATTTGCCATTGATCGGCTGTTAATTGCGTTGAATGTGTAGTGGTACTGCCTGATTTTAATCCTTACAAATGAATTTGGAAAAAAAAGTTTCCATATTTTAAATTTTTCGAAATGCTTTTTTCTTTATCTTTCCGATTTTTTTTTATAAAAGTGGAATCCTTACCTAATAATATGCAAATGGAAGTAAAAGAGATCGAACTGGAATTCCAATTCGAAGGTTCAGTTTAGTAAAGTTGGGGGTGCCTAATTTTTACAAATATTTGGAAGTCAGGATTAAAAATATTTTAAAATTTTTACATGAATTTATTTCCACAGTGAAAAGTAGCTATCGAGGTGAACAGTTTCACATATGTAAAGATACAAGCCTTTTTTTAAAGGTGCGTATACTCTTGCGAACCGATCGACTACCGAATCGTTCGCGAGCAGCTGGTGTGGGCAGGGTTTTGGATTCGACACGAACGGTTCGCGAACTTTTCGCGACTAACTAAATCACGCCGGTTTTTCGGCGAACACAAAGGGATTCGCAGTTCACGCTGGGGCGTGTCCGAGTGTAATTCGTTCTTCCCCGCGAACCTCCAACGACAAATCTATAAATCAAGACGTATACCAAAGACCCTCCCCCATTCCATTGACGACTGACATTCCTGTGAAAGTTTTCAAGACCCCAATAATTTTTACCATGACCCTAAGTGGGATCTGAACTCAGAGTTTAAAAAGTCCCAATTATGTAAAAGACTTTTCCAACTTATTTCACTCTCCACCCGTTTCTGGTTGTTAAGAATTATTGCAACTCCATTTCTATCAGAAAAGTTTTGATATGACCTCAGAATTGGAAAACGGAAAAAAATGAAGTAGTACTTATTAATACCTCAAATGAAATTCAATTAAAATTTGCTATTTAACAAACGTTAAAAATGTCTTTTAAGTCAAGATGGTCTTCTTAGTTATTTTTGTTTGTAAATATTATAGAACCTGAAACAAAAAGACCTCGCATGAAATTTCTCGTCATTAATATTTGTCTGCGACACCTCTTCGGATCGCGGGGGGATTCCAGTTCAGAATACCTTACTTTAAAGCATTTCCACCAGGAATAGAGGCAGACTGGGCCTTCTTATCCAGTGGGTTAATTGTAATCAAGCCCAGGGACGCCATTGATCCAAGCACGCCTAAAAATTTACTATACTGATTTTAACTTAAGTTTGAACCAAAAATCCTTTAATTAAAATTTCTAATTTGTTGAAAGTAAAAATATGATTATGTCATATAACTAGACAGCCATAGATTTTTTAATGTTACAAAAGCATGTGTATCCTACTCTAAAAATTAAAGTGCATAGTTTTGTGTCAATTAAATAAATAATTTTAAAAATATTAAATAAAATACAAAGTGTTTATATATGTATTATGATATTAGTTTAAATATTGAGTATGTTATTATATTTTTGTCTTATATAGGAGAGAATCGGAAAAAAGGTTTTTATATAATATAATTTATCATGTATACGATCAGGGGTAGTGGTATCTGACTCGCAAAATTCTGTTTTGAAAAGGCGCCGATTTGCAAAATTGCAAGCCGTTAATCCGACAACAGGCGACTTTTTTCTTCAATTATTTTCCTGAAATTCCTAATTATGGTTCTGGTGGGCGCTCAACTTTGTTCAGACGGCCCTGCACTAAACCGTAAAATATTACCATAAGTTTTCGGTTGTGAAATATGAGTGAAAATATTTTGGGCCAACGGAGAAACACTTCTTATATTGAAACTTACGACCTCTGCGACCTTTTTTCAAAAGCGTCCCATTGTTTCCGACTTTTATATTTCCGGAAAATCGCATAAAACGGACTCATGTCATTTGTAAACTGAGCGGCGGGCACGTACTCGAGATGCACCCTTTCCCTGCCGAGTGTGGGCCAAACAGCAACATAAACAAGTTCCCGAGAAGACAGATAAAAAGTGCGTTTGTCACTGAAAAGTACGCGTACGTCGGGTGTGCGTCATCTTCGGCATTGTTTTCCACTGCTGTAATGGGTCAGAAGCATAAATAATCGGCAATAAAAACTGTGTTCGGTGTCGATGTTCGGCGCTCCAGCAGGTTACACAAGCGTCTGCCAAATGGCATTGTTCTCGGATGGGATGGTGTTTTATACTCTATTTTAAGGTGGGCAGCATAAATTGAGTTATTTATACGCCCATTTCCTCAAAATTAAAGAAGTAAATTCAGTGTTTTATGTAACGCATCGAAGGCAAGAAAACTATAAAAATAATAATCATAAGCCAATTTCCCAGGGTGGGCCCCTGATAGTTTTAAGTAAATTGACACTATTTTTCGAACTTCAACCCGGGACACTGGGTGGGAGAAGGGGGGAGGGAGTCTTACATAAATTCCAAAAGACAATTTTTTAAAAAAAATCAGTGAAATAGTTAATTTTGAAGATCCCCCCCCCACAAAAAAAACAGGAAAAGCTATAGAAGCATTAATACAATATTTTGCTATTACATTTACTGTCCTTCCTTCAAATTGATTAATCTACATTAATCGTATTAAGGATTCTGTGTATAGAAAGAATTGAAAAGGAGATTTCTTCCGAAACTAACTTTTTGTAAATTGATTCTCCTTAATCTTTTTTTAAAATAAAATATTTTCCAATACTTATAAAATGGAACAACCAATGACATTAAATTCAAATAAGGGATATTTTTTTCAATCAGGATCCCAGTTTTTCTAAGAGAGACAAATCGGAACAATCCCAGAGAACACGGGGCAACGGGACAATCGATATAGCAAAAGTTGGAAAGAAGTACTCACTTCCAATTTTATTTTAAATCAAGTATTTTAACTGGCATTTTGCAATTAAAACTATTCAATCTTTTTTCTAACATAAACTATTTACTTAAAAGTAAAATGCGGGACATTTAATTCAACTTTGAGACAAAGACGAAATATTTTTTCATTCAGGGACAAACTGTCAAAATTGTCCCTGCTGATCCGGGTCATCTCTAGTTAAAACGAGCAACTACGAACAAACGCTCTTGTCACAACCATTCAAGTCTTTGCAGCTTAAAATAAAGCGGTCTGAAACTATGGGTCAGAGCATCGAATGGGACCGCGAACAAAGTATTCTTCGGTCGAGAAACTCTTCGAAACCCAAAATTCTCCCACGTTATACAAGTAATTTATTTAGCATTTTAGCTTTTTTAATTTAATAAGCATTTTAGCTTTGCAACCCATTGCACACTCTGCAGCAGGAAAACGGAAGAAATGTCACAGCACAAACAAGATACAGTTTGATGCTAGAATGCTCCGCAGTGGCGTATCGAAGATAAGTGCCGCGCGGGTCATAATACGATTTTTTCTCTCTCGTCCCCCGTCATCACCAGTGGCTTAACATGTTTAAGCGCCGCAGCGTTTTTCGCCCTCTCATCGCATTTGCCTTTAAAAAGCGACATTAACGTTATGTGAGCTTGGCCAGTGGCGCTCAGATCACAATATGATTTTTTTTACGTCATCAAGCAATCGTAAATGATTCCCGAAGCATGGTTTATTTCAAGCCCATTCATCATATTGTTGCAAAGATGTAATGTCGCTTTCCTGGCCCGCTAGTCTTATAGTTGGGGAGGGAGTTTTACAGGGGTAAGCATGGAGTGACGGGCATCAGCCTTTCCGGGCCCCTGACCTTGGTGACGAACTTGGCGACAAATTTGGCGACAAATAGATGATTCCAGAAAATGCGACCCTTTTCTCGATATAACTATTAGGAAAGGGAATACGCTTGAATATACGAGAAAACTCCATGTGACGTCACGGCCTGTCGGAGAGAGTGTATAAGGACCGCGTTTGGATCAGAGGGAAGAGTGTTGATCCATTGGGAACGACTTTAGAGTTTCGTCTGCAGTGGAGCTAGGAAGCCGGTGAGCTGAGCGCTTTTGAAAGTGCTGTTATTATCGTTATTAGTTATTTGCTGACTGTTTGTGTTGCTAAATATCAAAGCGCTGTTACCTGTGAATTGTTGTCTGTTTATATTGCTAATCTGTGCAAGAATTATTGTTTCCTGTACCTGTGCTACGTGTTTTCCTGCATATTTTTTTAATAAACCTTCATTTTCCATTATCCTGCGTGTTGGACTGTTTACACCATACACCCACAGAAAGACTTTTGTAACAATATTTTGCATTAAAAATGGCATAAACGTAGTACTGTTTCGACTCCATGGCGCCCCCTAAAACTGGCGACTGGGACATCAATACCCCCCTGGCCTCCGAGGGCTACGCCACTGACGATCTGTGTAATTATGCTTGTCAAGTGACCGTGACGTTGCATGGATTGGATCCAGTGTTTATTGTTCGAGAATTTTAAATATTAAAAGTAGCTTTATAGTATGATCCCAGCTTCCCATTTGGAAGCTCCTGAATTCTATTCTTGGCCCCACTGGAAATCCTGCACGTACGCAGAATTGGTGTATTTAACGTATGCGGTGGAAATGCGTACTCTAAAGCTACTTTTAATATTTAAAATTCTCGAACAAGAAACACTGGAGCCAATCAATGCAATGTCACAGTCGCATGTTAAGTATAATTACACAGGGCAGTTAGCATCAAACTGCATGTTGTTTGTGCAGGGACATTTCGTCTATTTTCCTACTGCAGAGTATGCAGTGGGTTGCCAAATTAAATTCACGCCAGTATGAATTGAATCGATATGTAATCCGAATGCAATCAGTTAGTATTAAACCCAAAATGAAAGTTTATGAAAAATGCGATGGAATCACCACGTCTGTAGTGATTCCGAGTCCCCAAGATTGCATGTAATGAAGCTTTGGAAAATGGAATGCTGGCCTTTATATTATCTTCAATATGGAACTACGTTGCAACCAGCAGACAAAGAGAAAAGTAACGAAATGAAACCCTAGAAGCATTTTTCACTATGTAAAATAAATAATTTAGAAGTGTATTTTTCACACAGAAGTTTTCATTTCTAACAGCAATTTTCTTTTTAATTCGATTTGCTATGTTTCTTCAAAATGGTCATTGATTATTTTCATTTTATGTATACTTTTCGCCATTGAGCCATTCCGCACAATAGATGACAAAAACAATCACATTTGTGAAAGGGAACTAACAGAGTTTTTGTGAAGTGTCTCCCAAGATGGTCTTCTAACAGAAACTAATCCACAGTCGTGACGATGGAAACTTAGCGAAACCTCTGCGAAAGCCTACTGAGGCACCTTTGATCAGCTTTCTAAATACAGTTATTTAAAAATAAGACAGTGATGCAATCGACAATCATCTTCGTAATTGGTGTTGTTGCATTTTAACGCATTAACTATCCCAATTGCTCCTACTCAACTATCTCTATTCAATTGTTCAACTATCCTAGTTTTTGCATTAACTATCCCAATAAATCGGCATCCATATTTAAAATATAATCTGTAAGCTGCTTAAAGTATTCAGCTTTCTGAAATTCTTCCATTCTATATAATTCACCTTATTATTAAAAATGAGCAATTCTGATGCTAAAACTTTTATCATTATTTTACTATACAGTGAAGTAGATCTAAAATTTGGAAAATTCTACTCCAGTATTCCAATATTATCTTTAATTTTTGGGAGAAAAGTAAGAATTGAATTTCCAAAAAACTTGGCTTACCTCTTCACAAGTCGATCTGCAGGAACCTGTTGCTAAAGTGCAACAACTGGATGTTAGAGTCACAGTTTCTGAAACGAAAAGAAAGAAAATGATCAGTCATTGTTTTTCCACAACTTAATTAAAGCGAAATATAGCGTATTTACACGAGCTTCTACAGGCAATAATAAAAAAGTTCATTGAATTAGAAGTTTCCATAGTGGTATATTAAGGTCAGTAGATTGAACCCGTTTTCTGCTGAATCCTGAGATTTCGCGGGATAGTGAGTTATCTCTCATTATGATATTATATATAGTTAAGTTATAGTTATATTATACTATTATGGCGCTTCACACAAATAACAATTAGCTTCGTTTCAAATGTATTTGATTTATTTGCAAATGTTAAGCGAGTTAAAAAGTTCTGCTGTTGGGGGGTTAGCACACCGTTTCGAAGCTACAAGGCGACTCAACATGCAGTGGCGTAGCTGAAGAGGGCCGGAGTGGGCGGTACCTTGAAAGGGACGGCGAAACCAGGCGTGTAGGGAAACAATTTTATAACTAAGAAGAACAGCAATCATTGTGTAAATGAAAAAAATAACGTCGTTAATTCTTATTGCCTCTCGTCGGTAATGTGATAGAAAGACTAGTGATGGAATTGCGATTTCGCAATTTATCTGCAAATATCGAAGGCATCAAATCACGAATTGCGTTACGTATAAAATGTTTTTTCTGGATTTTCTTTATTTTCCTTTTGAGGCTCACGTGCTGTAGGAATCTTGTAAAGGAAGGGCGTCATGCTCTAAGATCGCCTCGGGCAGCAAAAGTTGCAGCTACGCCACTGTTATAAATGAGTGAGTTTGTTGTATCTAAAAGAGTGAGTGCTATGGCTAGTACAAGAGCTATAGTATTAACTGGAGATGATGATCCAGATAAATTCCGTAGCTTTATTTGCTGACCATCTCTTGAATAAACTATTTAAATCTTTTCACTGGGTTTCGACATTCACTGCTGTTCTGGCTTAATCAATAAATCCTGTCAAAAATTTTTTCAGGAGTTAACAACTTATGTTTTTGATTTATTTTTCTCCCGTGACGAACCAAGAGTTAATTAATCTATTTTGAAATACGTCCGAATTTTAAGAAAAGACTTTCATAACATTAGAGAAAGATTTAAAAAAAAAACGCCACGCACGTGCAGCCAGTCACTATTTGCGTTGTGTCTACTTGTCATAAATTAAATTAAAAATAAACATGGAATTACCATCGCAAGAGAAGCTGTTTTCGAACTGTCATAAAAAAGAAAACGAAAATGAGGAAAACGTATTTCGAGACGCAATTTAATCCCTTTGGAAAATATGACGGATAGCTACGAAATGAGCAATTTATCAACACACATGGCCTTCTGTTTTAAAACATTAAAAAAAGAATATTAGTTTCAAATAAACAGCTGCTTTAAATGTTAAGAGATAAATAATACTTACGTTACGTTACGGCGTCTGCATACTTCAGACAAACACATAAATACAGCATGGCATGATTGGGTTTTAATTACAATTATTCAATTTTAATTAGCTCAAATGTCCCACTCACTCAAAATACATAAAAAAATGTTGTTTCATTTAAAAATCAAAATAGTTAAAAGGACTGAAGACTGATTTCTGAGAACACAGAAGCATTACTTATTTTATCGTCTGCGTTTTAATAATATAATTTTGCCGTCGCTTCTAAATCAAATTTATAAATTCATAAAATTATATCAAAATAAGTGCAAATAAGTCCATTAAATCTGAAACAGAAGTATGCAAGCAAATTTAAAATAAAATTTGAAATAATAAGCGAAAAATTGGTTAAATATTTTTGGAATACAAAATTACTCCTTTAAAAAAAATCAAAAGATATACTGTGAAAGTCGACTCCACAATTAAAATGACTTGCTGAACATTTCAACAACGAATGAATGGTAAAAATCTATTGCATTAGCCATTACATAATAAATTTTTAAAAAATTATAAAAATTAAAGACAAATTTGCACGGAAGTAAAATTGGTATCAATGAAAAATTAATTTTATGAATTTTAAAGTAGTGTAAAAATGGATTTGTGCGATAATATGCTCTGAAGTTATTGAGGAAAAAGTTAAAATTTCGCTTAATTTTTATCAGTTAAAAATCGAATAAAATTTTGAAAAATCCTTTCTTAGTGAGATCGTCTATTGAAGAAGTAACTGCATGACAAATTTGGAAGTTTTAGGTCTGCCTTTTAGAGCGCTTTGAACGATTTTTTACATCACGCATTACGAAATTTACAAATGGTAAAGTCGGGTTTAAAACATTACCATCTCAATAAAACAGCAGATATGTATTGAAATATTAGATGAGAACAAGTCTCAAGTTATTTGAAGAAAGTGCGAGGTGGTCATAAATTATTGAACCCATTTCAAAAATTAATAAAAAAATAAACTAATAATGTTAAAACTGTGTTTTTTTAAATGAGAAAGCAAATAAAAATGTTTTTCTTCAGATAGATGACGTACCATTACGGCGTTCTAAATTTGCTACAGCGAGAGATTTCCATACTCAATGGATACCGATCGGCAGAAGCCTATAGCGTTTTCTGTGGTTTCCTTTTTTAGTTTTTCTTGAATATCTTGAACACTATTCAGTTTTCGAATTACAATTTATTTAACAAATTAAAGAGCGTAAAATTCCCTACAAATACATGCTTTTATTTTTCTTCTAGCTTAAATAGTTTCGCAGATAATAGGCTCTCAAAAATGGGAGATGTCCAATAATTTACAACCACCTAGACGCGTTACTTATCTGAAAAAAAAAACCTTTTTAAAAATGCACTCTCATTTTAAAAAAAAAAAACCTTTTTTAAAAATGCACTCTCATTAAAAAAAAAACTTTTTAAAAATGCACTATCATTTTTAAAAAAAACTTTTTAAAAATGCACTCTCATTTTTTTAAAAAAAAACTTTTTTAAAAATGCACTCTCATTTTTTAAAAAAAAAACTTTTTAAAAAGGCACTCTCATTTAAAAAAAAAAAAACTTTTTAAAAATGCACTCTCTTTTTTTAAAAAAAACTTTTTAAAAATGCACTCTCATTTTTTAAAAAACCCGCAGCTGTAACATTATTAGTTATTTTTTTATTAATTTTTGAAAAGGATCCAATACTTTATGACCACCCTGTAATCTGCAGTCCGCTTAATGAATTCCAATTTGTAAATACGAACAGAAGTTTAAAAATCACTGGCTTATTTACGAAGGTTACCAGACGTCCCAGAGTAGATGGGACAATCTCAAATTTCGACTATTTGTCCCGGATTTTATTATAAGTAAATATACTAAAAATGATTAATTAGATTTAATTTTTAAGTCAGTTAAAATAATCAATTTTAAATAGAAGTAAGGTAAAAATGAATTCTTTTTTCCAATTTTTGCTTGACCAGACGTTCCAGATTAGATGGAGTTGTTCCGAGTTTTGGCTCTTCGTAAATTCTAGAACTCTTTGTAAATTCTAGGATTGAAAAAAGTACAGTAAATCACCGTTTAAACGTCTCTCAAGGGACTGACGCAAAACGACGACTAAATGAAAAGACGTATAACCGAAATTTTAATAAACAACTTTGATTATTACAAATTTCACGCTGCTAATGGATGTTCATTTAAAAGTATTAATTTTAAAGTTTTTTTAGGATAGTAATAGTGTAATACTACATGAAGAGTATGGAAATCAATAATTAGGTTTAAAAATTAAACATTTATCATACAAATGAAAGAAGCCGTACCTTTATTACATGTCTTGATTACTAATTATGCAATTTTATACGATTTATTGCATGCCGGTAGGCGTTTAATTAAAAAAATATATCTTGTTGATTATCTTTGAGTATTAAGCGCAGCATTATGAATCGAATTGGGTTCAATGAAATGTTTTTCCATTTATATTTTGACAAAAAAAAAAAACTTTCGGTTAGGTTATATGAACGTCCCGTTTTGAAGCAACACGAGGACTATTTTGGGATGGACATCGTAATTTTGAACCACGGTCAGATGACGAGGGCGGCGCCTGAGCTGGCACCCCCTCTCCAAGCTTCCGCGCCACACCGACGGGAGGACGTTTGGCCACTACGTATGATTGGCGTGCAACAGACCCAAGACACGGCGGATCTTCGGTGGAATCAGGTTTCGAACCTGGAACCCTCCGGCCCCAAAGTCGAGACCTTACGACTAGGCCACCGCGGCGTCTTAGTTTCTGAAGGATTCTCCTTTCCAATACATAGAATAGGGTCTGCTTAACATGACCAAGGCAGATCAATCATCGAGAAGGAAAAATAATAAAACTAACAAAAAAAAATGTTTTTATGTGCTTCTTTAACTTTTGCCGCTTCATTTATTTGAAAATTTTTGCAAGCAACTATTTCACAGTCTGTGATTTTTTTTTAAATTCTTTTTTGGATTTTGTCCTAGACTTTGCCCCCCCCCCCTCCTCTTCCCTTATCCAGTGTCCCAAAATGAAGTTCTGAAAATCTGGTCACCTTATTATCAGACATTTGGCAATTATGAAATTAAAAACTGATCACTGTAAATATACGCAATTATGCCAGAGACTACCAACAATCACAATTAAAAAATGCATTTAATTGTTTCTCTGCAAAACAGAACCAACTTCAACTTATTTAGTTTAAATTCTGTTGTATTTACTCCCCGTTTTATAACAACACGAGGGTTATACTGGGAGGAAGTTTGATTCGTGGTCAGACGACGAGATAGAAATAATAACTTTGAAAATAGACAGGGCAGTAATTTAATAATAGAAAAGTTTGTTCTTAGATTCAGTCACAAATTATAGTTTCTTTCAATAGAACTCTTTGTTACGTTCACCGATAAAGTGAAATTTTCTTCACACAAAATTTGCATTTCCCACAAATTAAATGAAAAACTACTACAAAATTTATTCCTGAACAAACTAATTGAAAATCTATATTGCAGTAAAGCACATGCATTTACTGAACAACTGACTTCAGAAACTTTTTTTTGACTAATAAATTAAATAAATATTGCAAAACTGATAATATTAATGATCGAAAAAGAACCATAAATCAAAATCAAAACTGAGCAGAGGGTTAAAAATTTTCTCACAATATCCCATATACAAAAAAAAAAAAAAAGAATTAAAAAGAATCAAATTGAAAACTGATTGAATATTTATACTTGAAATCACACAAATAAATAAGTTTGTAACGAATGACCCAGCAGAACTTATAGAATTTTTGCCACTAGCGATCCCTTTTCTGATGGGGAAGGGGGGATTGCTACCTAAACTAAACTTCAGTAAGAAAACGAAATACGCCAATGTAACAATATTTTATGACAAACAAAAATAAATTTAATTCGTCACATTTATTTTGAAAATACTACTAAAATGTTTCATATCAGAAACATTGGTTTTACTGGATTGCTTTTGCGTACTGATACTGATTATTTTGGAATAAGCATAGTCTGTGTGTTTTAATTAACTTAATTATCAGTTAAATCATTAATTTAATGAAATATTGTTTCCATACCAGGAGCATTATCTTGTAACGAGTTTGAGAAAAAATTAATTCCATGATTTCACAATATTTATATTAATGATAAATTAAAAATTAAAAAATAGAAATTAATTAAAATAACGAAAAATTCTACTTTTTATTATGCTAAAAAACGTTTAAAAAACTTTAAAAAAAAATTATGATATAAATATTGCACAACGTTTTTTTTTTCTTTTTTTCGCTCTGCAATCTCCTTTGATGGGAAAATTTTTCCCAACCCCTTTCTGTGCTTGTCATCTAACATCTGCATCTAATTGCAAGTTGTCTTATCCTTCTCATCCCGCAATATGCGCAGTGCATTTTGAAATTAAATTGGCACAGCGCATGCAATGTATATCATGCCTTGAATTGACTTAGACACAATGGATTGATTTTCCTAAAGTAGCATTCCAAAAATATACAAAATGAGCAGAAATTCTTCCCCTGCTTATAAAACGTTGCCACGAAGTAACCGTTGAACAATGGTGTAGTCGTAAATTAATTTTTTAAATTTAAAACGCATAATTGTTTTGGTGCTGGAATCATGAAATAATAAAATGTGAACAATGAAACAATGTATTTGTTGAATCCTTCACTCCTTCCTGCAACCGTCTGCCAGACGCTTATTACTTATTAATTTGTAATATCAATCATATTTTCGAGGGTAAGGATAAGACAAAAATCGTACTGTTGTTTTAAGAAGGTATTTTACCCTTATCTCTCACTCGTTAAAAATAAAATTTTAAAAAAAGCAGCGCTGGAACGCCTTCCCAGCCAACTGGTAATCTTTCCAACCCGTGGTGCGCGTACCCCCGCCATACCGAACTCAAAGTCGGTAATGGCGGACACAAGAAAACATAAGGGATTAAAAATGTTGCAGAATTTTGTTTCCCCAAGTTCTAGTAAAATGTAAAAGTGAAAGTTGTGTAAGTCTTAAACCTACCCTCAAAATAAGAAAAAAAGAAAGCAAAGAGAAATGTAATTTTTAGCTATCCTTATAAATTAATACGAAATTATTACAGCACTGGTTTCATGTGTTTCCACGTTGAACTAATACTATTGCAAAAATGGAATGAAATACAAAATCAAAAATAAGTCGTGCAAATGTTATAAATTCCAGTCATTTGACACTGAAGCTCATAACATTATTGATAAAAACTTCTTTGGATAGACGAATGGTTGGAGGGGGGGGGGGGTATGGCCGTCGGGGCGCGAAAATAAAAAGACTAATCAAGGGGTACGCGAGGGGAAAATGGTTGGGAACCCCTGCACTACACCAATGCCATTGAAGATAGTAACGTAATCTTTTTATCGTTGAGTAGCACTGTTCGTAGAGTATTTTTTTTATCGTCGAATATATGGCGTAGTTAATCCACAAACATAAGCAATGAAACGAAAGTTAATTTTTAACGGAATGACGTCGATGAGGGGGGGGGGAAACCGTGCGTTTTGTGGCTCCATGAAACCATATCTCATTTCTGTTCAAGCGAAGTTTAGGCGTTTTTACAAATGTTTTCCACACCTTTGTTATTAATGAAACATTAAAGGCTAGGATAGCAGATGCTGTGTCTAGTGATACGGAACAAACATCCGACAATACGTGAGGAGCACTAGGATACCGGCTTGATATTCTTCGAACTACAAAAAGAACACACAGGTAAATTTGCTGAGGTAATTGGGTTTATTAAAATTTCAGTGACGTAGAAAAGGGGAGAGACAGCGAGGGAGATATAGATGCCATGGACGCCAGCTTTAGGAGGCATCATGAAGACAAAGCATGCCACTTGCAAAGAGTGTTTACGTCAAAGTGCATTTATGCCACTTCTTAAGGGCAAATTTCATTAGGAATCAAAAAGATAATACCATGCTCTGAGAGTCATTTATACTTACTAAGCCACTTGTGACTGGGGCTGAAAAAATCATATTTTGTCCTAGAACGCTCGCTACGCCACTGTACAAATTCATTTATGACATTTACAATTCACAAATATAAATACATGTCTATATTTAATCATTTTTACGCAATAAAATTTTGTAATTAAGGGAAAACATCGTGCTTACCGGTATTTTGCGTTTTAAAAAAATTGCATATCGATAAAATATAAATAAACTACAGGTGTATACTATAAAAGTCTGACGAAAAGATGATGTTTAAAAATTGTTGTTTTCATTATTCAGACGTAACTAACTGAGTATTTCAGCCATTCGTTGCAAGAAATTGTAGTTGCTAAGAAATGGCTTTTACTTATGTAAAAAGAATATCAGATTCTTTCAAAAAATAAAAAATCTTTCACAATTTCTACCCGTTGCCAATATTATACACAAATAAATCTGAAAAACCAAATCATTTTTTGTTAATTCAAAATTCTAAAGCAACGATTCTAAAGCTATAACGATTGGAAATTCCACGGCAAATATTTACAATCTGGCAACAAATTAGCCATCGTTTGACAATTTCATCTCTGACGCAACGCTTCGAATAATGCTTTCAACATTTTTCTTTCTTCCACCACCATCTTCCCTCTCTTTGAAGCGCATAATAATAATAAGAACTCTCCGTGCAAAAGGGAAAATTTGGGTTAAATTGAAAGCCGCTCGGGCGAGCATTGTGCTGGCAACAAGAGACGGAGCAAACAAGGCGGCGAATTCGAAAAGCGTGCTTCCTCCTCTTGCAGGGGCTGGAGGTGGGGGTGGACGCGGGATTCTGATTTTTCTTGACACATGAGGGGGGTGAGCGTTGAAAAGAACGGTAGGAGGAGGTCGTGCCCCTCAATTTTCGCGCCTCCATGCAGAGAATGCGTGTTTTCCTTCACTCATCGGTGAGAGACTTCTTTATTTACCTAAGTGGAACATAATGCCCTCTGGCATCTGGTGTCATCTGTCTCTTTAAAGGGGAGGGGGCCACGAGACGGGAGGGTCTTTTAAAGCTCACATTAATTCTCACCCAACTCTTTAGACGTCTGCGGGTGAAAAAAACAATCTTATGGCACACAATGGAATGCGGGAAATTCTGCTGTAATATCCAGAGATGGTGTGAAAGATATTCTGGCCAGACATCGGCAATGCCGGTTAGTTCTCAGAGAAAAGATGAACAGGCGAGCAGGATCAAATCGTAAAATGATTCATTTTTTCCTGTCTTTCGTTTAAGCCTCCGATAGTCACAATCATTTTCATCTTTAAGTGTTCGCAATGTATCTGGCGGATAGAAAACCTGTTCCGTGTGTGTTTTTATATTTTTTTCCCTTTATAACTGCAATAATTAGTCCTATTGAGAATATAAATGAGTGTTCTGGTAGAAAAATTCGAATTGTAATGCTTAAAAAGTAGAATAAAACAACAGAAATGGATTAACCTAATCTGGCATGCGTTTCTAGTAGCTATTGCGAACAACGGAGGGTCAAGAAAAGTGATCGGAGATGCCAGATGAGCTGGAACAATCCCAATTTAAGACTCTTCGTCTGGTTTTGAAAATATCCCAAATTTTTCCGCGTATTGCTTTTAATCACAAGTTTTTAGAGTATTATTGCTCAGTTTTTATTTTGGTGAAGAGTATATGGTGAAATAAACAAAAAGGCTTCTTACACTTTTTCCACTCGTGATCTCAGTTCGGCTGCAAAAATATTCCTCGATCTCAAATGTGAACCAAAAATCAAATATCGGGACCAAATCTACACATTAGTAGAAAAACATAATAGGAAAATGAAGTCTTAATCTGATTTTTATTTCGGAGGGTAAAAGATACACTTATGTTGTCACGTATTCAGGTAGGAGGATGGAATTTGGAACATGGTCATGGCACCAAAATTGAATACTTCTGTCAAATTTTAGGAGGGATCCAGTCGGCGAGATGTCTTTCTGCCTGTCTATTCGTGGCTGTGTGAACAATGCAATAGGCTAGGTAAATGAAATTTTGTATGTGGTCTTGTAGCCGAAATTGTAGATATGTATCAAATTTTGATTCCAATCGAACGAAAGGAAAACGGCAAAATGCATACTTACTATTTGTTATCATTATGCTACGAAACACAATAACGAGGTATAATAATGTGCCAATATACAGGCCCGTTTCTGCTGGCCGTGAAGAGCGTGAGTGCACGAAGGCGGCCACCAATGAGGGCGGCCGCTCTCACCAACATTCTTCCTCAAATTCTTAAAAATTACCCAAGTATTTCTACATTTCAGAAATTATTCAGAGAATTCTATTTGCTTTCAAATTTAATTGTTTTCAAGTAAGGGAGGGCAAAGAAACAAATGATTTGATCATTTCTGTAGTTTTGAAGTTTTTCTTTACAAATAAACAAAACAAACAAAAAAAATCCCCGTAAATTCTTCGGTGCAATGCGGAAGAAGGGGCAGCATCTCGATTGATGCCTTATGGCGATTGCTATCTTAGGCCAGGGATGACTAAGGGACCACTCCTTTTTTGTAACTGAGTGTAAAGGAAACCAGTCGTAAAAATCGTACTCCCTTATCTCCTGTGAAAAAATAAAAAAAATCACTAGAACAGGGGTACAAATGTAATTTGAATACCAAACCAACACGTGTGAAACAGGGAACTCCCTCACGCCTTTACTCGTATTTATGTGTTTGGGGGTGGTATTTGAAAGTACTATGTGTATGACGGTATGTATAGAGATACACTACCGCAAAGAATGGCCTCAAACCCTATAGGATGATTTTTGTTGTATCCGAGGTTCGTAAAAAATGTTTGGGCAAAAAGTGCCATTTCTGTTTTGAGTCAGCACAGCGTCCTATTAAGAAATACCGCTCCTTTGGTACCGTCTGAGACGATAAGTTCAAACTATATTATTACTCTATTTTTACATTGACTCTGCTGTATTTTGCTGTGTCCGCTATTATCACTTTGCACAAGAAACTAAATGCAGTTATTCTATACTAAACAAATAATCATAATAAAAAGAGAGAGAGAGTGATCGCTCAAAGTTTTTAAATGCACACAGGTTAAAAATTACCAGTAAATTTTGACGTCAAAAACAAGATATAATAATAGGATTTTATCCCACCATCCGGGTAACGAGAACAAAAATTTAATGATAAGAAATGTAAAGCGTTTTTTTTTCACTTTAAATTAGTTTTCATATTGTCACCTATGAATTTTAATATTTACAGTTCGAATCTTACGATTCCGTAGTCCGCAGTTAAATGAGAATTTTGACATACAATAATAACTGTAATTTTTTTTTTCATATTCTCAATACTTATAGTACAAGGGCTTTAGTAAATTTGTTCTGCTTTAAAGTGCTGAATATACTTTTAAAAGAGTTTTAGAGAAGTTTTAAATTACTTTAGGAACTGGAGTGAGCTTCATTTTTGTAGAATCAGTTAATTAGCAAACAAAAGCTTAAAATGAAGTACAAAAAATATTTTTAAATAAACATTCTTTGAAACGTAAAAAAAAAAAAAATCTAGTAAGAACTTAGATTTAAAATTCGGCAAAACAAAATAATAATTAGAAATAAGATTTCAGATTCAAATAATGCAGTGGCCAGGGATGTGACAATGGTTCCAACATGATGGGAAAGAAAATTGTTCTACATAGAGCTTAGGAATGTGAATATAAGAGCTGTGATTATACTTTGTGCAGCTCATTCATTAAATGTGGTCGTAAATGATGCGATCAAGACAACAATTGGGATTGTTGGCTTCTTCAATATTGTCCAAGAATTGCATTCCTTTTCTTCTGCATCTCCTTACAGATGGAACATCTTAAAAACTAATGTTTGTAAGCTAAATTTACAACCTATTAGCGAGACTAGATGGGAGAGTAGACTGAAAACAATAAGACCTCTAAAATTGCAATCAAAGGACGTAATAAAAAGTCTAAATATGCTGACAGAAGATGACTCCAGAGAAATAAAAACTAAAGTTGCAGCAAATTCGTTACTGGGCAGCGAATCAACTTTTAAGTTTATTTGTTCAGTTTTGATATGGGATGATATCCTAGCAAAAATCAATGTCGTCAGTAAACTGCTACAATCTCCTGTCAACTATTAATGAATCCGTCAATTTACTCGATAAAATTATCGATTTTCTGAATTCATTTCGATCTGATGAGGCATTTAACAAATATATTAATGATGCCGCGGTACTAGCGACTAATCTTGATATTAACATAGAATTTCCCTTTAAAAGGTACAGGAAGAAAGTTCGCCTTTTCGATTATGAATGCACTGATGTAACGGCCGAAGATCCAAAATTGTTATTTAAAGTTGAGTTTTATTTCACAATTGTGGTTACTGCTTTGAATTCCATTCAAGAAAGGTTTGACTCTTTAAATGAATGCAACGAATTATTTAAATTTCTAATTGAATTCAGGAATATGTCCGAAGATGATTTTTTTTTAAAAATCTTGTTCAGATTTTGATATTTCCTTACAAGTCTAGGAGTGTTGATGGTGAAGATTGTATAATGAATTAATGATGTACAAAATCATTAATGATGATGTCACTGACCCTTTAAAAAATTTCGAATTCATTGAAGCAAATAATTTAACCTCATCATTTTCCAACTTTTTTGTAGCTTTAAGAATATATTTAAACCTGCTGGTCACAGTTGCACCAGGCGAAAGAAGTTTCTCTAAACTAAAAAATAATTAAATCTTAAGATCGATGTGCCAAGAGAGATTGAGTAATTAAGGTTTATAATTGCAACAGAGAAAGATTAGTCAGAAGAAATTAACTTAGATGGCATTTTTGACGAACTTGCAAGCAAGAAAGCAAGGAGAGTGGAATTTTAATTTAATATTTTATTTAGTGGAACAATTATAATGCATGTAATATTTAATAATAAACGTTTATTTTTCAAATTGTTTCACTGTGTATGCATATTCATATTTCGTTTCCTTATTAATATCTTTTACAGGTGTGATGTGAAGAAATAGACTTTTGCTAAATTTTGATTTTTCAAGAAAATTAAATTTATAATTAAGTCGACAATAGCTTTAGATTAGGAATTTTACTAATAAAATGCCGTACTTGTCGCCGATTCCATAAATACGTCGGTCAAGTCTTCTCCTATCTGCTAAGAAATTTTCTTTAACTTATTTTCACATTAAAGAAATGCAAACCTTTTTTATTTTAAATGCACTGGTCTAGAAAATGATTGAAGGCATCATAGAGTGAGGGGGCTGCTGAAATTAAGCGGCACGATGACGGTTGCGCATCTAGAAACGGACCTGCCAATATACGAGGAAGTCGAGAGGAGAACATGTCCTCTGGTGTTTTTTTCCTTAGATTCTTAAAAACAGCAATAACAGCAGCAAAACGGACCAGAGTGTTTTTCCGGTCGGTGCCCCGCATTCGCTAAGACTAGCCATAGTCGAGTTCAGTCGTATTAACGCTTCGCTTTGAAGTAAGAAGAGGGCTATTTTGGGACGGACCTCGTCATTTTGAACCGCGGTTAGATGGCGAGGACGACACATGAGCTGGCACCCCCTCTCCAAACTTCCGCACCACACCAGCCAAATGAGACCAAACGTAGTTTTGCACCCTTGGGTGGTACTATGCTCCTGTATTAATAATTCTCCCAGCCCGAGAGGTTTGTCTCCCTCTGTCTGTTAAGCCACTGTACTTAATTAGAACATCTCGATGTAATTAATCTCCGCCTTTGTTTACGGGTGCAGTATGAAACTTTAAAAAAAAAGTTTAATAAATCCTGCTGGTTCTCCCTCCCCTCCGGGCCACTTTGGTCCTTAAGCCAATTAGGCAGGCTGGTACGGGGTGGGTTAGGAGCACCACACCAGCGGCCAGACGTTTCGCCACTGCGTGTGGTTTAACGTGCATCTGGCCCAGATGCACGCCGGATCTGCAGTGGAATCGGGTTTTGAACATGAAACCCTCCGACTCCGAAGCCGACACTTTACCACCTGGAACCACGGCCCTCGTCCTGGTTGCAACCCATAGATTGAGAAGAGCTGATATATTATATATCGAGTTGAAGTTCAGAAAATCTGATCATTTCGTTTTAAGCCAAAATTGTCAAACTTGCGGACTTCACGCAATCCAGAATGAACAATTACGCATCCCGACGATATAACGGAAAGCATGAAATTTTTCTATTCATTTAAAAAAATGATTTAATAATTTGAAATTTATTTATTTAAAAAAATTTCAATTTTTGAATTTGAATATTTCATACTTGACCAATTTGTAGCACTCAAGTGCGAGCAAATTTTTCAGAAAAAAGCGATTAAAATTGAAATATTGTAAGCATCCCTTCCTTACATGTAGCATTAACATATCGAAATGAGGCGTAATTACATTATGTCAGAAGTACAGGAAGGAAATTTTGAGCATTGAAATTGAACCTGACTCAAGATGTGAGCCTTTTAAATCTTTGGAAGATGATTTTTTTTCCTTAATTTTCTCAATATATACTGAATAATTATCGAATCATACACAAAACATGCACCCTATCGGGATCCATCAAAGGACGATTTGTAGACAAAATTCAGTTAATAAAAGCTACGGAGTCTAAATATTACAAACATTTGCCAGCCATGTTTGAACATACTCGAACATTTACAAGTAGAATTAATTCCGTGCTTTTAATAATTGCTTTCAAATCTTTCATGGCATTTATATAAACTGATATTAATGAAAGAGACAAAAAGTGTACAGACTGGCACATCATGCACATTTTGGAAATAATGCTTAGCTACAAAAGTTAAATTAGCAAAACCCTCCATTAGTCGCAGCCATTTTCATCCTCAAATGGTCGTAATGTATCTCGCAAATATAAAATCTATTCTGTGATATATTCCTACGGCTTTGATAATTTTTTCTTCATAACAATTTCGTTAATGATGAAGAAATAAGTATTCAGCAAGAAAAATTCAAATTGCAAAGTGTTAAACAGCTAACAGATGCAAATTGCACGCGTATCTATTAGATATTGAGTTAATAATCTTGAAATAATTTAGTTTTCATTCTATTAATCTTATAATGTGTATCCTTTTTCACTTTCACGCATTTGAAATATACACAGAGAAAGTATTGTCAAAAAATTCCATCTTAAAATTTTGAAGAATTACGGTGCTTTCGACCATCCTGAGTCTAGGGAGGGGGGGGGGGGTTTTTCAGATTAACGTCTGTCTGTCTCTCCGTGTGCATGCGAATTCGGTAACTCAAGACCGCAAAATAAGCTTGTAAAACTTAGTATGTGGTCTTTGCGCCAAACAGGGCCGGCCTTAAGCCGATTGCTCCAAATAGGGCCCCGCGCTAGCGTGCTACAGGGAATGTAATCGAATTTATTCAAATTAAAATCAATTAATTATTGTTTTTAACAAATTATATGAAAAAACATGTTTTTGTTGCATTACAAAAACATGATTTGTTTTAATAAATCCAAGAATGTTTTGCAAATATAAATTACTAGTGAATGTTCACGATAAAATAAAATAAGATTTTTTAACTGTTCAGATGCTAAATAAGAGTATATACTTCCGTTTGAATGTCGTGGACATTATAATAATTAATGGGAATTCAGTCTGAGTTGAATTTCCAAGCAGTTTCTTTTTATCACCGAGAAGACTACTTATAGTAATTTTGATTGTATGAAATAAAACAATTTAACTCTTTTCTACACAATCATTAAAATAATGATGAAAATGTTGATTTAAATCTGGTTATTATTTTTTTATTAAACATGCCATTTGATACCATTGCATATTTCTTTCTACTCTACCAGTAAGTCTTTTAAGATGAGTGTTTTATAGAAATTATGAGTAATGTGCTTACTGAAGAAACGCTCATTTTAGTAGAATAAATTATTACTATTCTAATTATAACCTTAAACGGGAATAAATAATGTTTTTAATTGTGTTTATTAAAATTTTGCAAGTGAAAGCTTAATTAGCTTATCTTAAATTTGTAGTCTTGAACTGTATGCTTTATACGGCAAATATAAATATAGCCAAGAGATATTTTGAAAGAATTAGTAGGAAAAAAAGAGGAAGGTTTGTAGTCTTATGTCCTGTTGTTTTATAATTTAAAAAATATCCGATCCTATAAATAAAGAATATTCAGATTGATTGATAGAAAAAGTTTTGTAAATTATTAACCGTTTTGTCTGAAATCAATTGTCAATTATAGTTTTGTATTTTTTGATAATCAAACTACTGAAACCATTACATATTCTTGAATGATCCGTTATCTCAGTTTCGTAATAACGTTTTGTTGTTTCAGTTTATCATAATATTTGTTGCCCAAAAACTCCTTATATACAGGAGTATATAAGGAGTTTTTATACGAATTATCAAATAGACAATATAGGCAACTGCCTATGGACCACTAACTTTTGGGGTTCCGTGGATTTTTTTCCTAGTATTTTTAGTGTAGCACAGTACTGATTCACAAGTCAACAACGCTCTAAGACCTTCCCTGCTATCATAAATACAAGATAAAAAGGAGTGCCCTTGACTCTATAGCAAGGGGTTCAGAACCAGGAAAACACATTTTATGGCCCTGAAGGGGGTGGGCGAGAAGTATGCGTATTTCGTTTCCTGTGAGTAATAATGAGACAATATACTGGAAAGTGAGAAATTTTTGTAGGAAATAGCTAGTATTACACTTATATTACAAACCGATGCCGCTGACATTGTATTGTTCCCTCAGGATCTCAGAATGTCCGAAGAATGACATATTTCTTCTTTTTTTTGCAGCTCATTTTACTACTCTTCTAAAAAGCCCTGACAAGGGAGGTAAAGACATCATGCAATTTGGCGGCTAAAGGCAAGAAAGAAAAAGGGTGTTGTGTGTTTCGGTGGACAGTGGTCAAATTACAACGAGGGATGGTCCCTCTTTTCTTCTGGTTTGCTGGAGGCCAGGAGGGTTCGTAAAATACTGACTGTATTCAACGACCGAATGATTCGCTTATTTTATTAACTGTATATTAATTATTCCAACTTACTTTAAATACGTCAAATTATTTAATTTTTGGTAAGCTGAAAGCATTAATTGTTTCAAAAGAATGAATTAGTTTCACAAGGAAAATAAAAACAGTGAACAGAAAATGTATCAATATTTGAAACTAAATTTTGAGGCAATGTGTTTTGAATTTTATCAAATTAATGATTTAGATCCTTACATTCAATTGTTAAAAAAGTATTAGGCTGGCTCTTTGAAATCATGAAACAGAATGACGATTAATTTTCGTTTTGATCATGCAAGAGATGGTTTATTCAGATTGAAATCGCAATTATTACACATTATTTAACTAATTATAACGTGATTGTTTAATCTAACTATAAGAAATAAACAAATGTCATAACTTCCAGAGAGGATTATCTTGCCTTAAGTGAAAAAATAGATTTACATTCATAGTTAAAAATCAAAATAATAAAGTAAATCTATCCAAAAAGTAAATTTGGTTGAAGTAACAAAAAATCAAATTTAAAAAAACTTCCAGAGCAAGGAAAATGGACTTTATTTTATTATAACAGAAGAAGGTTTTACATTACTATAATCAAAACAAAATAAATTTTTTATCTCCTTTTTTAACGTAGGAGAAACATTAGATTTAAAGATTTGACGAATCTATGAAATTGATTCGACTTTCATTACAACATTGCAAACTATTATTAAAAATTAAGCAGAACTTTTTAAAAAAGGATTTTCAAATTTAAGGAGAAACATTGTCCGACAAATAAACTGGTACATTAGATTTGAAAGATATATTTTTGAAATACAAGAAAGTGTATAAAAGTTTTTCGTGTCATAATATTTTTTGCCTTTATCGTTGAAACATACCATATTTTTGCTTAATTTTTAATTAATTAAAATTTTTAAAAGGCTCTTCGAGGCGCACATTCCCATCCTTCATAATATATTTGTACCAAATTTGGTAAGTCTAGGCTCAGAGGTCTGTCTTGTGGAACGCAAAAAGACAGTCACATACTCATACATGCTCTTTTATTGTCTGAACTAAGCGAACTCTCTGTTTTAATTTGACCTTTCAACATTGCGTTTTTCTGTGAATTCGTTTGTTATCAAGTCACGACCAAACACGTTGTTCGACTTTCTTCGAAGATGGCATGAAGGCTCCTTGAAATCATAAAGAACGACATATATAGAAAATATTTTATTTCAGCCACTTTTTTTGGGTGAGTACAAATTAGTACTAATTTCATTGTTTTTTTTCCATTGATTCATATCTTAATGTAATTGCTTTAATACTATCTCTGCTGAGCTTCTTTAAAATAATAACTAAATGTTTTAGTTACTGCAAAAAACTGCGGCCCTTCTTTTTAATTTTTTTATTTAATAATCTGAATAAACCAGCTTAATTTTTCTTTCTCCAATAAAAGCATAAACTTATTTTAATTAGTTATTTTGAAAAAAAACGCGTATTGTGATTTTTAAAGTCGTAAACCCTATATACACCTAAATGTTAAACTAAATATAATCTTAATTTTTTAAACTATATTAATATGGTGTAATTATTTCTAAATCGTTCACAAACTAAATATTGTGTAGGATTTCAGTTTGCCCCATGACCAAACTTAAATAAAAATTGTATATTCTTTGCAATCTGAAGTTGCTAGTGTTATAAAAAAGGGTCTTTGAAAGTCAGTTAATATAATCTTTATGCTGTATTTGACTCCCTAATTAATTTTATATTAATAACTAATAATTAATTACATAATTAATAATTAACAATAATTAGTTATTAATATATAATAAACATAATTAAATTAATGATTAATTTTAATTTAATTAATTAAACTTCAATTAATGTGAATTAAAAAATTTAATTAAATTCATTTTAAATGCTGACCGATGATTTGATGCAAGTTGGTTGGGAATCGCGGCTATCAAAAATTGTTTCTAATTGGGCCCCGCACTTGCTAAGGCCGGGCCTGGCGCCAAAATGGTAGATATGTATGAAATTTGGGACCAAATGGGAAGAGGTAATTTTCCCAAACACATGCTCCAGTTTCTTCACTGAACTTAAAACTTACACAGAAAAAGGACCCTATTTACAAGACATTTTTGACATGCGTATTGCCATTCAAGTTAAGTGAAAGTGTCATATAAATTTTTATTTATTTTTGCATTCATTTACCTGTGCGTCGCCATTCAAAACAGAAAATAAACAAAATAAGGTAACAGAGTCAGACGTTTGAAAATAAAAAGGTCGGAAAAAGAAAACTGCAGACATATAAGATATTTCAAAGAAATTTAATCGTATAACAAATACTAAAACTAACAAAACATTTCTACAGAATTTTTTTTCGTTTACCATATATTTCTCTCGTAATTAAAGTAAATTAATAACAATTTGAATTTCAGTTGAAAATATTTTGAAAATGCATTATGCTCTTTTATTCTTTTTCCTTTCTTCCAATTCTGAAAAAAAATTTGGTTTGTTTTAAATCCTTTCAACAAAAAGATTGATCTTATTGTTTTTATTCGAAATGCTCTTAGCACTGGGAAAGCCGACTCGTAAAATGTTTGTTATTTATTGAAATCCCTTTCGATAGAATTAAATAATGAAGATTTTGGAATTGGACAACAGACTTAAAAAGACGTAAAATAAAATGAAACTGGCGGAATGTAAAATATATCCTAAGAAACTAAGTAAAAGACCGCGAAGAACTGTTTAAAACAATTGTAAAGAAAAAAGAATTTGCGCAAGATATAGATATACATCTATGTTCTACAATCGTTTCATGATTCTGTCTTCTAAGATTGTTTCATGTCCTCTCTACTCTATGACTGTTTTATGTATGACTACATATCCAATACTCATTTGTTTTGTGCTTGTTTTATACCAGTGGCGAATCCAGGGGTATTACGGTACTGAAGCCCCCACCAGAGCTAAGCCAGAAATCTTGATTTTATTGAATATCACTAGAATTATTTGTTCTTAATTTCTCTTTTTTAAAAAAAAGTGGCAACATTACTTTCTGGCCTGACAAGCTCGAAAATTTTCCTACTTTTCTAGTCATTCCAGATGAACTTTTAGCGTTGAAGTAGCTAGCTAATTTTTTGACTAGTTATTTTATTATTAAATTATCGAAAGTATTGTAGTGTTTTTTATTATTCTTATTGCCAGGTGAGTAAAGTCTGTAAATTTTAAGTGTTTTGGTTTACATAAGCCACGAGGTTTGAGATTCGTCACGACGCTACAGAATTTTTGACCTCACCCCCACCCCCAGACCCGAATCATGCATTCGCCACTGTTTTATACAATGTGTCCACGCTTTGCTCTTTGACAATAACTATTTTTCCGTATGACCCATCCTAATTTCGGTGAGTTGCCTCCCAAAATTTCTCATGTAAACATTTAAAATATTCTTAAATGTATGGAATTGTATATTGTTTTATTCGCTGAAAAATAACCATAACAAGACATTCATACAAGCATAGACTATGTTAATGTGAAAAAGATGCAGATATATCCTTGTTTCTGCAATCTCGTTTAAATAAAAAAATTATCTCGTTTAAATTAAAAAGTCGCATTATAATCGCAAAAAATTCCATCATCAGATTTTGATGACTATCTACGATTTAGGCCCCGGGCCCGAAAAACACATTTTTGGAATTAGGCTTGTTAATCCGTCTATCCGCATGTCTACCCGTCTGTCCGTGTGTATGCGAACGCGATAGCTGATGAACGCAACGAGAAAGATAAACGAAATTTGGTCACACCCAAATTGCACACCTGTATCAAATTTTGGACAATATCTGTCAAACGATACTCTTTCTGTATGCACGTGAACATTTATTTGATTTGATTGGGGTTTTTTGGGGATTTTCAGCAACAAAGGCTATTATCCCCTATTCATTCCAAAGTTCTTTTCAATCCGAAATCAAAAAAGAGATGAAAATTGCCATCAAAAGGCGGGCTAAAATTATTGCCGATCCGATTCGACCAAGAGAAGCAAAAAATGGCACCCTCCTAGAAAGGCCTCCATATTCTTTTCCACGTGAACATGATAACTGAAAGTCACGACAAGAAAACATATGAAATTTGGCACGTGATCTTAACACCAAAATTATAGATCTATAGTGGAGTATAAAATAGAAACTGTTGGAAATTGTTCAGTCACTGAATGTATCTCATTGGTTAATTTCATGATGTAGCCGAAGTTACGGAGTCGAAGTCGATTGGTTGTTACAATCTATATGTATTTTGTTAACTTGTGTTTTTAGGACATGCAGTCGAATGAATGGCTGTCCGTGAGTGTGTAAGCTGCAAGAAAGCAGCACGTTTCTTTTAAGTAACTGTATTGAAGCTATTTTCCTTTTAAACTAACTGCCCGGTATCTGCAACATTACACTCACGACACGCCAACAGAAACGGTATTTTTCAAATAGTCTTACTTGATTTTGGTCACTGTACGATCAAGGTAAACACAGAAAACGCCGTATGTAAGTATGAGATGAAGTCGAAGTGAGAGCACTCGCGATTTTTTAAAAATCTCTTGACTGTATTTTACTTTCGCAAATTTAGTCTCTTGGTCACATTTATCTGTTTTGGTTTTATGTATTTGAATGAATTTGCGTATGTATTTATATTTGTAACCTTTAACATTGAACTTGAGCAGCACAGATAAAAGCAACTTTTACGAATAAAAGCACGAAAGTTAGGTGTTGCTTGATACAAGTAGAGTGTCGTCGCAAAATTATAAATTAGAAGAAAATAAAGCTACTTCTGTTCATTTTGTGTTGTATAATTTATTTGTCTCAGAAATGTTTATGTAATAAATATTAATGAGGGTATAAAAATATGTCTAATGGATTAAACAAATATATTAATAAATTTCATGTTTTAATTAAACGTCTTAATGTATAAAAGAGCCTGCAACGAAATTTCTAGATCGCCACCTTAAAGAAATTATGTTTACATTCTTACATTTTGAAAACATCTTATTATCATTATTTCCAGTAATATTCAACCTTGATTCATATCGTTTTGATCAATACATCGAGGCCTACCTATGCTCTAATCACGGGATCCTTGTGCTTTAAATAACAGCAATCTGCCACAGAATATTAAATATGGTACCATAATGGGGCATGACAAAGGCGAGGCGAATAGTACTCGTTAGGGGTCCTATCGTTGTAAGGGAACCCCGAATCAAAAAAATAAATTTTTTAAATTTTTTTCTCATGAACATTTTCTGATATTAAAATACTCAGAGAATGACGGTTAAAGACTTCCCATTTCATTGTCAACGCATTACGTTTTAAAAAGTCTTTCTTTGGGATCTTAACACCAGGGTAATCTTTCAAATTTAATTTCCAATGAACATGCTTGTAGATTTGCGTTGAAATAACTCATCTAACATCCGGACGGTCTCAAAGAATATTCCATTCACAGGTCCTGCTAATATTTTTAAAAGTCGCATGCTGAACTGAATTTAATTGCAATTTATGAATACACATCAAAGTTTCTATGTTCAATGGAGCAATTTTTATTTAATATCGAAGCCAGTATATATAATAAGAAGACATTTTTTTTTAAAGAAAGAGAAAATTAAATTCTTTCATAGCTTATAAATACTCCTACAATAAAAAATAAAAGTTTATAGTCAATATTAAAATTCTTGAAAAAAAAAGCTTTAAAAGACAACGCAAAATTATGTTTCTGGGGAAATTTTTTGTAACGTGAAATTCTATATTAAAAAACTATTAAAGATCGAGGGAGACAGATGATCTGCAGCATAGACTGAAGAAGCACTACAAATACTGTTGGATGAGCAAAAAATCACAATCTTCGGAAATACAGATAAAAAAGCAGATGAGTATCAATATTTACTTGCTAATTCTTAAGCACGAAAGAGCAAAAGAAAAAAATCACAGTCCACCGAAATACAAATGAAATGGCAAAAAAAAAAAAAAAATCAAGATTTACTTATTTATTATTATAAAGGTTCCAAGATTAAAAATTCAAAATTTCACTGAAAGAGCATCCAAGATTTTTATCTGGAAATATGAGCTGCTATGATGAATGGTGACTAACATAATAAGAAACGTTTATAATGAGTTAAAATGGAAAATCAAAGGAGTTGCAGTAGCTTTAAAACCTTATTCACTTAAAAATGTCCTTCCTAATATTCGATTTGCTTTACAGAAGTAAAAAAATTATAACTGTCTTTATTTCTGTTATGAATATTGATACAAAGCATTAAGCGTCTTCATAATTAAGAGTTTAAAAGCGAAACATTACCAAACGAACAAGTGGAATTTTAATCTACCATAGTCAAAGTCCATTTAAAAAAAATCACCGTTAAGAAAATTAGTATTCAAATAAATGGCATAAGATATTTATTAAAAACAAGCAACGTGTAGGCACGAACTCAAAAATTTAAAGTAGTAAAGTAAAAAAAGTATCGGAAAGGTGAAAATTTAAAAAGTAGAATTTTAACTTACGAAAAGCACATTTTCTAAATCTATCTTCAAGAAAATTTATATTCACAGAAATAATTCAAGTAAAGAATATATAAGATTCATTGAAAATAAGCATTACACGGGCACTAATTTTTTTTAAAAAATGAAAGACATCGTTTTTATCCTTCATCCTACATTCATCAAGATGGAAAGTGTTTATTTCTTAAGTACTTTTTTCAAAGGGAGAAAAATCTTAACTACTGATATAATTTTCAATTCATTTCTTCTGGTGTAATGCATATAAAATAAAAACTTAAAAAATAAAATTACCAAAAAAAGTGTTGTCTGTTTATTTTTATTTAGTTAATACTCTTTGGAATTATTTAATTTTCCGAGACAAGTTCCGAAATACAAATCAAAAATTGCTGCTGAGAATTAGAAATAAGGAAAAAGAAAATTCTTCTGCTTTGGACAATCAGTATTTTCTTAAATAAGCATTCTTGTTATGACATTGTTTTAAACCAGTTTGAGTAACGTCTACACATGTAGCAAAATGTTTACTTTAGTCACAGTTTATAATATTTGAATGATTAGAACCGAAGCCCATTATTTAGATATTATATATATATATATATATATATATATATATATACGCTTTTGAAATCTTTAAGTTGTAATTTTTTGTTGTTGTTTTTGAAGAAAGTACAAATGAAAAATATCACATTCAAAAAATAAAAGAGGTAAACAATATTTATGATGTGAACTCAAAATATATAACATTGAAAAATTAAAAGAAATTACGTTTGCAATCATATTTTTATTGTTTAAGAAAAACTCTGCGAATACCAGCAATCAGTTTTATTAAAAACAAAATAGTGTTTTAAAACGTAAAAGAAGGAAATGATAATGCATCTATGAAGAGTATTGCAAACTCAACAATCTCCTATTTTTTTAACATTCTTATATTTGTTGCTGGATAAAACATACGGAGAATGAACTCGTAGGTGTGTACTCAACATTAATCCGTACCTTTCCTGCCAGTAATTCCGTGTTTTCATTTTATAAACGGTTTGATATGGAAAAGACAACAGAGGATCCAACGCAAGAGGGTGACTTAAAGTTCCAAGGTAGTTGATTTATTTTGGTAAACTAGATTAAACTTCTTGGTATGTTTATTCTACAAAATGAAATTTACGCTTTAATGTTCCAAATTTTCAGTAAAACATTATGCTTCTGAGATAAATTAACACAGTTTATTAATTTTTTTTATAACAAATTACGTTTTGACGTTTGAAAAATTATAGAAGCATGCATTAAAAGACGAGAAAATCGCGAATGACTTTAAGATTCAATCATCAAAGAAGTTTTTTAAACATCAATCACTATTAATATTTCTTATCTACTACATTTTCAAACGAATCAATGATCTTTTGTAAGTTTCTCCTGAAAATACACAACTAATAACCAATTAAAATCTTTTCTGTGTCTTTTTACGGCGCCGCAGAGAGAAGAAAGATTTTAAGGAGACACTTTCATTTGATTCGCTCTTTTCCCACGAATGAAAGTTCAGAAAGTGAGAACTAGGGCACTTCGAAGACAAATTACCGCCTCTCTTTCGAATGATAATTTTTAACATTTATTTTCTAAACTATTTGAATTTTTTTTCTAATTATTTAGGATATTTCATCATAAAATATAATCAATTATTCAATTTTTAATTCATTTTATATATATTAGATTACTGTGATAATGTATATTATTACTCACAATTTATATTATTATTATTTTTTTGATATTTTTCATAGAGAATTACTATTATTAAAATTGTCCTTAAATGTATAATTTTTACATATATTCCAGGAACAGAAAGTTTTTATTTTAAACAAAGGTGAGAAAATTTCACTTATTATTCAATGAATGATAATCCGTTAGAAAGCAAATACCGCTTTAAATTCAGAATTTAAACAAAAAGTGTTTATTTATATTTATTGAAGTGGACATATTTAAAACGATTTTCTCTTATCATTCTAAATCACATTAGAACCACTCAATGAAAAACTGTTACTTCTAGTATGTCTAATTAATCTTAGTATATTAACCAATTTAGGGTCCCTATTTAAATAGTTTAAATCTCTGCAATTTTAATATAGATATATACTTTTCTTAGTGCTGAAATAAACAAAATAACAAAAACTGAAATAAAGTATGATGTACAACAGGTGGGATACATATGTTAGCTGGATACCGTCGTCTACATAACAATCCAACGATTTTAAAAATAAAATTCAACATCTCCGATCAAGTGGTGACCATCCAAGCCATCGAAATGAAACTATTGTTTTCTAGTTATATTTTCTTTGACAATATAATAGCAGACTAAAGAAGTATTCTTTTGTGCAAAATTAATGCATTTCTAAATTGAAAAGTAAATCCGTACATGACTGGCACACATTTGGTGAAAGTTCCTTCCTAAAACCAAAAATTGTCATGCAATGTTTTTTAATATAAACGCTTGAGCCTTATAATGCATGATTAAATCAATTTGGAAAAATTAGAATCTCTTGGATTTCTGATTTTCAATGACATAAAAGAAAAATTAGAATCACTAGGATTTCTAATTTTCAATTACATAAAAGCAAAATTAGAATCGCTTTGCATTCTAATTTTTAATTAAATAAAAGGAAAATAGGATCGCTTGCCATTCTAATTTTTTATTCAATTAAATTGACTTGGTGAAGATTAAATTCACTTCAAAAAGTTTAGGAAAGCAGAAGACTTAATTGCTTCATTATAAAAGAAACTTGCGTAAGCTTTCAATACATATTTTAGAATATCATTATTATAAAGTAAAATGTCAAAGTAAATCAGTTAGAAATAAAAACGGTTATCCACTTTTCTTTCAAAGATGTCTACTTTTCAGGCACTCGATATCCTGCTACCTTGAACATTTTACAGATCTTTAATTGTTGTCCATACATTTTTATAGATGTCACCGACCATCTACAAAATAGCACCATGTTGACCAATGAAAATACTTTATCACTGAATTTTTCCCTTCTAAATGGATCCAATGGTTTTCCTGTAATTCTATGTAGAAACACATTCTCCCTTGGGTTTAGTTTTAAGATAATAAAGCAAATTTAAAAAAAAAAATCATCTACACTTTCTGAGTGAAAACTTCATAAAAAATATTGAGTTTCTTTCTGAGTTTAAACGATTAACTTGATGAGCTAAAAGATTATCTTAACTTTTTAATGAAGTAATTTTGTTCTAAACTGATGAAAATTTCAGAATTATTCGAATGATTCTAAAGATATTCTTCAGGGATTTTACCGGCGAAATCCAGTAAGTTACTCAATTTTATTTTCTTGTCATTTTATTTGAGTCAGTTACTCAATTTTATTGTGTAAAGATAGTGATAATCATGATATTAAAAATTATGAATATGCAAAAGTTACTCAAAGAAATATGACTTTTGAGCATATTGTTATAATAGAAGTGCTCTGAGACTTTCACACAGAACATCTAGAAATCATTTTCTATCACAAAGAATTTTAAGAGGTTCGTATTTCAACATTTTTACTTTCTGGTATATATAGTGTAACATAAAATCCTGTAAACTTCAGCAAATGTGTAATCGAAATTTTGAATTGCCTCGTTTTTAAAATTTTACCTCTCACGAAATCTTTAAAAAGGAATAAAATTTCCGTGATCCCAAAATAGGAAAATAAGAAACTTTACCACCAGCTATTGATAAAAATTCAATTGAAATTGTTTAGAATATTTCTAAGAAATCTTTTATGACAAGACTGTTTTCTTAACCATTTCTGTTTACAAATATTGAAGAGTCAGACAGAAAAAGATCCTATGAAAAATCCATACGCGACCCTACTTTTTCTGCAAAGTTTTTTTCATAATGTTTTATTTATAATGATTTATTAACTAAAGTAGCATCACATCTTGAAATTACGATCTAAAGATAAATTAGATGATGAAGATTATTAGGCTAATATTCCGTTCTCCAAACCTGCACAGATTTTTATTAAGAAGAACACTATCTCCACGAGTGCCAAAACACGAAAATAAAGATAAGATTTAAATAAAAAACCTGATTATTGAAACAGAAATAAGAGAATGGGCAATCTGTTGTCACAAAAAAATGTCATCAAAGAAAGCCAGTAATTTCAAGTAAGTAACATAAAAGCTATTTTGTTATTAATCATTTAACCCAGTAATTGCCGTTTCGTGCGGCATACGTAAATCACATTATCATATTTTTAAAACAATAATCTAAAATTAAGTCATTAATAGACACGATAATCTGATACAAAAATTACTTGGAATCCAATCCATAAACAGCTCAAGTGTTCTCTGAATCACTGAAGCAATACTTATCGTATTTTTTAACCAATTAGCTAAAATTATATATTCATTGTCACGATAATTTGATGCAAGAATTACGTTCCCAAAACAGAATGTGCCATCTAATTAGGTATCAGAGAAGACGACAAAGTAAGATATTAAAATTCACCGGAAGAAACAAAATTCCTGAAAAAAGCATCGAAAATGTGCGCGATTGAAGCCATATTGCAAGTTGGTTCTCTAATTAAAAGGTTGAGAACCGGCGGAGTATGGAAGTTTTCCGAGCGACAGAGAGTTCTCACCTTGCGCCCTGGCGGTGAAGTATCCGAGGAGGAGCAGCACGGGATAGAGGGACGGCATGCTTAAATCCAAGAGCACCCCTCGGGCATCTCCTGCTCTCTCGACACGACGCTTCTCATTCATCCCATTCAACTCGTCACACTCCTGCTCTTTCACACTTCGCAGGAGACGACGGGGGCCTCTGCCGCTTCGGCGCGCTCAGCCTCCTCTTGGCAGGAAGGGAAAAGTCGCCAAGACGTAGACATTCTCTTCGCAGTGTTCATTTCTTTTTGTCTGATAGAATAACTTTACGATTTTTTAAGTCATATTCGCATGTCTAGAAAATCCTAGCCGAAGCCATGCTGATAATAAGACAGCCCACCCATTATAAGGGCACCCGAGGGTCCACAGGTCCAAGGTACATCAAGTATAACGATCAAGTATCAATTAAACAATTTAGCATTAATTAAAATTAAAATTGTCCTAAAGTAACATAAAAAATTTAACAAAATGATTAACATAAGAGAAATTCGCAAATAAAATAAAATACAAACTACACTTCTGTTACTAGAAACTGATTTAAGAACCAAGGAAAAATGACATTACGTATAATTATTTAAACGAAAGAATTTGCAGGAATAAAGAAGACATAAAAAATAATTAATTTGAATCAAAGAATTTTAAACCGAAGAGCACTGAAATAAAAACAAACAAATGCATGAAAAAATAAAAAGATGAACATAAATAATGAAACATAAATAATAAGAAAACAAAATAGATAAATGCAGTGGTTATAAAACCAAAGAGAATATATAGTCAGAAAATAAACAGAGTTTTTGAAGCCATACAGGGTGTTCCGAAACTCCACCGACAAACTTCTGAAGGTGATCGTGCACGTCAAGACAAACAACTTTAGTAATAGAAAATGGGGCTGAAATTCAAAGGCGTACCTCCCAGCGGTTCCATTAAATTGAGTAAAGGAAAAGCTTATACCAGATAAAGTATGCAACACATCTTAATGGGATTCAAATTTACAGTAACATAACAACACATTAGCATGATAAAGTGTATAGACATTTTGTCTAACTATTACATAACAAACGCACATGAAGTTTCTCCACTCAAATAAATTTATACCAATGAAGGATCATGCAGCCATCGGAAAGGTTCAAATGATGGACCATGTTGCCCAAGAACTGCTGTGAGAGCCGAGCAATGGATTTGCAAAAGGCGTTAAGAATGTCAGTTGCATTTAGGTACATCCTACTTAAATAAATATTATTTTTCTTTGGCTATAGCTGTTTTTGAGCTATAAACATTATGTTTCATGTATCCCCACAACAATAAATCCATCGAAATGAGATCCGGAGAATGTGGGAGAAGATCGATGCTACCTTTTCGTCCTAACCATCTGCTTATCCCAAATCCACTAACCTTAAAGCCATAGTAATAATGCAGGGTCTCCATCCTGCTGGAAGTATCATTCTTCATTTTTAAATATCTGTTGAGTGCGCATAACTGCAAGCTCAGGTGAACATCACACAAGTCACTGCGCTCTCACAAAAGAAAGCTCCAATTACTCACACTCTGACAAACTACACTTTAGTAAACATCAAATAAGTTCGCATGGTGTTCCACTGTTAGAGAGATTTATCAGTTGCCGAGTAATTGCAACTATGAAGATTTATTGAGTCATTATTAATGAAAAAGAATTATGTAATGTAAAAAAAATTCTAATTGCAAAAAGTGAAAAATTTTTGCATCAATTAATTAGAAGCACGAAACTCTCGCTAGCTCTCAAGATTCTACATTATTTTAAATTAATTTGAGTTGTGAAATTTTAAAGAATATTGTTAAATGTTTATGCAATAATTATTCAAACCATGTATACATATTTTGAGACAACCGGTATATTGTATTCATGTTTATTCTGAGAAATGCTCGAATTAAATAAGGTAAAATAAATAAATATTTGCAATGCTGTGAATATCATTTTTTTTTCTGAATTGAATATATATAAGCATCTAAAGTTTTTTACGAGGTAAAATAGTTTCTAAAATAGTATCATTCATCAACCCTATATTATTAATTTTATTCACTGAACTGTACCGTGGGAAGAAACAGAAGCCATGACGATTAAAGAGCGAAATGAAGAGAAGGTGATGGCTTATGGGAGTAATCTCTACTAATACTAAAATCGAGTGTGTGTGTTGGTTGTCTACAGAACAGACGACTGGACTCAGAGCTACAAAATTTGGCACAAATGTACTTTGGAGAGTGGGAATGAATACCTTGGAATGATCTTCAAATTTTAATTAGAATTTTAGTCAATTAAAAATTAAGCAAAATTTTTGTGTTTTTCAGCGATAACTTTCAAAAATATTATTGCACAAAAATAATTTTTAGACCATCTTAGAAATGCAAAAATTATCTTTTCAATTCAAAAATTATCTTTTCAATTCAAAAATTATCTTTTCAATTCAAAAATTATCT
>BGPR01000030.1:2094624-2158239 GCA_013235015.1 Araneus ventricosus | reverse complement strand
ATTATCTTTTCAATTCAAAAATTATCTTTTCAATTCAAAAATTATCTACCACTGTAGTTGTCGTGTAATTTGTTCTTCAGTTTTTGCAAATTCTTAAAAATATTTTTATGCGTAATTTACAATTATTTTCATTGTTGCTATGAAATTCAAACGTTTCCAATGTTTCTACAAATATTTAATTGCGTGTTTCTCATTGTTGAAAGTTAAGGAATGACGATTCTGCTTATTTTTTTCATTTTCTTTGATAACATCGTACTGCATTTTTTTTTTTTTTGTTTTTTTTTTGTATAATCTGTAAATAAAGCTCGCTAAGATATTAAGTATAATAAGAAATATGTTCGGTAAGTCGAATGATTATAATTGCTACTCTATAATTCTTTTTGCCAGAGTGTCCAGCTAAAGTAAAATGTGCCACATCATTTTAATGCTGGAATGAACTGCACATTTTATAGGAGGAATAAGAAAATGAAATTGACGTAGAAAGTGCAATTAGATGTTAGATAATGAGGATAGTTGCGGAATGTGACTTGACTCCGTTAGACATGTTCATGTTTATATTGCGGTCAATGTTAGTAATGGCTTATTATGCATAATCACGCAGTAATTATGCATAATAACCGCATAAAAAACCAGTCGTTATGTATAATAACCGCTTAAAGATACGGTGATTGTGCATAATAACTCATTTATCATACTGACCAGGTGCAAGGCTACTAAACGTCGTGCTACTAAAATAACACGAATTAAATGTCTATCACAATTTGGTAAGTGGTTAAGGGAATCATGAATATCAAATTATGCATAAGAAATTCAATTGAAATCAAACACATATGGTATTCCTGACGAACAAGCTGGTCACCGAAGGCGGCTAGTAATAATAATAAAAAAATCCAATGGGAGTGTCCTGCCCTTGATATTCTCGTAAACAAACACTATATGGCGCGTTTTGTGTTTAGCTACGTAGTATAGTGAAGAGAATCAAGTATCCATTTTCGATACTTAATATTTGATTGGATACTCTGAAATTTTGATGTAATGAACGCATGTCGTTCTTTAGCTCGTTGCTCGTTTGGGTTACCCAAAACACGCCGACGTATCAGTCTATCTTTTAACGAATGAAGTTCCATATTAGACGCAGACAGGGCTGGCCCGACTAAAAACGGGGCCTGCTGCGAAGCTGACCTGAGGGGCCTCGAATCAAGCTTCGTACAACAAAGTAATTTATTGCATTTTGCTATTTATTAAAATCCACAATTTGGTATAGTAAGGAATTCAGGAATACATGAAAATAATAAATAATAAAATTATTTTTATAAGGCTAATATCTCAATTACACAAAAATTTGTTAATAAATCACCATAACAAAAATAATTGCTTTATAAATACAATTGCGTCTTACTAGTAAAAGTTTACAGTATGTTATTTTTGTTTCATTTTCTCACATGTTTTATAACAAAGTCGTTGATAGTATCACCATAATTTAGGGTTTTTTTCTTTTGTTTGATTCAGATTCGATAGTTAAATGACTAAGGAGGTAAAGGCCTTAGAGGTTTTTGATTATTGCCAGATCTCAAGTAATTTTTCACCATTTCCAATCTTGAGAAAGTTCTTTCTGCAGAATCGATGGTAATTGGTAAGGTCAATATAATTTTAATAAATTCAAATTAATTATTTTTAAATAAATATTATTATAATATTGTGTCCTGGAAGGCAAAACTCGACGACAAATTTTGATTTCATTAAATAAATCAATGCAATCAATTTTCATTTTGGAACATCAGTGAGAGGCACGGCCCCCCAGAAACGCGGGGCCTTGTGCGCTCGCACCGTTCGAAGCCCCCTCCTGCCGGCCCTGGACGCAGATCTACAGTTTGGGTGTATCAAGTTTTTGCTTTTAGAAATATGCTTTAATCATTTGTTTTCGTTCATCTACAAACTTACTTTTTAATCTGAAACACATTAGTAGTAGACAAAAGAAATGCTTCTTGATTGTGCTTCTATAGTGTCGAAAGAAATACGGGGTGATTCAAAATTCAACGTACAAACTGTGAGGTAGAATTCATAAAAAACTCCCAGAATCAATAGGAATTTAGGAACGGAAGCGCCACACGTATGAGCTAGAGGATACACAGATATGCAGAAATGGCAAGCACGTAACGGGCGAAAACTCTTTATACTTATATATATATTCTGACGCTATAAGCACACGTACAGTTTCACCACAATTGATCAGGGCTCTAACCATTCACGGGCCGCGCTGGCCCAATGGTAAAGTTTCGTCTTCGGGTCCGGAGGGTTCCAGGCTCGAAACTAGATTCCACTGAATATCCGCCGTGTATGTGGGGCTGTTGCACATTAAATCATACGTAGGGGGCCAAAATTCCTCCCTCTGGTGTCGTGGGAAAGTTTGGAGAGGGGGTGCCATCTGACCGCAATTCAAAATGACAAGGTCCTTCCCAAAATAGCCCTCGTGTTGCTTCAAAATAGGCTACCATTCACAGATATGCACGCTTCACATCGGCGGCGCATGGATTGGTGAACCCTTTCAAAAACACCCCGAATTTCATTGACTGGTGAGATGGCAGCGACGGTGGATGTTCTTTCGACGTCATGTCATATCTAAAATGGCAATTTATCTTTTCCCTCGGAATGGGATATTTTTTAATTTTTAGGTAATATTATGTGAATTCAAGAAAACACACATTGATAAGGAAAAAACCCTTTCTACGGGTGCATTAGCGCCGGGCAGACATAGAATATATCCAATAACTATTGTCGTGAAAGTGTTTGAACAGTTCCACCCAACGACTTTCGGATTAAATATTCCCAGTGTTTCATTCTGTCACTTCATGCCGTGTAATGAAGCTCCAACTAAGTGCGAGTTAGGAGGCTTCTGACCAACTTATGTATGTGTGACACGTATAGCGCATGCTCCATCATCGCCGGGCAACTTGACATTACCGTCGGAATTTTATTTTTTATTTTTGGCGCCTTCTTGTTTGAAATTGTTATCGTGGAAACGGGTATCGGATAACGGTATCTCTTTCTGGAAACGGGACGTATTTGGGGGTCCCGACGCTGTTCTCGGGGACAACGGGACAGGCTACCAGAGAACGGGACGTATGGTAACATTAGTCATAGCATACAACTTCGTACTTGCATCTCCGTCGTATCAATATTCGTAAATTGTTGCATACTCTCCGTACGCAGCCGAAAATTGAAATGGCTAGCGCTGAAAACCACGTGCAGCACAAGCGAACCGATCCATCCACCTCATGCGGTGGGCGTTTTCGGTCTTGCTTTCCTGTATGTTCTTGGCTTTTCCTACCTCCCCTAACAACTTATTCGGTTGAATTTGTAAAATCCCTTTCTATAACTAGCAGAGAGCAGTTTTAACCACCACCAAGGATTGTATATTACGGAACATTTTAAAAATTAACAGACGGCAGAGTACAAATAAACTCTCGCTACAACGATAAATCCCTCTACAACAATAACATTCTGTGGTCCCGGTGAATTTGCTTAGAACATAATGTTAATCTCCCCTCAATATAATGACATTCTGCACAGCAATAAATCCCTATACAACAATATATATTTTTTAAAAATCTCAACACCATTTTCTTTCCCTGTAACAATACTTCTGTTTCCAAATATGATTATGATACAGATCCATCGCAATCTTTATTGACATCCCAGGATTAGGTTTAGTTATATTAACGTCCCGTTTTTGAAGCAATACGAGGGCTATTTTGGGGCAGACCTTGTAATTTTGAACCTCGGACGACACCTGAGCTGGCACCCCTCTCTCCAACCTTCCATGCCACACCAACGTCCAACCTTCCATGCCACACCAACGGGAGTGCTTTTGGCCACTACGTATGATTTAGCGTGCAATAGGCCCCATACACGGCGGATCTTCAGTGGAAGCGGGTTTTGAACCTGGAACCCTCCGGCCTCAAGGCCAAGACCCTACCACTAGGCCCCCGGGGCCTTTGACATCTCAGCAAGCTCTTCAATCAGTTCAGTCCCTACGGGCATTTTTTTCAAGCCTTTCATCCACAAATGATGATTAGTTTCGTGCATTAGACTCCATGCAAACCTTGTTAGTTGACTTAACAGTTTGAAAAATGAATAAACAAGCGAAAATATTGGATTTTTTTCGATAAATAAGTTTCTCAGGTATATGTGAACCATTTTATTGTATAACTGAATTTTCAAATTTTTGTATACTTTAACAATAATTAACACTCTGGTGAATATTTTTTTCTAAAATGAAAAATGGTGTATTGTGTCCACATTAAAACAGCCAAAATTTACCTTTTTTATATCGTAATTATATCGCCCCTCTATATAACAATACATCCCTCTTTAGCAATATCTTTATTTGGTCCCTAAAGTATTGTTGTAACGAGGTATTATTGTAGTAGCCAATTCTGCCGTACGTGTACACCAAAATTCATATTAGGGCTTGGTAGCTTGAAATTTGCTCCAGAAAATTTAGGGTTTTTTAAACGCTTTTATTTAATTTGATTTGTTTCAAGTTTGCGAAGATGGAATTAATGATTTTTGATTCCCTAATGGATTAGAGTTTTGGAATTTTCCACACTTATGAATTTTCGATGGCAGTGCACTATTTTAATATTTTCAGAACTTAATTATCATTCTATCGATTAATTTAATTAAATTTTGATTCCCTACCAGTGGCGCCACCTGATAATGAATTTGAGAAAAAATTAATTCCAAGATTCCATAATATTTATAAAGATGAATTGTAAATAAAAGACTGAAAATTAGGAAATAATTAAAATTTTTAAAAATCTGTTTATAAGAACTGTTTTTATTAAATTTATTTACCATTATGTTTGACTCATTAAATGAATATAAATTTTACATTTAATTCCCTTTGTCAAAAAATAGATGTTTATTGTCTGACATGTTTCAAAATATGTAAATATGTAAAAAGTTCATTTTTTCAGTTCCTTTTTTTTTTTTTTTTTTGAGAATGGAAAAATTCAAACGCCATGACGTACACAAAGAATAAAAATTAACACAGCTTCTCAATAATTTACATCAAACTCGTAAATAAATCGAAGAGTGCAAGTCATCCGTAAAATACACATGCATTACAAAATTTTCAAAATTAATCGCTTCTGTGCTCTTCTGCACCAAATCTATCGATTTCTTTGAAAAATCTGCAAAAGGGGCGTTTGTTCTTTTATAATTGCATGTTATGAACTTCCAAAAAGAGAGAAAAACAAAATTCAACAAAGTCTAATGGCTTTTAGCAGCAACAAAAATCCACAGGAGGCTTGGAAAAAGGAAAGAAACTCAAGAACACCATTTTGTTATTCGCTGTAAGATTAAACTTTTCAAAGACTGTTAAAGCTCGATCTCGAAAGATTATTTTTCAGTGGCCATTACTCTGAAAATTCAGCGAAAACCATTTAAAATAAAAAAGACGCATTAAATTTTATTTTTACAGTCTTCCGCCATTCGCAGTGCAAAACACAAGCCATGCGTGCTAAACTATGCATCAGCATTAAAACAGTAAGTGATGCATAAAATGCTGTGAACCAATATTTCAGGTACTGTTAAATTAAAGGAAAACAATGGATGGGGTGACCATTGCTTTACAAATTTAAAACACAGTTTAAATCATGAATATCATTGAGATAACGAATGAATATCACTGAGATAACGCTTTGTTATTATTGCTGCTGTTTGGCATTCATGAATGGGTCTTTTTTCTTTCTCGTATTGTAATCGTCGAAAAATGCAACTTCGAGATTTTTATGAATCTCCACGTTTTAGACCAACCTGAGTCACAAAAAAATTATTTTTGGCATTGTGTCTGTCTCTGAACACCATAGTTCGAAAACGGAACGAGTTAGACGAATGTGTTTTTATACAAATTTGTAGAGCTGTATGGAATTTTGGACGAAATCCATCGAAAGGGAATCTGCCTATTTTTCTATCTGTAGTTATTAAAGTAAAAATTAAATAATATTTTATAATGCATTTAATTTCTATGAATATTAAATTTAAAATTTATACTTCTGAAAAAAATAAGAACAAATCTGGTTTCGCATGAGATTTCTGACCCTGAAGCGTGAGCGTGCTTTTTTTAACCGCTTAAGGCTTTATCCCGAATTAACTCGTCCTAAATACCGTAGGTTACAAAATAACTCGGTCCTTAAGCGGTTAATTCACGATTTTGGCTGTTGTCATAAAAAAAAAAGGATTTAGAGCAACGCAAGAATAGTAAGGTATGCAAACAATTTTCAGAAAATATTGTTCAGAATTTTTTCTCTTACCTAAATTTATTATTTTATTTTGTTATAGGGTCGCGGGGTGATAAGGTTTCGGCTTCGGGGCCGTAAGGTTCCAGGTTTAAAACTCGATTCCATTGCAGATCCGCCGTGCATTTGGGCCTGCTGCAAGTTAACTCGAGTGCAGTGGGTCAAACATCCTCTTGCTGGCGCTGTGCGGAAGTCTGGAGAAGGGGTGCCAGCTCAGGTTCTTCCTCGTCATCTGTCCGCGGTTCAAAATTACGAGGTCCGTCCCAAAGAATAGCCCTCGTGTTGCTTCAAAACGGGACTTTAACATAACTTAACTAAACTAAACTAAAGTAAGCTTTATTTTGTTACATGTATATTATTTTCTAACTTATAATGCAGTGAAAGATCCGCAGGTTGTCGACCCCTACACTAGGCAAAGCTTCTTAAACTTTCTTTACACACGATCCCAAGTCATCTGCGAAAATATTCCATGACAAAATATATGAAGGTGAGTTTTTAACTTAGCACTACGTTTCTTCCATTAGGGTCTGAGGAAGGGATTCTCACGCCAAAACGCCGCAAAACTTGGTATGGGAAATCTTCTATATCTCGGTCACTACGTATGTTAAAAACATAACTAATGTCTTATTTTAGAGATAAAGGGTAACAACAGAAGTTACAAAAAAACTTACTTAAACTTAAAAACTTACGAGAAACTTCGAGAAACAAAAGAGTCACGCGAGTAAAGTAGTCCTACGCCTTTAACATCAGCGGCTGTTTGAAAAGACAGCCTCCCGTCATTTTTTTTTTTTTTTGCTACCCAAAAGCACACATTAAAAAATAAAGAGAAACTTAGTTAAAAATGTTTATTTGTAAATTTTTTTAATGACGATATCTTTCTGGATTGCTCATATTTACTCACTACATTTGAAAAAGCTGTTTTTGAGACTCCAAAATTAAATTAAACGACCTTACTTGAGGCTGAGCAGTCCTGTATAACGGATTTTAATAACAAGATGATTTTTTAAAGGAAGATGACCATATGAATTATATTTGCTTACAAAATTTGAAAGAAGCTGACAGAAACCCTCGCTGTCTATGTTTTCGTGACCCCAGAATTAAAGTAAACGACCCTACTTGGAGACGAAACCCAATGTTTGAGAAACCCTGTATAAAAGAATTTAATAACAGGAGACTCTGTCTACAGATATTGATCTGAATCCGTATCTGAATTATGACAGACAGCAGAGTGTGTGCAATAAGACCGAGCCGTTGTTATCCGCTTGTCTGGAGAGAAGCAGCATCCAATTGCGATTGGACACGGTTAGCTTGATACAAGCTAAAAAGCAAAACTTTGAATTTAAATCCGTCTGCGACCGTTGTTACGATTAGTAAATTCTTTGTATTTTCTGTTTCTACATCCTTAAAGTCTTATAACATGTTGATGGTCTTCTTTCCGATTTGATAGTTTTTAACTTGATAATGGGAATAGCAGGGGTGTAGTGGAGCCGGAACTTCACCGGAACGGCGTTCCGGCACTGCTTGTTTTTCGAGAGAAATAAATAAGAAAAATTATGAAAACTTCCTTAAAACAGAGGGATTTTGTCTTTCCGGAACTGCTTTTAAAACGTTCTGGCACTGCTTATTTTACGGCTAAACCACTGATTTTTAGACTTGTATACTTCCTGTAAATTGCGTGATGCAAAAATCGTTCTACAGGGCAGATCGTTAGACCCAGCTTATGGGGGGGGGGGCCCAAGGAAGGCTGTCGTCTCCCTATTTTTTTCTGGAAAAATCAAATCATTTCATTTTGGCTGCCTAAAACTAAGAATTATTAAAAAGCAATTGTGTCTGGGAAAGTTAACTAAGTGTGTAGCTAATTTTTTAATTTTTTTTTCTACCCCTATACTACCGAGTGATTTTAGGTTCAATAAATTTTTTGCCCACTTTTTGAATTCAATCGACGCCACTGGTTAGATCTAGAGCTGCCAAATTCTGTACATAATTAATTTTAATGTAATTGGTTAGGCTCCGTTGAAAATTCTTCTTTTGTATCCCAGTTTCCAAGACTTGTTAAGGATTTTTCTTCACAAACTTTTAACTCTGGAATTTCAGAGCGTGTAACAGTTTAATATATATTTTTTATGTTTATTTGCTTACACTTTTTCCTTGCTTTTTTTTGTCTTTCTTAATGCTTTCTTTTTAATTTCTTATTGTAATATTATTATGTATGTACTGTATAGTATTATGTACTAGGGGGTTACACACCCTACTCGCTCCGCTCGTCAACCCCCAAGAATCACGCTGTGATTCTTTTGGGATCACTATGTGATCCCAGCTCGCTTCACACGCTGTGCAGTTATGAGTGCCTGCTAGTAATAGGAAATTATAAATACATTAATTACTAAAAGTAAATTTAAATTATTTGAATAGCAGGAAGTTCTAACTAAATTCTTTTTAAAACACTAAAACTAAACTTTCAATTACTAAAAACTAAATAATCAAACTATAAAACTAAAATTTTACCTTTATACCATATATATGTAAATGGTAGAAAGAAATTTGAATGCTAAAATGTATGATAAGATGTTTTCAAATAAAAATTATTTTCATCAATCAGAAATCAGACACTTAAAACTTCTTGGTACCCACAATTGAATGCTTTTCAACAGTTTCATTAGCCCTAACTTCATTCCAACAAACTTCTAAATATCCACACTTCTCGATGAATTGTTGCTCAGAAAAGCTTCGCCATACGTATACACATTCACTGCAATAATTATTTAGCCAAGAAAGTTATGACTTTTCTCGCTGGGTAGATATTTATGTGTTAAAACCTCAGAAAATTTAAGTTATCGAAAAATAATTTAACCCATTTCACAAACTTTTTGCTTAGAAAGGACACTTTAAAGTGACAAATGGCTCTAAATATGTTCAGATTCACTATTGAGAATTATAACCCATAAGAATTATTTACTTTCACCTTTATAGCATTAACAAAAAAGCCTTTTTTCAAAATTTAAAAAGAGTTCTAAAATTCTTGATTTTGACACCAAAATTTTAAACATGCTTTTTTTTCCACAGAAATAATTATCAGAAAATCTTCGATACATGTATAAAAAAACAGAGTCCCGTCATAGTCAACTATGTTCCTGTAGCTCTGGAACTTCGTTCCGTACACAAAAATGCTTGACTCTATTTTGTACATTCCGATTGGATCGTTTTAGGAAAGATTCCTCGACAGTTTCAGTTGTTCAACAGTTCTGTTTTTCGACGATTTCGATTTATAATTGAATCTGCCAGACTTAAACTCATTTTGAGAAATTTCTTTGTCTCTGATCAAATCAAACTAAATTCTCCGAATCGAATGCAAACAAAACAAACTTTCGAGCTGCTGCCAAATGGTGATTAAGAAATTCGACCCTTTTTTGTCGCCACATAAGAGAATTATATACAGTCGGACCTCTATTTAACGAAGTCGCTAAATCCCGAAAAAAAGTTCGTTATATGGAAAATTCGTTAAATAGAGATTCACCTTCTAAAATACTTTAAACTACACAAAACAGATTTTAAATTCATAAACACTAAATATTATTAAACAAGTAATTAATCACACCTATATTTTGTAAATTAATATCTATTTGTTTTATATATTTTACCCATCAAAAAGAAATCTGCCAGGAAAACAAGAATAAAACAAAACATTGTCCCGGAATGTATTTTCAATTTTAAAAAATAATTTTATATTAAAATTAATGAATTTTAGCATTTCATCATACGAAGGTTTGTTTATTTCTGCATCATGATCATTTCCACCTTCATCATCTTCGTCTTCATCGCAATTCATTGCTGTATTGTTTTTAATTTTCACACTGTCCACTTCAAAACTGCCTCATCCACATCTTCATAGACACATGCTTTTAAACGTTTTGAACAAGAATTCGATGAATCATAATTTTGTATCTTATCACGATTTTTTTTTATTATGGTTGATAAGCTGTTTGGAGGAATACCAAATTTTAAAGCAATATCCTTTTTTTCCCACGCCTTTATCCACCTCAAAGAAGAATTAAATTTTTTTCTTTGATGCTCAAGCACTTTCGCTTTGATATTTTCCAGCTTCAAGGTCATTGATCACCATAAAATGTGTTAAAATAAAGAATAAGTTTGAAATGTTTAGAAATATTTTGAGAAATAGGGAGAAAAAAATATATTGGAACACAAGAAAAAGTTCGTTAAATAGAGAATGCACTTCGCTATTTGGAGGTTATTGTACGAAGAAATTCGAAAAATGTTCTTGGTTCCAAGAAAAAATTCGCAAAATAGAGATTCACAGGTCGCCTTCCCCACCCCCATTTTTGAACGAAATCGAAAAAACACTTTCCTACTGTACATTCTCTATGGGGAGAGGCCATTAGACAGTTCGCCAGCAGCAAACAGCCGACGGATTTCGGCAATTTTTATTTTATAGAAAAGCTTATGAGGGCTAGATTTGCAATGAAGGGTCGCCTGTCCCCACCGTCCCCCATTTTCGAACGAAATCGGAAAACACTTCTCCACCGTTCATTGTTTGTATGTTTTTTCGATTTCTTTCGAAAATGGAGGTTGGTGGGGGGTAGGTGATCCTTGATGATATATCTAGACGTCAAAAGCTTTTTATATGAAATAAAAATTACCGAAATTTGTCGAGTGGTTGGTACTGGCGAAACTGTCTGAAGGTTTTGCCATATGGGTAAACCTTGTAGAAATCCCCAAGCCCCAACCACCAAACCGATTTCGACAATTTTTATTTAATATGGAAGCTTTTGACGTCTAGATTTGCAATAAGGGGTTGCGAACTTTCTGAAGGTTTTACCATATTATTTTAATTATATAAATCCCAACAGTTCCATCACAATGGCGTGTCAAAGATACTGTAAAATACCAATTGTAGGTGATGGAAACTGTTTATTTCGGGCGATATCATTCTTTTGGATCCGAAGACTTTCATGCCGAAATTCGAGAAAAAGTTATACAAAACATTACAAGTAGATGAGGTTTATTGAAAGATCTTACAATTTTAAAGGAATCTGCTGTCCTTCAAAGAATATGAAATGTACTATGGTTTTATGGTCTGTTCCACTGATCTTCCTGCAGTATTTAACACTGAAAAAAGTAGTGACTGAGAGACTCGAAGCAGCGAGGTGGCACGGACAGTTCTCAGCAAAATGGACGCTGGCCGCGAACCCCCCCCCCCGGAGGGCGGCGAGAGCGGCTTGTAGTATTATAAAAACGCAGAGGATAAAATAAATCGTGCTTTTTATCATGATAATGTTTTTAGGCTAACACCCTTTCTGTAAATTGTGTGATGTAAAAAGCTTTACACGCAGAATGCAACGGCAGATGCAATCAAGCTAGACGAAGACATTGTCGTGCTACGATGTTTCGAATTACCGAATTTCTTTCACACGCATATTTATTTATCTAGAACTTCGGCAGATGTGGCACAATTAATTTTTTTCCTTTGTGATTTACACTTTTCCAATCTCATTTACAGAAAGATTGTAATAAGATATCCATGACAGCTCTGAATTCCAATGTCTTTTTGTGAAAGCAACTTTCCTGCCTTACTTCACTCTAAAATTAAATAGCAATTCATTTGGCAGAGTAGATTCTGAGTAAAAATAACAAGTTTCGAATATAATCCAGAACGTGTACAAGAAATGAAACACCATCTATTTCAGAAAGATGTTTATTCTATTTAATTAAAATAAATATTCTGTGTCCTTTTATTATTTAGTACAGTGTTTAAATAATTGAAGCCAATTTTGTAAACTTTGAAGCATGTCATCGCACGTAAACTATTTTCACACCGCTCAAAAATTTAAAAAAAAATTGGTTTTTCAGTGTTACTAATTTTTTTCCCTACAAATTTTCCACTAATTTCAATATATATTTAAAAAATTCTTAAAATTTATTTTATAACAATAGTTTTAAATAATTTGGTTTCTGCATTTATCCACCAAGCAACTTGCGGCGATATTAAAAACATTTTATGTGTCCACATTATCGTTGCTTAATTGAGAGTTAATTTTTAAAAATAATATGAAAACAGACGAACAAGCCTAAAATATTATCATGTTTCGATGTTTCAGACTAAACGTTCGAATTTCTTTCTTTCTCATGGATTTTGTGGCCTTTTATAAATCTTTTTCATTCTTCAGTAGAATGTTTTAACATGCATTGTAAGATATATCACAGTTGAGCAATTTTGATTACAAATTTTTCAAATCTATGCGAGAATAAATTTTTGTCATACAGCTAGAGATTCCTTGCGACCTGCTATTTAAATCGATAAAACAGATCACGTGAATATTTCGAGATATAATTTGGAATTAAATATCAATCTATATGTGTTGAAGAATCGGAGAAACATTTTGAGAAATAATTATTTGACGCTAATTAATTATTTTAAATTATTCACTGTTATCAAATAAAATTAATAAGAAACAAATGTGCCATCAAAAATACTTTACCTTTCTTATATTTTCTGATAATAAACGAGGTTATCTTCAAAATAATTCATGATTTACTATTCTTACAATTCTGAAAATTCTTGTAGTTCAGGTGTAGGAAACTTTTGCAGCAAACTTTATTTCTGTAAACAACATTCCATGTGTACGAAATTTTTTCAAAATTAAGATTTTCCAGAACATTACTGCTTGATATTAATTTTTTTGTAATTTATCTAAAAAAGTATTCAAGTAGAATTTGGCTTGTTCGAATTCGTCGGTAATTCGAATTTTCTTCTGGCCCCTTGTATTTCCAATTAACATAATATCGTCTGTAATTCAAATTTAATTTGATTAATGCGAAGTCAAAACTGAAAAAGTCGTTATTTTTTCCGAATTATTTTCATTAGTTAAATACGTTCATACCTTGTTTCCTCACTGGTCGAAGGTGAATAATATTTAAAGCCTGTAGTTCAATCAAGGACATTACTACTGTACAATGAATTCAATCAAAACCTCTAAATTGCACCGTTGTTATGTTAAAAAATTACTTACTTATTTTTAAAATTACAAAATCTTTTAATTATATTTACTAATATTTCAGTTATTAAAATTGCTTTCTGTTTATTTGTTAGTTATGTATTATTTGCTAAAATTGTTAATTGTTAAAAATAAATCATCTTTTCAGCCATCTTTAGTTTAAGAATTGTCGTATTCTCTTGCTGCACTCCTTCTTAGAACAGTTTTTCTTAATTCGAAATTTTAATGTGGTCCAAGCAGCTTCAAATTAGCCAAGTTCCACTGTATTCTAGAAATGTATATGCCTTAAAATTTTTCGGTTGATTTCGGAATAAGCCGTTAAAGAAGTTGACAGTTAATATTTGGAAAAATTAACCCAAAAGATTGAGAATATGTCATTGTTATCGTTTTTCTCCCTCTCTCTTTAACCTTCCAGCGGGGGCGCGTTTTCAAGAGATACTTGTATTGTGCATCGTATTATATATTTATATCGTGCTTTTATAAATTTAAGTTCAATTTTTATTTATAAAATCTTTGTTTACTATTAAGCTAATAAATACAGAAAACCTAAATAAAAGCTGTATTTATTTTTGTAAAACAGCACGATATATTTATGTAATACGATGCACTATATGTCGTAAAATTTGTGCAGGTGCGCCCGCTGGAAGGTTAACAAAAAAAAAAATTTATTTGGTTTTTGATTGTAAAAGAAAAAGTAATTCTTTTATAGTTATTAAGGAAAGGAGATTCTAATCTTTCGACTAACCTGTCAAAACTATTGGCATGATGAATCGCCATGGAGTCACATCCTTTGAAAACGAGCTGATTCCAAAGAAACCATTTCACCGTAACAAACTTAAACCATGAATTATGTTCGTGGTTAAACTCTGTCAATGTGACACACTGTTTGTTTTGAGTGTGGTTAATTTTGATAGATTAGCTATACCATGCATTACAAATGATGATTCATCATATCTTGGTATTATATCAGTTAAAATAATGATAATAAAAATTTTGAACCAATATTTCTCACTATGCTTATGTTTCTTCCATACAAAAATTTGTAAATATTTGTAGATGCATGTTCTAAATATTGTTTTCTTTGCATTTTAAATGTTATTTGTTTATGGGTAATAATTATAAGTGGCGAAGATTCGGGCGGTGGTCGTCCCTTCACTTTCATCTCGAAGAATTAAATTTTTATTTCATTTGTCAACTTTTGCTTCTCTGTCCCAGTTCAGTCCGACAGCATCCAAAACTTACCATTTGTAGCTAATTTTTTAAATTTTGCTGTCTATCCACATACTCCCCAGTGCATTAAAATGTCTTTAAATTTTTTGGCCCTGCACTTATAACTCCCAATCGCAGCCACAGGCAATTATTTGGACTTGAATTTGGATCACGTGCACTTTGATAAGAATAATTTGCATTTAAAACAAATAAATTGCGCGAAAAAGAAATTATTCCGCTGAAATTAAATTTATTCAACATGAAAAAAATATTTCAACATTGAAAAATACATTGCACACAAGAAAACATATTATCACTTGTACTAATTACTTCCCAATTTGCGTGCGTCGTTGCGTCTATAACAGCTTCTTGCCTCTTTCAAACTGAACGTTGCTGTTTTTACTCATCGCCTTTACTTGTCTCATAATTATCTGATAGAATTAGTGATCTGCTGATTGATTTTTTTTAAATTATTAAAAAAAGTTGTTACTCATAAAAATTAGAACTTTTTCACGTACTTTTCTTAGAACTCGAGTCATAAAAGACGAGCATTTTCGGGTTATAGTTCCATGTACTAAGTGTAAAGTATCAAATTAATAGTGCAAGGGATTCGAATTAAAGTTCCATGTATCAATTGTAAAGTATTAAATTTGTAGTTTAAAATATCCGAACTAGATTTCCATATACCAAGTGTATATTATTTAAACTGAAATGCAATTATATATAACCCTTTGTTTATTTCAAATTATCGTCTGACTTTAAATAATCATAAATTATTTTTACTTCTACTATAAATGGAATCAGTTCATTCTCACTTGATGCAAGTTAAATGCTCTGCACCAGTTTCATTTTGGAATCCGTTACGAATCTTTCAAAGTTAAGAAGAACGAGATGTTACTGCACAGTGGAAGGCAACGTGCAGTTTGATGTCATGCGCAGTTACGTTTACCTTGTGACTGCGACGGCACGTAAGTTGATTGCATTGCTGATTACATGTGTGTAAAGATAGACTTGACTGAGACGTTAAGGAACTAGGTTCGGCACCAAATAAAAATTGGTTCTAATTGAATCCCAGTTATTAGGAAGCTCCTCAAAAATATTTGTAAATTCTATTATAATATACATTTTGCTAAATAGAACTGGCCCTTACTGTCAGTTGGTTCTATGCTGAGGTGCCGGGTCTGATGCACGGCTTGCCTTCGGCCGCCCACCGATCCGACACCTACTGCGGTTTGTTTTAACTTAATTGAAGTTGTACTTCGAATAGAACTGCTAGAGGCCGAATTTATGCCCGTAAGAACAGGCGAAACTACCAATTACAGTGGACGCCGCTTGTAGTGATCACTTTGGGTCGAAACCAAAGTGATAACTACATCCGAATGAACAGTACATCCGAAATGCCTTAAAACAATGCAAATCAATAGGTGTACAAGGACGCAGAAAACGCATACATTGTTAGTATATTCTATTCGTTTTAAAAAGAAAAGGAAAATCGTTAAAAATGCAGAACTGGAAAGAAATTCACGAACATTTAATTTCTTAAACTTTTTTTACGAGGAACTCGAGGTTTTTTCCACGAATTCGCTAGATAAATCGCTTAAATGAATAATGCTCGTCAAAAGATTCAGCACTATATTGGACTGATCGTCAAGTAAGAAGAGCTTGAAAGGTTTCTTGGGCTGATGGTGGTTTCTCCTTCTGGTCCCTCTTCATCGTCATTGTCTCTGTGGCTTCTTCTCATTGAAACTGATCACTGCAAGCGAACTATTGATCACTAGAACCGGTGATTTTTCTATGTGTTCAGAGACGGGAGATCCGTTCCCGAAGTTATTTTGATCAGTGCAACCGATTGATCGTTACATCTGTGGTCACTACCAGCGACGACTTCTGTATACATTTTCTGGTTTTGTGACTTGAAATGACCTGAAAAATAATTAACATTTTTATCAATACTCAGCAATTACCTACTGTAACCTCCACTACCTTAGCTTCATCGCCTTTCATCAAGAGCTTCGCAGGCCTTTTAAAAACGCTGAACAAAAGAGTTCTTCATCGATCACTGCAAGCGAATTGTTGATCACAAGAACCGACGGATTTTCTGTGTTTAGATACGGAAGATAAGTTCCAAGTTATTTTGATCATTGCAACCGATTGATCGTTACATCCGTGGTCACTACCAGCAACGACTTCTGTATGCATTTTCTGGTTTTGTGACTTGAAATGACCTGAAAAATAATTATCGCTATTTTAAAAGTACATTCATGTGTCCCGATCTGATTGTACCTAATGTATGATATTATAATGACGAATGAACAAATAACAATATATGATGTTATGATATTGCGATGCCTATATAATTAGAATTTTCTTTGTCAAAGCAAGCGATCTAATTGGTGGAACGATGCTTGTTACCCAATAGATTGGATCAATTTTGTGAGCCACTCCTGTATGTTAACAACCGATTTTCACGAATGCAGTATACGAAGCTTTGCCGGAAAATTGCATACTTGGAACTCATCAGTTGAAACAAGAACATTTGAAGTTTATTTGTAATAATTTTAGAGAGGCTGTCCATGGCTAAATAAAAAGCATGGAAAATAATACATGTTTTTTGTTTTTTTAAATAATTAGTTTAGGAGGCTTTTTTAACGTTTCGTTCCTAATTTAGTTATTTCCTACAGAAATTGTTAAAAAAATTAATTAAAAGTGAAAACTTTATATAGTTATGAATGTCATTTTCAAAAGTTAACTGTTTCCGAATACACTTTTGAAATAAACTTAATCATCATTTCAATTCTCGAAACCATCTTTCGATTCTCCTTCTGCTTCCCAGGAGTGTTTTTTTTTTGCTCTTGCTTCCCATTTTAGGTTTCGGTATCGTTGGCGCGTTTGTTTGGCGCCAAACTCCGACTCCCATTCGACGGCAACCTCGATTAAAAAACTTTTCCCGTGTTCCTTCACAGATGACTTATTTCATCTTCCTCTGCACAATGCACTGACAAACAATTAACATCCACTAAATATCTGCACTTCGAGGAAGGTCTTTGTCTTCCATGTTCAGAAAGATTACGCAGACGAATAATTAATGCAGAGTTTTGCGAGTGTTTTTGGCAGTTTTTTAAACCCGCTTTGTTACGTTCTGTTTTTTAAATTCTTATCTTTATTTCGTAGCTAAGAAATGCAGGAATGCTTCGGTTCGGAATTAATAATTTCGTTTTATGTGTCTGGCTTGTCATTATTGACATCCATTGGTTCCCAAACTTTTTCGATTCTCAGCGCCTTTGATGAATACGGATTTTTCCAACGAGTCCTTGTAAACTTCCAGCAAGTGCTTTTTGAAAGATGTCAATAAGCTTTGTATGGGTTAGGTAAAAATAAATATAAAATACATTTTAGGTCACATAACATTTTGTTCAAGTTTTAGTAAACAAAGTAATCAGTGGAATGGATGAACCTGCTGATCACTACATCTTTTCGCAAATCGTAGAATGAAACTGGGCACAGCTATCTCATCTTCCTTTGCACAATGCACTGACAAACAATTAACATCCGCTAAATTTGTGCGCTTCGAGGATGGTCACTGTCATTTCTTTCGGGCGATGCTTTGATTTTATGACAGCAACTGCTGAAAACCCATTTGGTATGGCGGAGTAGATAGAACGACCACTGCTAGCAACCAATGTTTGGTGCTATAATCCTGACCTCAGATGGTGGTAAAACGTTTGTACGCTGAAGAGCACTGGAAATCCGAGAACTGAACAAGCCAATTTACTACTAGAGTAGAATAATATTATCACAGGCAGCCATGCCCATTTATAAAAAAAATACAAAGTACGTGACATCTAGAAGAGCTGGTGTAAACCGTTTACTTATGAGTTCGTACCAGCTAATAATGAAACGACCTATGAAACTGAATTAAAAATGTAAATAAAATTATGAAAATTATAAGGCAAAGCAATTGCACCGATTACACACGGTTATAACTTTGAATACGAAGGAAGAAAAATTTGAACACAATATAAAAGGAAGTTTAAAATGTTGTTTGCTTATGTAATAATGGATCAACGTACTTCCCTTGTTCACATGGGCAACATCCTTGCTGTACTCCACTTCACTGCCATGTGAAGCATTATTTATGTGTACCTAAAGTGACCATTTATTTTTTTCCTCTCAAAATGCGACATTTTTTAATTTTTAGATAATATTATGTGAATTCAAGAAAACAGATATTTCTTCAGTTTTTTTATTTACTAATGAAAAGAACAGGAATAAACACGTGAAAATAAATATTTCATGTGATCTTGAAGTTTTTTGAAGAACACATTTTGCTTCAGTATATTTGGTGTTGATGTAAGAAAAGAATTACATTCTTGGCAGGATATCTTAAAATTTACCTTAGAAATTAACGGTGCTTTATAAACTGCGACTTGTAGCTGTGTTTTCTAGCTCGTCCACAATTTATTCACAAGAAAGAAGACCCTTTCTACGGATGCCTTAGCGTCTGGCAGACATAGAATATATTCAATAATTATACGGAAGTTCGTATGATTTAAATTATTGGTGTGAAAGTGTTTTAACATGCAGTTCCACCCGACGACTTTCGGTTTAAATATTCCCAGTGTTTCATTCTGTCACTTCATGCCGTGTAATACAGTTAGAACCAGTGGTGGCTGCTGGTCAGCTTAGAAACAAGGAGGGCTGCAAAAAATATTTATGAAGAGAATACAATTTTAAAAAGCTACTTTATCTTTAAGTAGGCCAAATTTCTTTATTCCAAAGCCAGATAAAAAATTTCCTGCTGTTCAAACAAATTAAATAACTAGCATATGACATTTACTACTAGTTTTATTAGCAGAAAGTTAAGTAAATGTTTATGTGACGATTCTGCTGACGAGAAAAAAGTCACAGCTCCACATACACTCTCCTACTCGCCCAGTTCACTCGATAACACTCTTCCAAAATGAATATCTCCTTCAAAAGAAATCTAGCCTTTTATCAAAAGAAATCGAATATGCAATGAACCAGATGTATTCCTGTCGATGCAACACGAACCGAAACCAAAACCCAAAAACAGCCAATGAGATTCTCACTTTTGTGGGAGTGAGATAAAAAAAAAAAGAAATTAAAAAGAGGTTCTCTTTCTCGGCTCCGTGCCAGCCAGAGATGTTCAGTCCTGCAGCTCATAGCCCGTCTAAGTTAAAGGCAGAAAGTGTTGCTCTTTCCCTCCGGATTTTCTACGCAGTGAACGGATTTAGGGGGGGGGTCAGAGTGCTTTTCAGCTCAGACTTGGGTCTCTCTTCGTTTGGATTCATTTTATGCCTTTTTTTCAATTTATTATTTTTTTGCATTTTCGTAAGTCATTGAACTCTAAGAGTGGAAAAGTAAGAAAATAGGATTAAAAACGAAAACTACAAGTTCAAAAAATAATTTAAAGGATGCTGCAGCTCTGCAACCCTAATGGAAGAGCCGCCACTGGTTAGAACTAAGTGCGAGATAGGAGGCTTCTGACCAACTTACATATGTGTGAGGCGTATAGCGCATGCTCTGCCATCACCGTTCTACTAGACATTACTGTCGGAATTTTTGGTTTTTGGCATCTTCTTGTTTGAAATTGTTATCCTGGGTTGCTCTCTTTCTGAAAACGGGGCATTTGGATGATCCGAAGCTGTGCTTGGAAACAACGGGACAGGCTACCGAAAAACGTTTGTTCACATCATGTATATCTTTATTTGGTTCGCTGTTGCCCACAAAGGAGGAGTTCAGAGTTTACGACGTGTCCTAATGAAATGAAGACAGGACAAGATAACTAGTAATTTGACCTGTCCTTACGGACATACAAATATCGAGCCACTGACAGTGCCGATGAACTCCAGCAAATTCGAGTAGACAAAATTTCTTCACAAAGTACACTGCTTCGTAGGAAAAAAGGTAAAAATAACCAACACAATTTGAAAGACAAGTAATTTCAGAAGATTAGATAGCCACATGCAGAGATAGCAGGCGTCTATTGCGTGCGCATCAATGGCTGCGAACATGTTTCATGTTCAACATAGTCTGCCCTCTGACCAAGAGAAGTCACACAGGGCAACTATTACGAATACAAACATAACTTTAAGCTTCCTTCTCTTATATAATTATTTTTGATTACTGTGATTTTATTATGCATGTGTTTTGTATTTATAAGAATGTATATACGATGTTACGCTATTTTCGAACTCTTCTCCCTTGACCGTTAACACATTCACTGCCACCGACGCGCTGGCGTGTCCAGAACCTATTATCTGATTAGATGACCCCCTTCTCTACTGTAGTCACGAGATGGCAGCGAAGAAATCATCTCATTAGATACACGGTTCGAATCTCAGACGTGGATAGTGGCAGTGAATGCGTTTAAAACGCTCCATTTTCTCCTGGCATCCCTGTGAGGAAACCAATCCTCCCCAGGAAGCTTAGGTGTACACTTCGGAGACCACTGACCTAGTCACAAACATTGATGAAATTATTATTACTTTTGTAATTTATCATGTTTTACACATTTATGTTTTCACTAATAGAAGTATAAATTAGCTTAAAATAGTGATTCAGCCAATGTGGTGTGCCCTCCCTCATAGATCTGCTCAATAACATAACCGGGGTATTGGAAAAATCGGATCACCCCGCCCTGCCTTAGCATCCGGGATTCTGAATGACAGCCGCGACAATAGCTTCGAATACTGAGGCTGTGTCCTAGTAGCCCATCACCGGGCCACGGCCCGACCCCTTCCGAAGAAGGTACGTACTATCACTAGTGGAGGGACCCAGAGCCCCACCATTACTATGCCCACAGGAGAAGCGAGTTCCTGCTCACTTATCCGGCAGGAAATCATATCCGTATATTTACGGTGCCCCAACCAGGGTACACTGACATAATAAAATGACAAAAAATTCGAAAGGATTAATTATTGAAACCAAAATAAGAAAGGATACATTCCTTTTTTTTTGCAAAGTTAAAATGTATCCTTAAAAGTTGCCAAATACGGAGGCTGTTCGCACATCTCTAGAACGATTCTGGCATAAAATAAATTAGGACTTTACGTCAAATTCTTGAACTTTACATTTTCCATTTTATATTGTCCTTGTTATTAACTATCATTCTTTATCTTAATTTCCATGACATTAATGCTATTTGTTAAATTAATACAGGCAGTTTGTCCTATTCCTCTTCTGCAACTTTTCAGTCCCCATTTGTAGTTTAAGAGATTTAGTATTGTTCAATTCTCTTCAACAGTCTGAACGCGGAAAAAATCCATAGGTGAAGCATCTGGTAATTTAGCACGAATGTGTGTAAATGGTATTATTGATGCCAGTTTCTCGTTTTCAAAAATTTAAGAGTGGATTTATATGCACGGTTTCTTGTTTTGTCTTAATGTTTTCGTTTGCAGCCACAGAACTGGCTCCAGTGCCGTTTGAATAGGCGAACTTTACTTACAACAACCCTATATATTCAAATTGAAGAAATGTCTCACTCTGATTCTAACGGAAGGATCTAAACGGATCTTAATAATTTACCAATTTAAATCTATTGTGTTCAAGAAAAATAATCTCGTTGGTGATAATATTATGTGGTTCAGGGTTACGGCGATAAATTATCACTCAAATAGAAAGTTTGTAATGATTTCTTGGATCATTATTATTCGTGTATCCTTTAAGAGAATATGTGACTTCACCATCATTAGTCAAAAAAACGTCAAGTTCTTCAAGATAATAGTTTAAATTTTAGTCTCCACACATGTATAAGAAATAATCCTACAAAATGTTTTAAGAAGTTTTGAGAATTATTATTGTTACGTCATTCTGATTATGAATGAAACTTATAAATTAATTTGCCTTTTAAAAGATAGGGAGTTCTAAAGGAAGATTTGTTTATTTTACTAACATCATTCATTTCTGATCGCAAGTCATGTAATTAACAGTCCTTAAGAAAATAACTACGAAAAGCAAGCTTTCTCTAAAGTAAAGAGATAGAGACTGATTCGCATAAAAAAACTAGGTAAAGAATCTAACTGCCTGTCAGAAAACTGGAAAAGTTGTTTAAATTATTTAACCAATGGAATATCTGCTTTCAAAATCAGAAAAATAAAAAAAAGTAAAATAATCCTTTGTTTGACGTCTCTGTCTACTTGAAGCGGATTATGTATTTAAGAACTCGTTATTATTCTGACAATCTGTTATTAATAGAAGCAATGATTAACATTCAGCTATCTTTTTTGAAGAATAAGCATTCGTATTATGTTTAAGTAAAATAAATAACTTTCAACTTTTAGGTAGATTCTTTATAGGAACTCTACCTATTGCAATGGTTCTCATGACACGACTTTCGGAAAATTTCTTACGCACACACGCACGCACACACACGCACACACATATAGTTAAATATTTTACAAACTATTAAAACTCAAAGAAAACCTTTTCTTTATATACACTTATTAAACCAATAATTAAAATTAAATATAAAATAATATTGCCTAATTAATAATCATACTATGAAATACAAAAAGATAATTAGATTATGAACTATTACTATGGAAAAGACAACCCAAATTTGGTTATATATATTAAATATTGTTGATATTATATATATATATATAACACCTTTTTCTTCGTTTTTGTTTTTGTTTTGCTTTGTTGGTTTCGGGGTTGGGTTTAATATGTTTTGTTTCTAATAGACTTGGGCTTTTATTTTATTTTTATTTTTTTCAATTGGACTTGGGCTTTTTGCTTTGTTTCAAACTTTGGTTTTTGTTCGGTGTTCCGGGGATGTGTTCAGAAAACACCAAATTTTATGTTTACGCTCGTTCGGGATTTCCCTTGCTGATGACGCGTCCCGGACGTTGGCGTCTTGTTCCTTTTTATTGTTTTGGTTTTCCTTTTACAACGTGTTTTTAATGTTTTCTTTTATTAATATAATATATATAATATTGTTATAAAAATATTGACCAATGTACTGACCGATAAATCTAGCAAAACCATTTGGAATGAAAAATGGAATGATAAAACCTTGATATAGTAAAAAATTAAATGTCATGAAAACAGAATCACGAAGTAAATATTGCAATGTGTGGAAACAACAAAGTCGTTGGCTATGTTTGTATTGATCAATATGTAATATTTCATTACTTTTGTAACATTAACATAAAGGAATCTACTTTTGCCTTCCAGCTTGTCGAAAGGGATTTTTTTATCTTATAACTCTGGTATTCTTTACTTTTAGACTTTAAAAAGATGAAATAAAATATACTAAATATCGAAGAGCCACTATTTACACGTACGATATTCAACTACGTATGTACGTATTTCAATTATTTCATTAGGTAAGTTTGAAAATGAAAAAAATTAGATTCCCACCCACTCCCACACACACACGAGAAATACGCAGCAAAATTAAGATATTCTTCTGCATCAGTCATCATTATAGCCAAGCTGAAACTGCATTTGACTAATTTTTGCCTTTTCAGGGAGTTCAAAAGTCTGACACAGGCTTCGAAATTCATCTAAACCTGAATAGCAACCCAAATGTAGAACGTATCGCAAGTTAATGTTCCGATATAATGATCAAAATTTTTAGTGACATTTTAGATTGCTATTGTTTTTGCCGAAAAATCTGACCGAAATTTCGCCGAAAACTACAAAACTTTAAATAAAGTTCTTTAATATTTTCAGACAGTGAGAGAAAACGAATCCATCCGCATTTCAGTTAAAATATATTTGTTGACACAAATTGGTTTAGCACATACATTATGGCCTCAACGATAGAGCATGAATATATGAAGTCAATCGAGCTCACGTGAAAAACGCCACTTTAATTTTGGAATCTATTATGCACTTTGCAGGAGGAGGACAGGACGCTGCAGTACAGTGTAAGACACCGTACGGTAAGATGGAATGCACAGTTACGGTTCCGCTTTCTGTATAGTAACAGTTCTGTGTGTACTGCTACTACCCACGATTGTCATGTGACTGTGACGTCACATGAATTGGTCATTTCTATTAAATATTTCCATTCTCCTCCATGTCAACTTGTCTTTATGTGATGCACTCTTACCGCTGGGCAGAAACAGAACCTCTAATCAGGAAAGCGTGTTTGATCATTTTGCTGTTTATTTAAAGAAAGATACTTTTAAAAAATTGTTCAAAATTCAGACAAAATAGGCTCTGGTCACTTTTGGAAACTTTCAGGAACCTGCATCCGAAGGGAAACATTACCTGGAAAGGAAACACGGCATTCAAACTGGGAACTCACCACTGCAGGAAAAGCGGAAAATCGCTCCTCCTAGCTGCGCTACCTAAAGATGGGGGCTACAATACGTCCAGATTTCAAGCTCGCGTCCGGATCTTCAAAATGCCCGGGTTTACGCTGGTGAATGAGGCGAGAGAGAAATTTGGTTGCAATTTAGAATATCTGACATATTCGAAAAAGCTGACATCATTTCGCCAATTCATTGTTTACATCCATTATTAATGAAAAGTGGATGAGCCTCCTTTTCCATACCCAAGCGCAAACTGAAAATTAAAAGTTTTAGCAGTTTTATTTTAATTATATTTTCATTATTATAATTTTGAATTAGCAAACATTAATTAAAGATGTATCTTCTTTGAATTCTGACACCTTAAATATTTTTTCATTTCTTCAAATTCTGTGCTAGTGTTATGAAAGAGGGTCGTTGGTAGGCAGCTTTTAGGATTTTAAACTGTACTTTGACTCCCCTCCTCCCCGTCGTATTTGGATTTCAACTAAAAAAATTATGGTAACCCCACATAAAGACCTCCTTAAGGACCAACAGGGCCAGATTAAGATCTGTAAGGGCCCTTAGGCAATGTAAGTTTCGGGCCATTTCGATGCCCTTCCAAACTTATAAAACGAGATATGTTAATTTAATATTAATTTTAATTTAATATTAATCTTAATTTAATATCTACATAAGCAGTTTTAAAGTAACAAATATTACGACAAACTGAAATAACAAAATGTTTAATTACGTGTCGCCTTCAAGAGTGTTGGTATCGGCATTTCGCGTATAAAAAAAAATTAGATTTAAGTTTAAAAGTAATTTAAAACAAAATACTAAAAAATTACTAAACATTTTTAACGCATTCAAAATATCCAAATACAAAATTTGCCAGGGCGTCAACCAACTGAAAAAAAGAAAGATCACACTGATCTGGAGGCGAATTAGAAAACATGAAAAAAAATCCGTAGAATAATGTTCTGAAATTTAAGCGATGCTTGCTTTTGATTTGAATATGTTCGAATAAATGGCCTTCTGAATCAAATGAGGGCACGAAATTAGATTACCCAGAAAATACCTTAGAAAAAAATGTCAAGGTTGCCGAAAGTTGTCTGGCTCTCAAGACAGTTACCTACTTTGCCTATTTGATAATCTAATTTGATTTGCCTATTTGATAATAATTTTGGCCCTGGGGAGCAAGTATTGTCCATGTCGATTCTGCCATCTTCAGTTCAGCGGATAATTTCTCAAACCCTATGAGTCAAATGAACTCCCAGAATGAGCCAAATTAAACCTCAGTGAAGTTTCTATTCCAGGGTTAAGACGTAATATTCATAAGGGATTCTCATACCTCAGAACGAAAATGGCTCCTTAAGTGGAACAAAAACATGACACCGAGTTTCACTGTTATGAAAGTAGTTCGTGTATCTTTATTTTCCTTTCGTGTCACATCCTTTTATTCTTGACCATGGCAACGTCAAAAACTTACAGTAAACTCCGCCTCTAACGATGTGTCTAACTCTTGCATTCAATTAACGTTTTTTCCTTCAATGGTTAATGTAATTAACGTTTCTAGTGAGTACGTTTAGTGTCGTCTCCTGTTTCATTATGTAATTATTTCTTTGAAAACTGCAATAATGGGTCTAAATTAACACGTCAATCACGTAATAATTACTTTTTAAAAATTTTAGTTATCAAAAGCATCAATTTTTCTTGAGGTTACAGAAATGACAGTTTAATATAATCCTTCTCTTCCAAAATTCAAGCAAAAGAGGAAGAAAATGCGTTACTGATGGAACCTTTCGAGAAAGTTCCTTCTCTTTACTTTAATCAATAAATTGCTGAATCTTATGATTGAAAAAAATAAAATGGAAAGTTGTAAAATAGGCGAGTTTCCCAAACCGAGGTCTTCAGATGGCAGAGACCCTGTTTCGGGACCGGACGGTTGCGGGCTCGAGATCTGATAGCTCCAAAGCTCCGCTGTATACAGCCCCGTCAATGGTCTGTGTCGACTTTCCTTTGCGCGAGACTGCGAAGAATCGTTGTTGCTCGAGGGTTTGTGGGGTGGCTCGAAAGTTTCGAAGAAGCGTCGTAAATTCTCGGTTTAATTTAATTTAGTTTAGTTATACTAACATCCCGTTTTGAAGCTACACGAGGGCTATTTTGGGACGGACCTCGTAATTCTGAACCTCGGTCAGATGACGACGACGACACCTTTGTAGTAGTAGTTGCTGGCACCCCCTCTCCAAACTTCCGTACCACAACAGCAGGAGGACGTTTGACCGTCTGCATATGATTTAGCGTGTAACAGGCCAAATACACGACAGATCTTCACTGAAATCCTCCTGCCAGACCCTACAAGAAGGCCACCGCGGCCCCGTAAATTCTTGGATATCGAAGGAAGCGAGTCGACGGGCAGAGACCTCAGTACTGTTCCTACGGGTTGTTGTAGATTGTGCATGCGTTGTGGGAATGGTACGGCTGATCGGATTCCGGCGTCGGAACATGAGGCAGGGCTTAAGCGAGTCCGGTGCACTTTCAATCCGCCGGGGTCAAACATCCTCCCTTTAGTGTGTTCTGGAAAGTTGCAGAGGCGTGGCAATAGGCGAGTGTCGGGATCGTCCTCCGATCATGGTACAAAACTACGATATCAAAAATTTGAGACCTCGTGTAGCTTCAAAACTGAACGTTAACCTAAATAAATTAAACGCCCTCTAAATCTATGCTCACTATTTCCAGAAAGTAAAGTAATATTTACAGTCGAGCCTCTTTATATTAAGAAAGGTAGATTAGTATTTTAAAATACCTTAAATATTGTCACTACATCCATTACGCTTTAGATGTTATCGGTAATGTATACAATTAGGCATTCAGTTAAATATTTGACAAAGTATCAAATATCTGGGGCTTTTTTTCAATATTTTACATCCTTTCATAAGTCATTAAGCAAATAAATAAATAAATAAAATACATTAGTATGACTCGTGAAGTGTATGGACAGATTAATGTACTTCAAAATGAGATTCTAACTCAGTTTCTAGCATAAATAGTTCCGAATTCGTGATTTAATCTCATTCCGTAAAATAATTTCGCTTCTTTCAGTGATGAGAGGTTTTCAATTAATTGATGCTTTCGAAACTTGAATTTTCAAACAGTAACATTGAATTTTAGGAAAGTTGAATGTCCTGAATACTTATAAATTAAACCCATGTATACTTATAAATTACATTATTTAAATTGCATTTCGTCGATAACGATTCGAAGATTCAAGTTTAAAATTATCAATTTGAGCAAGATTGAAATTCACTTCACTGAAATGCCGACATCTTTCTGAATTTTAACGGGATTCATCTGGAATTTTTATATAAGTTTCTCTATATATCAGACTTGGAAGTTATGAAAGAAAGATTACACTACTTCTCGTACAAATATTCATATATCCTCTAATATTCAACGTATTTGCTTCACATTTTAATTCAATACTTCTGCAACATATTGTCGAGTCTTTTGTAAGTTTCGTATAATTCGAACTCTGGATGTTATAATAAAAAACACTTACATGAAAATTGGAGGGTTTTTTTTAAAGAAACCCTTATATCTCCCCGACTGGTCATGCCATTTTCATGAAAATGCATTTAAGCAATGTGCAATGTGCAAAATCATTAAATGAAACGGGACTTCATGTGGAACGGGATGGTCCGAAAGAAATCCTTTACCGTCTTCATCAATTCCTGGTTGGTCCCCTATATGCCCTTGTGACTGAATCTCCAGCATAATATGTGTAAAATATTCGATTGTATCTTACATGATTCTCCACAACTGATTGCGAACTATAGTTTTCGGATAAATTGCAGATTTCTCGAAATGTTGCTTAATTTTTGCACACCAGTGTATTTTCAAGTAATTTATTGTTGCATCTTTTTTTAGGTAGATTCCTTATAGGAACTCTACCTATTGCAATGGTTTTCATGACACGATTTCCAGAAAATTTCTGTATATCTTCACGTCCCCTAGAACCCAAAACCACCCTTCGTTCAAAAATTTATATATATATATATATCAAAACCAACATATAAACACAAAATAAAAACTCAAAAACAGTAAAAAAGGACAAAATGGCTAAATAGACAAAAACCAGAAAAAACCAAAAAAATTGAAAAATATCATATCGAGCCGCTCGTCAGGAAGGGAAGCTCGCTCATGATATTAATTTGTGCTTTTTTCTGCTGACGACAAACGAAATCCGTTAAAAATTGCCGTCATCCCCTCTAAAAACACAAAACAAACGAAAATGAAAGATTTCTTGAATAAAAAATATAAATACATTTAAGAAGATTTAAAAAGAATCAAATACAAAAATCCGAATACAAATACAAAAAATCCGAATACAAAAATACCTAAAATAAAAAACAGCCGTAGCATAAAAAATAATAAAATAAAGCGAAATATGCTTACTATGGCCAGGGAGACGCTACCGCGACCACGAGGAAAAAGAACGCCAAATCAGTTATCGCCGTTGCCAAAAAGAGGAAAGAGAAAGAAAAGGAGAAAGAGGCTTTGTCAGTAGCTCTGAAATCACTGCCTGAGATATCGTCGCACAAAGTTCTCGGGAATACCATTATTTAAAAGTTGATCATACAAAAGCTTTAATTGTCTAGATTTTGAAATTTCGTTCGAACAAATAGATCTAATGCGAGAAAATTGAGAGATAATAGTGTTTCTATAAATCTTAATAGAAATATTAGAAGACCAATATGAAAGTCGGTTGACACAAAAATTAAAATCCATTCTTTTGTCAAAGATATATATATATATATATATATATATATATATATATAGTAATATCAACCAAAATATAACCTGTTATATATGAACATTCAAAGCAAAATAAACAAAACATTTCAAAAATGCAATTCAAAAACTAAAAATTTATTATATATATATATATGAAAAAGACAATGAAATCAGTAGTAAAAACTACATAAAAAGAAAATACAAAAAACAAATATAAACAACAAAACGAAAAAAAGCAATGCAATAAACTGATCGAATTTAAAAATCCGATAGTTTCAATAGGGATAAAAATTATATAAGAATAAACAAAAGGGGAAAATTATAAAAATAATATAAAACACAAACGCTGAAATACTTTTCATCCTTTTGTCTCTGCATTGAAATTTGATTTTTGATATATATATAGAGAGAGAGAAAGAGAGAGATAAATGGATGCTTGATGTGTTTGTTGTTATATATATATATACATATATATGTATATATATATATACACATATATATACATACATACATATATATATACAAATATATATATAATCAAATTTAAGAATTTTAACTGATTACATATCTAAATTTAAATTATCCTATAATCGAATTTATTAAATTAATGTCAAAAGTACCTATAGAAAGCTTTTGAACATATCATATTAATTCTGTTATTTTAAGACTAAATTAATAATTGAAAAAGACAATCCAAATATGGAGTTTTCAACAACTTAAGCGATCAGTTCAGCTTTGGACGAGCTTGTCATTTTAAAATCTTGATTTTATTTGCGCAAAACCATCAATGAGATAAGTTTATCGAAAACATAAGGGGTAAATTACCCTAAATATGCAGAAGAAAGAGAGTCTTAACCCTAAATTACACACTATCAGAAAGATATCTAACATTTATTAACAAACATAAAATATTGCACATTATTCTAAATTGCGCTAAATCAATTAATTCTACATCTAAGATATAAATATATTAACAAGGAATTAGTGAATGAAAGTGTGAGAAATTCATTTTACCACCATCAACATATCCATCAGCTATAAGCCACTCTTAAATTTCAATACATAGTCCACATAAAATATATTCATATTCTTGAACATTTTTAATAGGTTTTAAATTTTATTAAAATGCCATATATAAGTTAAAATTATAGAGAATAATTTACAAACCTAAATTTTTAAAAAACATACTAAAAATTTAATTATTTATATGTAACGATGTTTAGAGAAACTATATTAAAAAATTAGTAGCGCCACCTGTATTTAGGAAATTGTATTGTTTCAAACGAACTAAAATATACTAACTAAAGTTGTAAACATAATCTTCGCAGTAAAATTCTTAGAAACACATTTAGCCCAGTGGTTGGGTAGTTGAATTAGGAATTAATTAGGGGTAAGTTGGAAATTGTTTTAATCCCTTCAGCAAGGCCGGCAGGAGGGGGTTGCGAACGGTGCGACCGCACTAGGCTCCGCATTTTCTGAAGTCCCCGCGCTAACGACTGATTTTGAAAAATAAAAATGCTTTCTTTTTTTAAATCCAAATATACATAACATTTGAATTTAATTATGCGATTTGTGCACATTTTACGTCGACCAATCCAAGGCAAAATTGGGTGCTTTTAGTTTAAAGTTAAGAAAGATTAGAATACCCTACAAGCTGCACACAAACTTTTATAACTCGAGAAGACTTTCAAACTGAGAAATACTATTGCCAGAGAATATGAAAAAATAGTTAAAAATGAAACACAGCGTTTAAAATGTGAATGAATAGTGGCTATAATTTTATATTTATAAAGTTCTTATTAGTTTATAATGGCTATTATTTTATATTTTGTTAAAAATGAAACAATGAATTTAGTTAAGAAAGCTAAGTATTTCGCAGTTTTATTAGCTTGCACTCCAGACGTGAGACATAAGGAACAATTATTTTAAGATATGTTAATGTAGATGACAAAAAAGTGATGTGAATATACAAGCAGGGCCGGTTTAAGGTCTGTAGGGGGGCCTATAGGTAATACAAGCTCCTTCCTTCCTCAGTTTCAAAACCAAATATTTTTTTTATTGATTTTCATACCATCAGTTATTAAGCAACAAACATTAAAACAGACTGAAATAAAAAAAAAATTATTTAATTTGCTGATCAGAAATAAAAAAAAGAAATCTTAAATTTAAAGTTAAAAAACAATTTTTTTAAATGAATCTTGAAGCAACTGCAAAACATTTTTACACAGTCTAAATAATCTAATGTAAAATTTCCAGGACTATTTTGCAGTCAGAAAAACAAACTGGACCACAATGATCTGCGAATTTGAAAACATGAAAGAAAAAAAAAAATCCCAAGAATAATGTTCTGAAATTTAAGCGATACTTGATTTTAATTTGAATAAGTTCGAGTACATGACTCTTGTAAATTAAATGAAGGCAATAAATTAAATTAACTTGGAAATAATGTATAAAGAAGATCACGAGGCAATGGAAGCCCTCCAAAGTTATTGGACCCTCTAGGCAATTGCCTACTTTACTTATTTGATAACCCGACCCTGTTTACAAGAACAATTTGTGTTGAAACGGTAGAAGACTTGACAGGTAAAGGTTGTCGACACCAACAATATCGTAAAATATCGTTTTGAAAATTAGCGTAAAATACCGTTTTGAAAAATATCGTGAATCGCTATTCATATCTCCTTTTAATAACTGCAAAGGAAATAGATGAATAATTAGTTGAAGGCGACACCTGAATTTAAGAACAAACAACTGGATGAAAAAAAAAACGATTTTTCTTTGAAGCAACCGATCTGCCTATTTCATCTGCTAATCATCCATTTTCTAGTCATAATCGATAGTGCCATTTTTTCTTTTTAGAAAAGATTCGAAATTTATCACGAGCAAGGGATTTTTATATAATTAGGATACAAAGTGACGGAAGCCGATCTTCTTAGATGTTGCAAAGACTTAAAGGCAACTATGCAAGTCGATATTGATTTATTTAATGAAATCAAAATTTGCCGTCGAGTTTTGCTATTCAGGGAAACAATATTACAATATTTATTTAAAAATGATTTATTTAAATTGTACCCAAATTTTGTGACGCTTTTTAAAAATATATTAACCTTACCAATTACAGACGCATCTGCAGAAATATCTTTCTCATGATTGAAAATAATAAAGAAATTGCTTGAGATCTAGCATTTATAAGAACGATTTATTTTCTTAGCCATGATAACTGTCGTATCCGAATTAGCTATAAAATTAATTTGTGATTATATTATCATCGAATTTTCTATAATGAATGTAAGAAAATGAAATAAAAATAACATATTATTACTTAATTCTAGCAATTTGCATTCAAAATCGTATTTTGTGAGTTTATGAAGCAATTATTTTTGTTATTTGATTTGTGAACGACTTTGAATGTGATTGAAATGTTAACTTAATAAAGCTATTTTAATTATGTGTCATTTTCATGCTTTCCTTAAGTCTTTAATATACCAATTTGTGCAATGTAATAAATAACACAATGCAATAAATTATTTTGTTGCACGAAATTTGTTTCAAGGCCCCGCAAGTCAACTTTGCACCAGGCCCCGCTTTTGTTCGGGCAGGCCCTGCCCTTCAGTTTAGGTCTGGAATGAACATACTAAGATTTCCCCCTCCGGCTAGGTGAGCTTTAGCCGCTGCATGCAGATTTGTAGTCAGAAAATAGGTATTTTTAAATAGTCGAGCAATATCTAAAAAAAAAAATCATGCTATCAAAAACAAAGTAACACAAAAGTTGTAGAACTTAGAATTTTGAATAAAATGAGTACCAACACTTATTATATTCAATGAAAATTAAGCTCGTAACTGCGCTTCAAAGTACTGCCTAAATCGCTAAGCTAAAGGCTAAATCGCCCTTGAAGCGAGAACGGAACAAGTTATAGGTTCACCCTACCTCCAATTATTATATATACATCTTAAATTTGTTCATGATGCTTTTATAATTATTTCAAGGCTTTATTTAGTATATTTTAAAAGAAAAAACCACTATTATTATGATTTAGCAAAGAAAAACATCGCACGAAAATTTCAACAATGGCTGAGAGCGTAATGAAAAACATCGACTTTCAGTTTAATACTGATAATTTAATTACGCATAATTGAAGTGATATTAAATAGATAAAAAAGTTTTAGATATATTTCAATTTTTATATGTTTAAGGTTAGTCATAATCATTAATGTCGATTTGCTTACTGTCACTTTCCTCCACTTGCAACTTTTCATATTCTTCCTCCAAGTCAACTTCTAAAATTATTTCCTCCATTCTGATATCGATATCACCCTCTTGGTTAGCTGAGTTTGTAATGATGTTATCATCTAGAGAATTGGTACACCCTTGCCTTTTGTAGTGATAGCAAATTGTTGAACATTTAATGCCAGATTTCCTGCAGGTACATGTCAAATTACACCCTTTTGCGCACTTGCAATATCATACGAGTGGTGACTGAGAACAATCCATGATTGGTTTCTTTCCAACATTAATCTAAGGGCCTTTTGGCAAATCCACTACAAAGTTGAACCTGTAGGTATGCACGGAGAGTGTTCAAGTGCAGCTGCTGTAGTGGGAGAGAGAGACACTAAATTGAAATTATTTTTGACTAGTGATTTTTGAAAAAGTTTAAATATCAGAGAATCTCTTCTTTCTTCACTTTTCTTTCTCCCATACAGAGCTATCAAAATTTTCTGTCCTGCTTCATCAATGTCATCCGGGCATGCATTTTCATCATGGAAAATGTTCACGACTTGTTGCAGTTCATATCACGGATAAATTTCTTCTTCCCCTGCCTGAAAAGACCAGATATGGTATCGCAACCACTGAACGCATGAAGAAACAAAATATTGTCCCTTATGTATGGAGCAATGTTCAGGATTGCTGCACAATATAAAGCGTCTTCTGCTTTACTTCTCCCAGGCTTTAAGAAGAAAATGTTTTCGGAATTATTGGATGCTTCCATTATAACCAAGAGGTTGATATCTTCACCAATAACCACAACACATTGTGACCCTTTATCTATTTCCAAAGCACTTTTGATTATTAGATAATCAGCATCTTCCTCAGCTTGCTTCACAACAAAACCTTCTTTTTGAAACTTAACACATAACATATTCATAAACATTTGCTTGTTCTTATAATTTGATAAAAAAAAAAAATTCTCTTGGGACATAGTGGCTGACATCGATTCATCAAACATAACGTAACCAGATGTGTGTTTCTTTGTTCGTCTGATACGTTCTACCGATTTTGTACTTTTCGCTACAACTTCAGGGTAATCATCAAAAACTATTGTGGCCCCTCCATTGAAGTGCTTTTTGGCGTAGTCAACATATTTCTTCAGGATGAAGTAAAATTATTCCTTTGCCTGCCACAACACACGATGTAACAAAAATCCACCATTAACCACATAACATACTGAAGTGAAATGCACATCAGTCTCAGTAGAAAACAAATAATAAAATACTGACTTACGGGTCTTGCGCAGTTATCCTTTATCGAAAAGTGGCAATGGAAAAGGAGCCAGCTCAAACTCAAAATAACTCTGCATCAGACTTTTTAGGAGAGAGATTCTTTTGAATATTGTGTCTGGATTCACAGGAATTAATTCATCATGAACTTTCACCTTGGAAGTGAAATCACGAATAGGCATTACTCGGTTTTTCCGTTTAAATGTAACAACAGCAAAATTATTACCAACAATTTTTGACAAACAATATACTCTGATTTCATAAGCATTGTGGTAATTTATACTTTCATCTGCCACAATACCACTTGCTATAGATATGAAGTATTCACAAAAAAAATTCTTTTCATTTTTTCCCGAAGGATCCTGATGTTCGGAAACTTTGGATTTATAGATACAAAAGAAAACATCTCTCTCTTAAGATTTTAAAGGTGTCTTAAACATTCCAGATTTCGATTCCTTCGTGTGTGACTCTTTAACAACGCTTCTACAAGAAGTCAGGCTTAGAAAAAGTTTTTATGTTGCTAAAAGAGCTGAAACATGATATTTATTCCGTTAAGTACCATTGGGACTAAGCGGTGTGCTCTCAAAGCGACGTCATCAACGCATCCTCTCTCTGTGCTTGTATTTTAACTATCGATGAATGATGAACACGTGTTTCCCATATGCCCAGAGGGGTAAATATTCGCTAATCAGCCACAACAGTAACAATGTCCCTTGTACAATGCAACTTGCTTACTTGAAAGAGAACTGGGAACTCTCATTCCTTCAGGGTCTTTCGTTAAAGTTAGTTGTATATTACTCTTCTCCAGTGGCGGACTGGGTCTAAAAATAGCGGTTGCCAGAAGTCAATGGGAGCCCACTCATATCAAAAATGATATTTTTCTATTTATATATTTTTAAAATTTATTTATTATAAATATAATCAATTAAAATCAATGAAAGACAATATAATGTATAAATTATTATATATTATTATTATCTAAAATTCTGTTATATACACTAGTAATTCTGTGAACAGTAGACAACGCCCCCTCCCCCTAAAAAAATCTGCTCTTCATTTCAGTCTCTAAAAGTTTAGCCATTTATTTCCCGGATTCAAATTATTTAAATAAATATCTGTTTTTATCAGTATTAATTAAACTACAATTAAATGCCTGCTTTTATCAGTATTAACAAAATTGCAATTAAATGTAATTTGTTATTAGTAGGGGTATCTTTGGAGACATTATGAACGGAGTTTCGTTTGGCTACAATCGTTAGCACTTAACATTACATGAAACGGAACCATTTAAGAGTCTACCATCTTGAAACGGATAAAAAAATAAAAATCTTTACAAATATGTCGCTTTCGCCGACGTCAAAGAACATTCATGCCAAATTCAAAGAAAATCGAACAACGCGTTTGATCGTGACAAAAATAAATTACAGACAAACAGACTGTATTAGACAAGTGAGTAAGTTACTGACAAACTGTTTTCACTCCAACGGTCCAGTGAAAATAGGACCTCGCTTCGCTAGTCAAATTACTAATTATAATATACATGTATTATACATATTATTGAAAGTAAGAAATACCAAATCCAAAAACAAATTTATGATTGAATTTTAAAAAATTTTTGGTGGGTGTATGTATAGCTTACTGTCATTTTGGGAACTGTACTGTTATTTTGAGAATTTTTTAACCAAACTGAAATTATAGAGCTAACCATGTACCAATTTCAATAAGTTTAAAGAATACTTCTTACTTTGAAAGATTAACAACTCAAAAATACAGAACTGTGTTACATTCGGTCTACTACATTAAGTGCAAGTCAGTAAGCGCTTGAGTTTACTAGATGTCTAGTCAGTTGTTGAGTTTACTAGATGATATGTCAATAATTATTTCTGCATCCAAATCATCTAACAATTCCTTTCCAACGTACAGAGAATTCCAGAGTTCTCTTCAGACAATGAATTTCTTAATCTGTTCTTTATCTTTGAAAAACAGAAGTCACTAATATCATTAGATCATTCATTACTAATACAAATATGCTGCGATATCTCAAAAATGGATTTCACTCCTTAAAGACAAAGTTCTTTTAATATTTTTTCAATCGATGCAAGCCTGTTAAGAACAGAAAAACGAACATCCTAAGTAAAAGAGTAAAAACAAGCATAATGGTCGGCATAATATAGAAATTCAACTTAACCGTAATCGGGACTCTCAGCTAAACTAATTCTAAATAATGATATTATTCCAACTAAATTCTAATGAAGAGAAAGACTCATGGATAATTAGTATTAAGCGGTTATTCTTAGCATTGGGATTATAATCCCTCACACACGTTGTTTACAAATCCCTTTGATAAAAGAATGAGTATATGGATATACTAATATTTAATCATATTCGGTGTCAATCTTAGCAAAACCGTTTACAAATTCCAAAGAGAAGGAGCACTTCAACTATATCAAAATTTAGTTCAAATATTAATGCATTCCCAGTCCACTGTTTTTCAATTTTTAAACCAGTTTATTTCTTGGTCTTTTATAACAATTAATGGCTTCAGCTTACCAAAAATTAAATAAGTTGATGAATTTAAAGTTGGCTGGCATAATTAAATCAATACAGTTGATAAGGTGAAGGATTCACCTACTCGCCGAAGGCGGTCAGTATTTCATACTAGAAAAGCAATGTAAAGATAGAGAAAATTTGAGCTCACCTTCCTAAATTTTTTTTCCTCCTTTTGTAAGATATGCAAGTCCTACTCTCTCTCTTTGTTGACTGGGAACAGGAACACCACTCCACACCTTCCCCCAATTATTTGTCACGAAAGAAAGAACCCTTTACCGTTTTTAAAACCTTGCAAACATAAACAAAGGAGCTCTCCCATAGACCCGGCGAAGGTCACGATAGACCCCCGCAAGGAAAAGGCGAGTGTCCCCTTTTCACCGATGCCATTTTGTACTTGATCTCCCCCCCCCCCTTGTAACAGTATTAGCGGCCCGAAGTAGACTATTTCCTTTGTTCGCTAGTCCGGCAGTTTTACTGCTGTAAAAAGCACTAACAACAAAAAATCATGTTATTTAGACATCTTCAAGAACCGCACCCTTCCTGCTGAGAGGGGTCATCTCTTCCGTCTTGCCGGGGGGCGATATGTGTGGTCATTGCGTTCCGATCCTGCACAGAAGAGGTTGTGTGAAGAACATAAAACTACTTGCTATTTTGTTTGCTTTAGAAAAGACGCAGGAATTTCTCTAGAAAAAAAATCCTTCCTTTTCTCTCTCTTTCACATACACATATCCTGAGGGCCCATATCAGCTTATGTTCAAGGGGTCCCGCTTGCCATCGGGCAAGCTGGCAACCTGGCAACCTGGCCAGTTCGCCACTGCTCTTCTGCGTTCGTGGCAATTTCGCTTATGGTACTTTTTTATTGAAATACTAGCTGCATGGTCCGGCGTTGCAAGGGCAATCTTGAATAATGGGATATTCCCGGGCGGAGAGAAGTGAGATCGCGTGAGGCCTTGGGATCCATATTTTTTAATACGCCCGGCTCCGTTTTTTTCAACAAATATTGTCACTTACTTTCCCCAACAAATGTAAATATTCTTTCAAATCTATTCTTTTTATTACTAATTTTCATATGCCCGCCTCCAGTTTACTTTTTTTACACATATTGTCGCTAACGTAAACGTTACGTTCCCCCCAAAACGTAAAAAATCCTTTGAATCCTATATTGTTTAATTAAAATTTTTAAATCCAACCTTTTAATTACCTTATAGTTAATAACTCAGCGTTTCTCGGAATCCACATTTTTTCATATGCCCGCCTCTGTTTTTTCCCTACAAATGTTGTCACTAAGCTTCCCCAACAAACGTAAATCTGTTTTGAATCCTCTCTTGTTGGATTAAAACTTTCAGTTCTAGCCTTTTTACTACCTTAAAGCAGTTTGGTTTGAATGAAAACGCGAGAATTCTTATGCTTACAAATTAAAACAGATTAGCATGATATTTGCTTTGCAAAAGAAAAAATAAAACGAAATAAAAAAATAAACGATTTAATAGTACACCAAACTGATAAATTAGACACCAGAAACATATATTTTCGTCTTGCCTGTATTTGAATAATAATGAAAAAAATCGGATAAAAATAAATAAATATTTTCTCTCAACAAACGTAAATGTTGCGAAACACTATACGACCAAAAAAAGAAAGAAAAATGCAGGGAAACGATTTTTGTCCATTGTTAATAAATCCAAACACAGACGCTCGCTCAAAAAGAAATACCAACTTCCGTTAAATAAATTTTAAAAAAAATGCAACACCGGATGCGAAAACTAATAATAGGGGGGAAAAGAATCCGCCGTGAATGAATTCAGCATGCTGCCAATAGATGGCAGCACGTCAATTCATTCATTTTGAAGTTTTTAATTAATATCTTTTTAACTGATTACAATTTCGGAATTTAAATAGTCGAAATGGATTCCTTGGATTATTTTCCATCTTTTGGTACTTACGGCTAGTTTCAGGATTCAGTGGTTCGTGAAAAGATAGAAGGACATACATACGTCTGTTGACGTTCGAATTTTAATAGGATAGATCTTTTTTTATTTCAAAACAGTTCATAATTTTGAAGATTTCTTTTACAAAATAAATGGTAATTTGTTTAAAATACCGTACAATATCTGAATGCAGAAGAATCTTTGAGTTATTTTGAAGAACTTCCCTCGGATGAGAAATCCGATGCTTCTAATTATTAAACAGGCTGTCAACCATTGCTGAAGCTTTCGTGTGATGTTTTTCTTTGTTAAATCATAATAACAGTGATTTTTTCCTTCAAAATATACTAAATAAAACCTTGAAATAATTATAAAAGCATCATGAAAAAATTTAAAATGTATATATAATAATTGGAGGTAGGGTGAATCTATAACTTGTTCTGTTCTCGCTTCAAGGGCTTGATTAGCGATTTAGGCAGTACTTTGAAGCGCAGTTGTGAACTTAAGTTTCAGTGAATATAATAAGTGTTGGTACTCATTTTATTCAGAATTTTAAGCTCTACAACTTTCGTACTACAATTGTTTGGATAGCATGAGCTGTGTGTGTGTGTGTGTGTGTGTGTATTGTGTGTGTGGTATGTATTTATTAGTGTGTGAACATGTGTAGTGTGGTGTGGGTAAGTGTAGTTGTTAGTGTGTTCTGAGCAGCGCTGTAACCTTCCACCTAGCCAAAGGGGAAAACTTAGTATGTTCATTCAGACCTAAACTGGGTTTAAAACAATTTTCAGCTTTCCCTAATAATTCCGAATGCGGCCTTTTTTTTACGATACTGGGCAATTCTGTAATAGAGAAAAATATTTTTTTACCCAAATAAATATATTTTTTTTCAAGTAACTAAGTATCTCTATCAATATATGAAAATAATGTTTGGGATTCAAACAATATAGCACTCTTAGAAAATGTATAATGTTAAAAAAATATGGTAATTATATTATTGTTATCTGTAACTAGTCTCTTATTTCTAATTATATAGTTTATTACTAAGTTTCTAAAATAGATTTGCATGATTACTATTCCAGAAAGGAAATCTATTAATAGTAAAGTCAAATGCATTTCTTTTATCATATATATCGTCTTAAATATTTCCATCTAACTAATTCTAAATCAAGAAATTTGCTGTTAATTCATTATTATTAGTCTTAATTGGTTTCAAATAATCAGGATAAATATTCATTTGTGGCTTATATTACTAGATCTTCATTAAAATACAATGAATCATCAATAAATCTAAACATTAAATAAGAATTGTAGAAATGAAGTCCTCCATAAAAAGATATAAATTAGCCAAAATATTCTAGCTGGTAACCTTAATCTGATTGAGTCTATTAAAAAATAATGAAGTTTTCTTTTATACTAAATTAATAAGAGTTTTGTGCTTATGCATTATTAAATTCTTATTTAATCCAAAAATCTTTATACATCTCCACAATTGTTAGATCAAACCTTCTTCTATACTATTAAAAAAGATCTTGGAAATCATGGTTTGTATATTGAAGATCATCAACTCTAATTGCATTAACTATTTCAACATCGATTATTAATAATTATCGTATTATTTTTGTTCTCTCAAATTATCTAGTTGCCTGCAGGTATTTTTTGAAGTTATTTACCTGATTTAGTATAGTGTTGCAGCCATTGGTACACTTCTAATAACAGGACTCTTGCGGAATTCAGGAGAAGAAAAATATGAGGGTATTTTAACTTTACACTTGAATACCAAGTTTTGTGTGCAATGCTGAATTCTATTGGAAATTTCTACTCTACTAGACTCGTATAATTCTATTCTTGTTCCTCATAACTTTTTTATAAGGTTTTATGAATAATTTCAAAATTACTGGGCACTTTGTCAATATGCGATTAGAATCTTTTTGAAGTTCTTTAATTTGTTTTTAATATCTAGTTTCATTGTGAGTTAATTAGAAAAAAGATATATATAAGTTTTTGCTTATATTCACTAAAAGCTTCTATTAAAAATTATACTTAATTGCCATCTTTAAAATAGTTTTCAAAATGTTTTCTAATTTGTTTTAATACTGCCATTATGTTTGCAATTAACATACGATGTTTTGTACCTTTCTTCATTAAGTCTCTTAATTTTATCATCACTAACAATCTTTAAATCTCCGCAATTACTGCCCATGATAATCATTTATGAAGTTATATTCTTGATTAGGTTGCAATCTTCAGCTAATTATTTTCTTAATTTTTTGTTATAATTAAAATCATCTCCTACTTCATTGTTTATTATATTTAAATGCACGCTTAATTTTAATATTTTTATGAGGAAAGCAGTCAGTTTATTTATCTAGTATATCAGAAAATTTACAATTATCATACGTTTATTCACAAGAGGAAGGACAGTATTCTATATCTTTCCATCGTAATGTTTTGGATAAATTATTTTTTATAAAATAAATTTATAAATATCTTAATAATATCCAGACCATGGGAATTTTCCAGATTACAAAATAAATTCTCTACTTGCTACTTTTTCTTTTATTAAGTCCAAATATGACTTATCTTTTAATATTTTAAAAATAAAATCTTTGACAAATTTGACAAGTTCCGTTAACTCACTCTAAGTTCAGTTAAATCTCCTGATATCTTATTATCTCTTTTTATTTTAACTTTTCTGTTTACTAATGCCTATTCTCTAAGTGGTCTCCTCTATAAACATACTGAGAATATTATTAATCTATATATAGTAGTTATATATATATGAAGTGGGGTTGAAATTTTCATTTCCTAATCATTCCCTTTAAAATTGAAAAATAGATGGGGAGAATTTTCTTTTCGTTAACCGGTTTTTTTTTCGGTTATTTTTCCCCTGTTATACCGGTTATTTAAAATCCAATAACCTGGTAAAACCGGCGAAAATACTATCAAAGATGGCTGCATTTTATACAGTTTTAATTTCATCATCCCAGGCCGCTATTAGCCGAGCAGCTAGTTGCACACTGGCTGCGAGTAGCCTGCCATTGTATCCAATATCTACCATACCGCGGTGATCGGTGGCGCAGCAGAACAACATGTGCCGCCTGTTGCGCTAGCCGCAAGCATTCGGTATCAGACGTTTGACGGGCATTGTATGATAGACCCATTGCCGAGGGCAACCTTGGCGCTACTGATCATCCATGAACTGCGCGCGATACGATACATCATTTCGCGCGTTAGGATACGTCATTTGAAAATTTTGCTTCAGCAGTACTTATAGCTATCTATTGCATTTGATTTTTTGTGATATTTTTTTAAATGCCAGCAATCAGGAAAGCAACAAGATCAACAGATGAAGATTTAATGAAATTGTTTGACAAGATTAATACTGAAGACTTTATTCTTGACGGAAAGAAAGGCCCATTTGGAGTTCCAAATTGAAGTTTATTCTAACAAGAACAGAATTCGTGAGACGACATTTTAAAGAATTCCATTCTGGAATTCGAAATGAGCGAGCAGAATGTTCTAGGGTGAGTTTTATATTAAGCTTAATATTGAATTTTGTAATGTTCATAAAAATTCTATTATCATTTTAAATTTCTACATTTCCCATATATTGCAAGATAAAGTGAAGAGCAAAAGAACTTGTAGACCAATAATTTTATTTTTAAAAAATATAATAATAGACAAAATTGTAGGCGTCTTGTAGGATTGTTTGTTTCATAATGAATACACAGTAACTAGAACAACTATTATATTATGCAGAATTAAGTTTACATTTTGAAGAAGAATTGTATTTACAAAGTTAAATTTACAAATGAACAGTTTTAAGTTCGTCATATGATAAGGATGGCGCTCATTAGCATCGTCTTTTCAAATCGTCGCGTCCTTTCATCTCGTGTTTTTTGGTCTTGAGAAACCAAAACCAAACCTCCTTCACTACCGCCTCGTCATCTTCTCCCTTGTTCTCCAAGCTTCATTCTCGCGTCACTCGCGATGGCAGCGCCATCTCAGGTACTCGGCTGCGGTGACCCCACAAATTTTCAGTATTTTAAGAGAGAATTTTTTTTCATTAATTAGTTGAACAGGAAACACAAGGACAATTTGTCTTAAATGCGAGTCCATTTGCCATGGAGAGCACACTTCTTCACTTACAAAATAATCGACAAACTTATCCTCAGCTGATGACTTTCTGCGATCTGACTTCGTTTCCTATTCTAATCATGCAGACTTCAATTTCAGAGTGTCTTCGTTTGAAGCGTCCCTATCCCTACAAAATTGTGAAATGTATACTTGTATATCTTCACATAAAGTTAAATCTACATGAGGCCGATAGTCCTCCATTTATTACGAAGGATTTCCAAATAGGCATTCTATGTTTCACTGCGTGCTCTGCTAAGCTTGTAGTTTAACGTACACGTTTTAACTGAAGGCATTTTCCTGAATATGGTCTACGTGAGTTGACGGTCAAATCCTTCATCAGCAAAAACACAAACACAGGCTCTGCCATTTCTAAAGCAATCCCTGGGGTGGGGGGGGGGGGACTTTTAACATATTATTTTGAGTTCCTTGAAAAATACACTTTCTTTGAAAACTGTGAATGGAAGATTTCCCCTTATGCAATATCAACAAAAATAAATTTATAAGACGTCACACACTGCTAGAAGTAAAAATAGAAGTAATAATTGTAATACAATGATCCACTGGCCAAGGTTTTATAACTCTGATGTGTTTGCCGTCATAGCACCTAAACAAGAGGAAGGTTGGTTTTCGTAAAATTCTGTAGCAGTTTCTAGCCAGAATCGTTCACTCAATTCAGGAAGCAAATTGGTTTGACATTTTCCCAAATAGCTTTACATACTGGCGAATGATGACATATCGAAGGCTGGCTTATCACTTGAAATTCAAGTCAGTCATTGATGTACCTGAAGAGCCAAATATCTGAAAATATGAATATAATACTTAAAATAGTCTATTCATCATAAAATTAAAAAAAACACAAATAAACAAGTAACTGACTTATCATAGGATGTTTAAATAAATTTTATTTAATTTAACTAAGAATCTAATAAATACCTAATTTTTTAAATAATTATTGACTGACAATGATGTTCTTTTCTTTTCAGTGACAATTTCAAAAAAAATGGAAATCGATTCGCTCGTGTTATACGAGAACTTCAGAAGAAAAATGCATTAAAAGCGGTTCGGAAGCAACTAGGAAAGCAGTATGTATATTTTGAACAATTGCGTTTCGGAAACTCTTTCGAAGAAAACTACAAACAGCATGAAGATGAAAACAGTTGGGACCTAACCGATATTAATGCAGAAATTGACCCTGGCGGGTGCGAGAAATCATACGTTTGATACTGAAACCTACAAAAAAAAGAAGAGAGCAGGGACAGAGACGATGAACTGATTGAGTGCTGAAGGAAAAAATTGCCTCGGAAGCAGATTCTGCTGAAGAATCCTCTCCAGTACTCCTCTCTTTATCGGAAGTGAAAAGTTCCTGATGAAAGGACTGAAACTACGATCAACAAATTTCGTAATTGCAACGCGTCCAGAATTACCAAGTGGCCATCTCACGAGCTCCTTGCGCCTACCTATTTCAGCATCCCCACAGTATACTCCAAGTTCCTCTACCGTCTTCCATCATTCATCAGCGCGTACCATCTCAACAAGACCTTCACAGATTTTCAGGTCTACAAAATATCCCAGTCCCAACAAACGTATGGTTCCTCATCACTCTCTATTACCGATTCACCTGCACAGTTGGAAATTATGTTCTTTTTTTGAATAATGGAATATGTATAAAGTAAATATTATAATAACTGAATTCTTTTATCGTATGCATTTTTCATATTTAAAAGCATGAAAATATCAAAATCATAGTTGCTCCTGATATATATAGTATTTGTGATTGTTAATTTTGACAAAATTAATTATTTCAGTAAAATTTGTGTCCAGCTAATTTTTAAACTTTAATGAAATTTATTTATAAGATAATAATTTTAATAATATACCGTTTCATGTTGAATAAATATTCATAGACTTACTAAGTTGTTTGTTTCCATACATACTTTATTTACTACTAGTTACAAAAAACTATTAGTATTTTGAGAACAAAATAAATATTTTTACAGAAATAACTTCACATTAACTAATCTTAATATTTTGCAGATTAAATTTATTTTAAATGCATCTGAGCTATATATTTGTTGAAGTATGAAACTGTTTCATAAACAATGATTAACTAAGATACTAATTTGTCATGGGTTTAAATTTACAGGAATTTTCAAAATTTGAGATAATTGTATAGAGACTATAGCTTGACTTACCTCAGTGTGAGGACCAATTTTTATTCTGGCGGGAAACAGATGCTTAGACTTGTGTCAATTCCTTTTATATCTTCTTTGATGCAGCCAAGCAACTCATAAAACGATGACTTTGACATGCGAAGATAACTGAAAAAGTTACTATCTTCTGCACTCAGATCGTCAAACAATGTGTAGTGTAATCCTCTAGTCAGTCGAGAAGCAAACATCGGATGTTTTCGCATTTTCCTAACCCTTCGCCTTTTCTTTTTTAATAAGAGAGCAAAGAGAAGAAATTCTTCTTTAGACGCCATTCTCTCAAATGACTATTTCCCGCAATTATTTCAAAGCTGCGCCACCAGTTGCCGGGTTTTAAAATACTTCGACAACTGGCGGCGCAGCCAATTTTACAGCCAGCTGCACCACAAGTTGCTCTCGGCTAATAGCGCCCTTAGGCCAATCAACGGCCACCGCTTCCTCGAGGCGGACATTGAAATGGTCTAAAATAGTCAGAGTCAAGCTTTCATAACTCTATTAGTTTTGGTCGCAGAAGAGTGAAACATTTTGTTTAAAATTTTAGTATGCCAAAAATATTTTTAATAAATTTGATTAAAAGGAGCGGGGAATGTATAAAAATTTAGACATAATTATTTTTTATTATTATACCTATAGACGCAAACAGCACAAAATACGATTATTTATGTCTGCAGTCTCTAATTTCTTTTTTTTATTTGTCTACAATACTTAAAGGTTTATCAACAATACTTACTTATTGTATTAATTACTCATTTATTATTATTACTTATTGCATTAATTACTTATTTATAATCACTACTTATTACATTAATTATACGTTTATTGATATTATTTATGGTATTAATACTTACTTGTTGTATATTATTAATAATAAAAATTTTTGTCTACAATCGTTGTTTCTTTTTTAAAAAAAGCGAAAACCGGTTCTTTTGAGCGGTTTTAACCGCCAGGTTAAACCGGAGGTGAAAAATACCGATATAACCGAAAACCGGTTGTTTTTTCAATAACCGCCAGCCCTAAAATAGAAATAAAATTCAAATTAAGCGAATTATCGTCTTATCATAACGAACATTTTTTGAATTGAAAGTTTTTTAATAGCTGTATTTGCTTAGAAGTTATGAACTGAAAAGTGATTTTTCTTCCCTCCCCCCCCCTCCCTAATTTAAAGTACCTTTCAACCTATGCATGTTACCCCTTGTTGGAAAGCTCTCGTCGTTTGCAGTTTCTTCCACACTCTTTCATCTCTAATCCTTATGAAAATAGAGGGCGAAATGTTCTTTTTTTTTATATACATGAGATAACTTTTCAAAAAAAAAAAACTGTAAATGTTTACTACAAATTATATATATAGTCAGCGATCATTTGTTGAATTATTCAGAAACAGCTTTTAATTGTGTTTAAAATTAATTTTGAAAAATTTATTAAAATGAGAGAAAAAAATTGTACGGAAATGAAATTATTGTCACTGAAAAGTTAATTTTTGAAAAAATATAGTGTAAAATTAGTTTTTGTTAGATAACATTTTCGGAAGATATCGCGGAAAAACGCCAAAATCTTGCTAAATTGTTAAACTTTAACTTTTCGACTTTGAAAAGTTGATAGTGACCTTTATCTTGTTTTGAATACCATAAAAATTTGTACAATAAACATTCAAAACCACGGCCTCCCAACTACAGAGATTAAGGCTACAGGGACTTACATTAATCCAATGCTTGCCTGTAAACGACATTTCTGTAGTGTGCTGTTGTCAAACATCTGTTTCATCTGCTTACAAAAGCTTTACTATCTTTGCCTTTGTTGGAATTTTGGTATGGTATAAAAATATTTTTTGGGAGATAATTTTCTCCGAACTTACAGTAGAAAAACGGTTTCGGTTAATTTCTAATTCACTGAGTGTTTAATTGACTTCTGCACTTTGAAAAGTTGACAGATACCTTCCCCTTGTGTTAAATAATAAGTCAAAAATTTGTAAAATCAGTGCAGTGGTTTAGGAGGAAATGTGGAACATACATACAAACATACATACAGTGACTTTTATTTATTTTAAAATTTCATTATTTTTGTAACATTAACCTAAAGGAATCTAATTTGCCTTCCGGCTTGCCGACAGGGATTTTTTTTTCTTTTCTTTTTTCATTTTCTTTAGCAGAAAAGTATTTATCATTCTATGTAATGCCACGGTATTCTATACAATGTCCTGTGAAATGCAGATGATTTCTTCATTGAAATCATTGCCAGTGCTTTGTAGCTTACCTTGATTCATAGCGTTCCTCAGGAAAAATATTATTCTTTTAAATGTTGAATAGCATCGTTCTGCCCTTCATATAGTCATAGGATTTCTCAAGAGAATTTTAATCGAAGCAGTACTTTCACTTAGAACACAATCTAAACTATTTTCTGTTACACATTCTAGCAGGATGATGAGCTTACAATATCTCTGCGTGCCGAATTAAGAAAAATGTAAAAGTTATAGAGTCCAGAATAAAACCTATGTAGTAAAATAGGACAATAGTTCACTTTGGACATGTTCACATGTAATTAATCTTTTCCCGGAAACCTCCAACGATAAATCCACAAACCAAGGCGTATTCCAAAACGCTTCCAAAGATACCCTCCATTAGAAACTGGCAAGCGATGATTGATGGTTCGAGGATGATTCGTTCCGTCCCCATGGTTCGTGGTTGAATCGTTATGAAAATATTTCGAACGAACGGCTCGTGAGTGATTCACGAACCTTTCAGCAGGCAAGTGTACACGGACCTTTAGTTAGTGAATGGAAGAATGACGCTGAGTACAACACTGTACCTCTATAGTTCCTCACTTTCCTGTGATTCGCGAACCTTTCAGCTGGCAAGTGTACACGGGCCTTTAGTGAGTGAATGGGAGAATGACGCTGAGAACAACACTGTACCTCTATAGTTCCTCACTTTCCTACACGTGTCTCTGGGAGAATTTTTACTAGTTTTGTTCAAAATATTAATATTTCATTAGATTGTTAATGAAGAATTGTATGCGGTCACATAAAAATGAGAAAAATCCAAATAAAAACTCCCTGTAAAACTGTAAGAAACTTTTAACAAGATGCGAGTGGAAAGTTTTCACGTCATATGCGGAAGCAGCTTGAGCGACAATCATCAAAATCATTCTGAAATATTCAAAGTAAATAAATTAATTTAGCCTAGAAGTATCTGCGATTTTTGAAAAAGCCAATCATAAATTGATAAACAACATTAAGTAACTTGTGAAGGTTCGAATGGAAATAAACAGCTCAGTCCAATACGTGAACCATGCAGCCACGCTATCGCACGCCAAACGAACATTTCAAAATGTGTGATTTTTAAGGGGAGTTTTAATTAGATCAATGTAATGAAAAAGCTGGAAGTGCTACAATTCTGTAGTAATAATGCGCGAGCTTCTCTTGATATTAACAGTGGTTATGAAATTAAATGAGTTGAAAAGCTTTTTTTAGCAAAAGACTGAGTATTCTAAAGAAAGCCTAAATTTCATATACTGAAGGTAACGCACCTGCTGATTGAAATTTTATTATGATGCTAAGATATTTAGGATTATGTTATTAATCTGCATGATATGAAATCATGAACTCCTTTTTTAGAAAAAGAACTAGGCATTCTATAAAAGATTGCCCAGATTTCATGCATTTTTGGTAGCATAGATAATGAGGGCAGAATCATAATAATGTGCAGATATTTTGGATTCTACAATGAGTTATCGTGAAACCAAAAGTGCTGAACAACTTTTTTAGCAAAAGACTAGACATCCCACAGAATGCCTAAATTTCATACATTAACGGTGATACAGATGCTGACGGCAAAAATATAATAATAAATCAGATATTTTGGGTTTTAAAATCAGTCAGCATGAAATTAAAACTGTCGAGCAACTTTTTTTTTATCAAAAAAGTTTGTGGATGCGAATGAAAAACGCACCCTATCGCTTTTGAAGGTTATTGTTCTAATGCATATTTCGGGGCCGATTTCCCTTTGTCCGGTCAGGAGCGGCATTCATGTGGAAAATTGATCAGCCGGCAGCGAAGTGAAAGTGTGAATATTAATTCGCAATCAAGGTAAACTCGGAAAAGAAATTCTGAGAAATCGCCTCACGTGGGAAGAGATTTCATTGTCAAAACTGGCAGACAACGGAGGCGCCAACGATCCTCCCAAATCGCTCGCGAACGAAAGAAATGAGAGGAAAAATTTCGTCATTACAAATCAAACTTTTCCCAGAATGCTGTTCTTGTTTGCTCAGGGCTAATCTGATTGTTTGAAAATTTCATTTCAAACGTGTTCCCACGTGACTTTAAAAACGAATTAAGAAACTTTTAAGAAAATATTCTTTGAGAAAATTAATGAACTGTCCCAAGATATTTTATAGAAAAAATACACGAAAGGTGTTTTAATTCACAATTTTGTGGTAATCAATTCCTCTAATTGTTTCGATGTATTTTAATTAAAACTTCCCATTACAACTATACTCCACTACAAGAAAGCATGGCTATTCTAAGGGTACAGGCTTCGACTTTGACCAGGAGTGGCGTTAGAGTCCGGAAAACTTGTCCCGACGGGGGAGCACGGCATCCCCGACAGGAGCCGTAGCCCTCCCCGGAACTCCCACTGGTACCACCCCTGACTTTGACACCACAACATACCCCCGTACTTGAAATTAGAATATAATTTCTCACCAAGTTGGGATGAGCATGTGTGGGACGGGAGCAATCCGCGCCCCAAAGCATCATCCCCGCAAGTTCTTTCTTATCCATTTAGTTCTTATTTTTTAACATAACTAATATGGCCTTTGAGACCTTTAACATAGTTTTGCTTTATAATACTTGATTACATTAAATGCATAATACCGACAGTAATAATATAAGACACAAATAACAGTAGCTTTATAACAATAGTCAAGAAATAAAAAATGAGAAAAGATAAATAACTATACATGTGAGAGAATAAATAAATAAATTACTAAATAATATGAAAATAATAACAAAATGAATATACAATAATAAATAAATAAAATAAAAATAATAGAAAAGTAGAGATAGACAAAATAAAAAACGTTTTAAAATATATATAAAAATTATGTGTATAAAAGTGAAAAATAAATTAATATATTCGGTGAAAGCTGTGTATATCGATACTGTCTCATTCCAGGTATCAGTAACTCAAATAGGTTAAACTCATCCTTTTTAGCCATGGGTATAGGTGACAAGAATTATGTGCCGGAGATTGTGAACCGCTGAGTTCGTGCGCTCCGTAAAAAGCAAGCATCGCTGGTGTGTGTCGATACTGTCTATAACGATAAACCTGATTATAACGATGTTCCCTTAGGTCCCGGCGGAATTCCTATTCACTCAATGTATTTGTAATCTGCCTACAACGATAATAACTTCTCGGATGCACCTCTCTGTCGCGATAATTTTACCTCTTAAGGAAACTGGTATAGTATAATTTTTTTTTAATTTTATTTATTTGCTAGACGGGCTTTTAGTTTGCCAACAATATTTCAGATCTGATCGTCACAAATTTACAAACAAAAGTTGTTGAATAAAATCTGATGTAGATTGCTAGAGTGCTTCTATACTTATAAAAGGCAATGTTTGCGTGTGTGCGCGTGCGATGTCCAGACGAATCTATCGCACTTACAGCCGTGAAATTTGGCACACAGGTAGTCGTAGCGGTGACTCAATGCACCTCGAAGCCAGAATTTTAAAATTTAATCTAGAAAATTTTTTATTTAATGTTTTGTGTTGTTTTGGGTCATTTTGAGCACGTTTACGGCTGTAGTATCTTTTCTAACGATCGTTGAAAAACAATGAATGCACCATCGGATAGAACAAACAATTTTCGTTCTAATGAAGTTTGTTTTGAAATTTCAACATAATTTACTGAATTTGGAGAAATTTTTAAATAATAGTCATTTTTTCTTTATATTTTTAACTTTCAACACTTATTTTTTTGCATCCGACGTTCTTATAACGCTATCATTTTTAGGTATAAACCGGAATATCTATCCCTGTTTTAAAACAAGAATGGTTAAAATATCTTTTTTCTCCGATTTTCTATGAATTTTTTTATTGATCAGTTCAAGACATTTTCTCTCGCATATGCGAATCGGCGAAGCTTTCGACCGACCCAAGGTTAGTTCCCAGAATGCATTTCGACTATCCTATTGGCTAGCGGTTCCAAGCGAAAATCACGTCATACTCTCGATCATTTTATTGCGTCAGCTAATCTTAATTACTTCATTTTACTGATCATTTGATTTATTTGTTTTATACTTTTTGATAGTCGCGCATATATGCTGATATCTTTAGTTAAAAGAACCCGTTATTCATCTCGCTCGAGTTCCTGCGTGTACTTTCACTAAAAATCGAGGGCGAAATCAATAATATATACGTTTTGATTTCGTTTTCAAAACATTGGGCTTTTTTTATTTTGTTGAAGTCATTATGCCACGGGCAACGCCGTGCGCGTACTGCTAGTAAGAAATAAACAAGTAATATAAAAAAAATTCAAAGTCAATTTATTTTATTTTAGAAATTTTTTTCTTCCATATAAAACTAAAATTAATTAATTAAGTTTAATTAATGATTTAATATTCTGTATTAACATCAAGTGTCATCCACTACAAGTTTAAAAAAATGTATTTGAACTTGAGTGGATGAATAAAAAGTATTTTTATTAACGACTGAAAATTTGAAAAAGATATATAAATAAATATATATATAGGGAAAGTGTGAACTAATAGTAGGAATTGAAAAAAGCATGAAAAACAGAACTGATGAATCAATTGACACTAACTTCCGTTTTTTGTTTTTTCCAAGTAAAAATAATGCAAAATCCACCAACAGAAAAACAAAATGCATTTCCAAATACAAAATTTAAAAAAATAATGAACTGATGAATGCAAATATTTAAGTAAAAGAAGTCTTTCAGTGTAAAAGGAAAAAAATATTAAATATAAAATAGATAAATATTCATTTCTAAAATTAAGTACGAAATAGAAAGAACCCTTTTAACAAAAACTGAACTATTCTAACTTGTTCTGCCTGCATGAATTAAATTCACAGAGAGTAAACGACATAACTTCTATTTAATATTAACAAAGTTCCGCCTCCGTCGATGAATCAATATAAAATTAAAAAGAAAGGAAACTGCTAAACTCTGCTAAAAATAAAATAAAACAGTCAAATAGCAATAATGTCCGTTGGATATTTTGAAGATCTTATAATTTAGCTAAAAGATCCAGTGTTTCCTCAGAGAAAAAAAGCAAACAAAATAAACAAACAAAAAATTGCTGAAAGACTATATTAATAAAAGAATCAAAACAATATCTCCGTGTGTATGCTAATTTGCAGACGTAGACAGACCACCGTCTGGATCTCCCCCTCTTGGCACGTAGCTAAACCAAACCACGTGACCACGTTACTTCCAAGCCTGGCTTTATATATATACATATATATTAATTTTTTATTTATTTTGAAAACGGCATCCCATTGTCCGGAATGTGAGATAACAAGGGAATCGGAGGCTAGAAACCAGAGCCTGTTGAAGCAGGGGGATAGGGAGGTGATTAGCGATTGGAATGGGCACGGATATTTGTTGCCTCGGTCCCCGGCTTTGCACTTTCGGACCTATTCATTCGCATATCGGACTGACCACTTGTTCCTTGAAGTGCGTTTTGATGTGATAAAGCCTGAAAACTACGAAAGCACTACGTAAAACATTGGCATTGCTATGAAATATAATTTTACTTACATCTATCTTTTATGCATACTTTTATTGTTTAATAAAAATGATAGCTAAAATTTAGATTCTGGTGTTCTTAAAACAAGACAAAACAGTCATAATTCCAAAAATGTTTTTCCCGACTCGGGATGGTGTAAAACGTGGAGATTCATAAAAAAAAAATCGTCAAATTTTTTTAAAGATTACAATACAAACAGAAAGAGTAAAGTATAGCAGTCATTATGTTTGTAATTTTTTTTATTTCTAGTTTTAGCTGTAAAAATGATATTGAGTTTCGGGGCGCGTCGAAAACACGCAGAGGTCAAACTGAATTTTTCATTTTTTTAGGCCCCGAGAAGAAAACTTTTCGTTGTTTACATAGTTTCAAGCAACTCTTCCTGTTTTCTGACAAGCAATTAAGTACTTTGCATAGCTCTTTTCTTCAGACATCCAGTTTTGATACTTCACCTTTCAAAATATTTTATTAACTTTTTCTTTAACTTACACTTTTCAATCAGAACTTAATGATGCGAAAGAAATAATTAATTATTTTTGAAGAACTCGCTAGACGCATAAAAATAGAAATGTTTTTAAAGTTACTTCATCTAACACGAAGAAGCAGCAATCAACATTTCCGAAAATTTCTTAAATATCACAAAATAATTTTAAGGGCATTTATAATATTTTTTTTTTCATAATTTCACTGTCCTTGGAACGAATTTCAAATAAGGAAAATCGTTTCTCCTTTCGCGTTTTCACAAACAAAAACAAAAAAATAAGTTTTTGTCTGCACTTTTTATTTACAGATGAAGACATGCGAAATAGAGAAAGAATTATAGAAAAGCAATTAACCTTCACTGAGCATTTTGTCTTCTCTGGTGAAATAAATCTAAACAATTCGCGCTTAGAAATCAAAGTTGCGAAACTAAAATAAGTACGAGGAAATCTTCAAAAAGGTGTCGATTCTGAAGAAATTCTGCTATCATTAAAATAATGAAAACTGATGAACAATAAGCGAAATAATGGATGATTTTGTAATTTATGAGAAAAGGATAATTTACAATTCCGAATTTTGAAATCATCCGAAAATTTCTTTCAAAAACACATTAAAAAGCTGCCTAATTCTGCGTTTTTATTTTATAGGTTAATTTTTTACACTTTTGATTGCGTCTTACAAATGTATGTATTCTATGCACAGTATGTATTCTGCGTAATATCGCAATCCATCTTTCGTCCAATAAAATATTTCCAAATTTTCAATGCACCGCTTACTACAAATAGAACGTAGAATTAATAAAGGTTCAACTACCCCCACCAGTGGCCTAGTGGATTAAGGCCACTGGTGGGGTAGTCGAATGGTATGGCTGTGGAACATCGGAAAAAGTATTTTGGGTTCTATCCTCCGGCTGTGCTCTTAATCAGTATTATTCAAAAACTGATAGACCGATGTGCACTTTCGCAACGAATTGCTCTCTGCGATTGGGTTGGCTAGTAGAGATTTGCCATTTTTATTTCATCCAAGCGGAACAAAAATGTGCGCCATTTTGCCCTCCAGGAAGCCGACTTATCCCCATGCATTAGATGTAAGTCATATTTTAACCTCAGATGCTGCTAGGCGCTTTGATCCACAGAAGGTGCTAAATTGCTCCTTTATCATGAATCCTTGACTTGTGAACTTGGCTAGATATATCAAGTGGGATTAGAACTACCTACAAGATTTAACTTTTAGTTCATTTTTAAAGATAAAATAAAAATGTCTCTTAAGTGTGTAGAACTACGAGTCAAACAACGACATTCGAGAGATTTTGCGAGATTCAGGATAATGTTCCATTTAAACTGCTGTAACGCATAATTACATTATTTAGGGTCAGGCGGGGAAATTGGGAACGAGTAGTAATTGGGAACGGTGACTACAGACCACACTGGTGAGGCCCTAGCGAACTGAAAGGCATGTGCTCTGGTTAAGACACTCTAGAGCAGTGGTCCCCAACCCCCGGGCCGTGGACCGGTACCGGTCCGTGGATCAAATGGTACCGGGCCACCCAAGGAGCATTAAATTATTTCCATTTTTATAAGCTTTTATTCAACTTGACTGTCTTCCTTCAAATCTTGTGATCGATTTCTTACCCCCAGATGGAACCGTCTCGTTACAAAGAAATAAGCTCAGGGTTCTCATTGATTTAGCGTTCTAGTGAGTTAAAATGTTAAATCACTTTATATTCATTTTTTGGTGTAACTGTATTTTATTTTGAATATGTTTAAATATTTGATTGTTAAGAAAACAATTATTAAAAAATGTTTTTTTAATGTTTAAATACAATTAAATTAAAATTATTAAATCAAAACAATCTAAAATATAAACAATCAACGTCCCCCCCCCTCAGCGGGCCGCGGTAAAATTATCAAACGTTGACCGGTCAGCGGCGATAAAAAGGTTGGGGAGCATTGCTCTAGAGGAAAAAGAAAAATACTTTCCTATTTTTTTCAATGTTATTTGGCAACGTTTATTACCTTTAATTGCAACCGTGTTCAGAAAAGTGAAATCAAAATTTTTTAGGTTCCATTTTTCGTTCTCTACGTCGGTTATATGTAAGCTAAGTTACTAATTAATATATTTCTTAGATCTGTAGGATATGTGGCGATCCTGAATTCCTTCTGATGACGTCACTCTTTTCACCTACCTTCAGCGAGATTCGGTCATGTTCACTTGGATCTTGTAGGACCTCTTCCTCCTTCAGACAACTGTGAATACCTACTCACCTGTATAGACCGTTTCACACGATGGCCTGAGGCAGTCCCCATCTCCGACATTTCCGCCGAAACCGTTGCGCGTGCATTCATTAGTCAGTGGATCTCACGCTTCGGTTTACCTTCAATCATCACAACGGATCAGGGGCGACAATTCGAAAGCAACTTGTTTTCCTTGCTAAGCAAACTTTTGGGCGTCCAAAAGATCAGGACGACCCCTTACCACCCATCCAGCAATGGAATTGTCGAGCGTTTTCATCGATCTTTAAAGCAAAGCCTCAGATGTCACGCATCCACGAAATGGACCGAATCAATTCCAGTAGTTTTGCTCGGACTCAGAACGGCATTAAAGGAGGATCTACAGTGCACATCAGCCGAACTAGTTTATGGTTCAACCCTGAAACTACCAGCGGAATTTTTTGAAACCCCTTCACTTAACGTCGAACCTCATCAGTTCTTAAAAAATTTACGAAACGTGATGGATCAACTTAAACCTGTTTCAACTGCATCTCATGACAGACAAAAAGTGTTCGTGCATCCAGCTTTAGGGACTTACACACATGTGTTCGTGCGCCACGACGCAGTTAAAAGATCACTATAAGCACCGTACGATGGTCCTTACTGCGTTCTCAGACGAACTGATAAAACGTTCACAATCGAGAAGAACGGCAAAGAGTCTGCAATCAACATTGATCGTGTAAAGCCTGCGTTCTTCGAGAACTCCCATCAGTCATCTGCACCAACCACAGCATCACCACCTGTGACAGCTCCATCTTCAATGCAGTCAATACCTGAAACTTCTCCATCGAGTTCGGCCTCACCACCAAATCCCTCACCACCACCTTATGTGACGAGATCTGGCCGTCGGGTACACTTTAACCCTCGTTACCTCTAACTCCAGTGCCTTCTGCACTACTAGAGGGGGGAGTACTGTGGCGATCCTGAATTCCTTCCGATGACGTCACTCTTGAAACTACTTACTTAGCTGCGCAATACACGAGCGATGCACGAGGCAGCAGACTAGATGTTCATGCGCCAGCTAACTGAATTTCATCTGTTTTGTGTTCCATTAATATCTAACTGGCACTTTCTTAATGTTTTAATAAATGTTGTTAATTTTTGTACCTAGAGTTGTTGCTCTATTTTTATGAATATTTGGATGCATACCTTTACATAATCAAGCATCCATAGATATAACGATTACGAGGATATTTCAATTTTCGCTTTTTGGATTCCATCTTAGTATTCTTAATTATCCTCGGCAATTTTTACTGCGGGGTAGTTGGGTTGATTGTTTGTTTGTTTTGTGGAACAAGAGCCATTGGTTTGGCAATGCTGTGCCAAGCGAATGTGAAAGTGGTATCAATGTAAAAAGAAATTAAAACAATGGTGGGATGACGGGTGGAAACAGTAAAAAAAATTTTAAATCTGTGGATAAAACTTAATGGATCTTAAAAACGCAAAAAATTGAACATGAGGAGTTATGCCAAGTAAATTCGACAAGGAAATTGAAGATGTTTTGAAAAACTGTAAACGCTGGATATAAAAGTATGGGCATTCTAAAAGAATATGGCGGACTGACATCCGACAGTTGCAACTCAAACACATTGGTGGTTACACATTTTAGTGCGGGGTAGTTGGGAACAGGCTTCTAAATTAATAAAAACCTATATTTTTTATGTATTTGAAATAATTTATTATTTGACAGGAAGCACTTTTAAAGCTATAGAATCGTGGTTGAGTTCTGTCGTCAGTAAAGCTCGCTGTTTTATGTCAAATTAACAGCTGACATTTTAAAACAATTTACCATGTAATCTACATAATATATTTTTTATGCGTTAAAGTTCTTTGTTAATAATGATACGAAGCCGTTTGACTTCAAGTATGGAAGAAAACGAGAAACTGATGACGAAAAAGAAGAAAACGTGATACTGATGGAGGAATCTGAAGACGAGGATTTTGGCTCGTTGCAACAAGAAACGAAAGCTGCGGAGATGGAGGAAGCAATTCATCTGGAATCATCCACGGTTGATTTTTCAACAAATATGTTTGTTTTTATCAATAACGTTGGAGGTACCAGAATGAAGGCCCATTATCTGCCCGTTTGTGAGATTCAAGAAGTTGACGGTGGTGAGTGTGATTTGACATGTTTGAGAACCACCAATTTGGCTAAAGGAAAATTTGTTTTCGTAGTGAATGACCGGTTTGCTTTTTCCGAGAGCCAGTTAAAAGCTATACTCCAATATCACATCTTTGAATTAGATTGTAAGAAAGAATTATTTGGTTTTCAGTTAGTGTAAAAGTCGTAGAAAACTTGGTAGAGTAGAGAATAGAACGTTCTATTTCAAGTGGAAAATCTACTTTCTACTTCTAAATTGAACTATTTGTTTCTAATAATTGATTTTTAAGTCTTACCTATTTCCTTCTTGTGTGTCATAATATTCAATTATTAACTTTTTTCCTGCAAAGTTTCCTGAGTTAGAATGATTATAAATTGCTTCAAATTAAAGGTAGTAAATAGTTATAATTGTTTATATGCGATATTCCATGAAATAAAAGATTTTTTTTTTCTGAAAAGCATTCAAAAAGCAGTATTTTGTGATAATCGGGAAAGAGTAGTTAAATGCATTTGGAGACGATATGCAGTAGTTTCTAATCATTTCTCAAATATATTATCTTCAGATCAATTCGTTATTGTGAATAGGAGCCGAAATACGTGTTCTAAATTACCCCGCAGTCTTTAGGATAATTGGGAACACTTCGGGATAAAATAAGAACACTCCTAAAAGTGCGGTTGATTAATTAATAAATTATTTTTGAAAGCAGACATTGTTTAATGAACCCTGCAGAATATATTTATGCACTCACAAAAAAAATATAGAACTCTTCTCCATCGCGTCTTTTAAGGAGAAAAAAAGGCAAAATTCGTCCCCAATTACCCCAACTGACACTGCATTTTTGCTTTTTTTAAAATTAGTTTTGCTTAATTTATTAATTAATCAAATAATTTAGTTATTACATTTTTGCTCTCTAATAGGCAAAAATATTAATAAATATATTCTAATTAAATACCGTAAAACTTCAATTGTAATTTTATTTAAATTCTGTAAGGTTAAAATTAATTGGTTTGTATAATGGAGAAAAAAGTTTATCATAAATTTCATTTTATCATTCACGAAAGATAAATTCTATGTCAAATTAAACTCAGAAAAATAAATAGTTCATAAAGCATAAACTTTCTTCGCATCGGATTTTGTTAAACACACACAACGCTGTTTGGAGTAGTTGTGAAATTGTCAGGGGCGGCGCTAGCGGGGGGGAAGGGGTGCAATTGCCCCCACCCCACCGTCGTCGAGATATGAAGACTTTCGTCGGCAAAAATCCTTACCATTTCGGGAGATGTGGAGAGCTGGGTATCAAGGAATCTAATAATTTAAATTCCATCTTAAATTTATTATATAGTAAACGGCCGAGATAAGCTATTTGTGTCGGAATTCGACGACTTATTAACGTTCTAGTTATCAGAATGACCGACATTTGTTTCACTTGTCGTCCATTCGGCCTGTAGTTCATACCACATTTGACAGAATAGTCGACAAGGCGACAAGTGAATCAGATGTCGCATTTGGTAGACTGTTTTCTGTCGGTCGGCTAAGAGATGAAAATTTGTTTGCTTTGATACTTCCATCGACTGATTCGATCACTTGTCGGTGGAATTCATTCACATTCGGTGGAATTATTAAGGGAAATTAAAGTATTTCTATTATACGAGAGTGTGGCGATACATAGCGGTCACTCCTCTCAATGGCCATTTTTGTTCGGCAAAGAATTTTTGGTCCTTAGACATAATGTTAAAATAACCTTTATTAACGGCCACTCAAACCTTCTGATTGGTTGGTTGGTTGGTTGTGTTGAGTTTTCTGGCACAAGAGCCATATTCAAACCCTCTGAGCGGACAGGTTGGTTACCCGTTCATCTTCAATGAAAAACATTCCTTTATTCTCACCGACCATGGGCCTCTTATTAAAGAAACTGAAGAAACGAAAGAACAAAAAATTCACACACTCAGGAACAACACCAGAAATCAGACAGAAATTAATAATTCCTTTCTCAATGTGAAGAGAAAACTGAATTTACACCTCTATCGGGGGTTGGGCATTAAAGAGTTCATTCGTGTTTTTCAGGCTCTGGTTCGAACTCTGACAAAAAAAAAAATCTGCTGCTATGGGTTGCGACCACAAATGATGTCACGCCTGGAGGGGGGGTCGTGAAATTGTGCCAGGGGGGAGGGAGTTCGTGAAATTGTGACGGGGGGGAGGGGGTAACAAGAAGTGTGACATCACACATTTTGGTTAAAATAAAAACATTTAAATTAGCAGATTAAATTTTGAAGTTATTTTGAAATTACCAGAATTTGAGGGTATTTTTTTAATCGGGGCTAAAACAACTTTCATGTGATTTTTTTCACTTATATTCCTTTTTTTTTGAAAAAGGCATTCAGGGTAGGTTCTGAGAATATGGTAGCAGCAGAAATTCTTCATCATTAGAAGCAAACCTCCCCCTGTCACACCCTTGAAATGTCCAACAGAAGATACGTCGTCCCACCTGGGTGAGAGGTAGAACTGGTAGTGGCACAAACAGGTTGATCTTAATGAGGCGCTTTTTTAAAAAAAAATTCAATCTGTTTATGAGTATTTTGTGTTCATAAAGTAAAGATAAGACTTAAAGCAAAATATATCAAATACCATTTCAAATTCCAAAATACTACTGTTTACAATTGCTCTTTTATATTAATATTTTATTACTATTGTATATTAATTAGGTTTTTGTTGTAAACCTTAATCTTATTTCACACAAAATAAGTACTCTTATAATCATTATTATTGTTATGCTCACAAATGTCATTAAAACACATAGTTAAAGTTTAAAAATAAAATTTGAAATATGATCTATAATGTAGTGCTTTGTTTCTGAACCGCAGGTTTATGCTTATGTAATATAGTGTGACATGTGACAAGGGGGAGGGAGGGGGTATGGTGAAGTGTGACACTTTGTGACAAAGGGGGGGAGAGGGGTCAAAAATATTGAAAAAATGTGTGACATCATTTATGGACAGCCCCTAGGAAGGTTTTGGTGTATTATATACTAACCGCCTTCGGCGACTAGCTTGTTCGTCGGAAATATAAATTCAATGGTGCCTCCTATGCATAATTTGATATCCATGCTCCCCTTAACAAAGTAATTTTAAACTCCAGATTGTGATAGACACTTAACCCATGTTCTTTTAGTAGCTTTGCATTTATTCTGTTCATTGTCTACGTGAACGTCCCTAATGGAGTAAAGTAACTGCACGTGTCATCTAACATCTACTTGCACGTCGTCGTCACCAACTTCACTTTATTATTCCTCATGCAAAATACGCATTTGATTTCCATATGAAAATGGCGCGGCAGATTTTACGTCTTACAGCATGTTAGCTGAATTAAACATGCTGATAAAAAGGTTAACCCTAAAAAAACTTAAAACTTAACCCTAATCATTCAGATTTTTGAATATATTTCCGAATATATTTTTTACCTTAGAAGACTTCGTTTTTAGATTTCACAGAAAAACTAATGAAACCAAAAAAGAAAGTAAAATCCGTTCGGACATTACCTTAACTTTCAACAATGGAAGTGAAACACGCAATTAAATACTGTTTGTCTGGCAGTGGTTTGAATCAAATCGCAAAAATGAAGAGTATTGTTGTAAATTATGCCTAAAATTGTTTGTACAAATTTACTAAAATTAAAGGAAAAAACTGTACGACAATTCAATTGATATTATTAAAAAGATAAGTTTGTGAATTTTCAGATGATGTAAAAATAATTTTTTGGGCTATAATATTTTCAAAATTTATCAAGGAGAAACGCCTAAATTTCATTTAATTTTTAATTAATTAAAATTTTTAAAAAAATAGCCCGAGGTGCACATTCCCACCTTCCAAAGTATGCTTGAGTCAAACTTCGTACCTCAAGGTCCAGGGTCTGCCCTGTAGAGCCTAGTCATCCGTAGGTCACGAGCCAACATACGCACACACGCATTCTCCTTTGTTATAAGTAGAGACTAGCAGAACCCGCTGTGCTCCGCACTGGCCCCGCCACCAGGGCTCTTAACCACTACTTTTTTTAGCTTTAAATACTGCATATAGATTGGTGGAACAAGATACAAAACGAAAAATACACAATTGAGTTATAATATTTTGCCTAAAAGTTGTCAGAACCATAAATGTGCTTTGATATCGCTGTAAATAAAGTTTGCATCTCCTGCAATAGGTAGTTTGCACTTTCTGGAAGCGCCGTCGTATGGATGGAAGCTCGTATGGATCCGAAACACTATTCTGAACTTGCACAATAAACGTGGAGCATTCTGACTGGTTAGCCATGCTTGCAAAGTGGCAAGATGAATTGGCGAAATCGGCCCAATTGTTGAGGCATAGTCAAGCTTTTTCCTCATAAAGAATATATAGTGAAATAGTGTTTTCGCGATTTCTGTGGGAGGCGACCACTGACGATATATCTAGGAGTCGTGAGCTTTCATAAAAAATAAAAATTTGCGAAATGGGTGCAGTGGTTGGGGGGACTCTCTCTCAATAGTTTTTTTCTCCATAGAGAATGTACTGTGAAGTAGTGATTTTTTTTTTATTTCTGTCGAAAGTGGAGGGTGATGAGGGATAGGCGATCTTTGATGCCATATCTCGGTGTCATAAGTTTTCATGCGAAATAAAAATCGGGCCAGTTGTTGAGACTGGGGAACCGGTGCTTTGGTTTTGCAAAGTATTTTAAATATATAAACTAGCCGCCTTCGGCGACCAGCAGTTCGTCCGTATAATTATTAACCTGTAGCTATGATTGGAACTTTGCGAAATAAATTGGCGGTTGTAGAGGTTGAGGTACACAGCTAAAGTTTTATTTTGCGATATATTTCGAAAATGGAGGGTGGTGGGCGGCATAGGACCATTGACGATATATCTAGACGTCATAAGCTTTCATATGAACTGAAAATTGTCAAAATTGGTCCAGTGATTGGGCTGGGGAACTGTCTTAAGGTTTCCCCCCCAAAAGAATGTGCAGCTGAGAAGTATTTTTTCGGTTTAATTCGAAAATGGAGGGTGGTAGGGTTGCAGGTGACAATTCATGACATATCTAGACGTCATAAGCTTTCATATGAACTGAAAATTGTCAAAAT
>BGPR01000030.1:2083517-2094614 GCA_013235015.1 Araneus ventricosus | reverse complement strand
GCAGCTGAGAAGTATTTTTTCGGTTTATTTCGAAAATGGAGGGTGGTAGGGTTGCAGGTGACAATTCATGACATATCTAGACGTCATAAGCTTTCATATGAATAAAAATTATCTACATCGGTCCAGTGTTTGGAGATGGCGGACTGGTCCTCTGATTTTGACAATTATTTTAAATATATAGATATGCATTTACAGGCTTAAAAATAAGTTAATAATTATTTGCACTTGTTTTGGCTATTTTTTTATTTTGTTATGAAATTTAGATAATAATCTTCACATTTTTTCCAATATCAGTGCGGTACACTTCATTTGCTACGAGATTTATGTTCATAATTCTTCATTTTCTATTATTGATTCTCGTTCAGTCAGACAATTCTTACTGCATCAACATTATACAAATAGCTAATTATTCCAAATAACGAATTATTATAACTGAATTCGCTAATTAATACTTAATTAATTTAATTAAATATAAAATTAATTATCGTGTGTTATTTTGAAGTTACCTGAATGAGAGAAATTTTGCTTGGGGGGGGGGGGGGGGGGGGAGGTGCGGCCGCCGCCTCTGGAAGTTGCGCCTTTATTTTCTTAACACAGTGGACGCCGCTCGGGACAAAGCCAAGTTGATCACTACATCCGAAATGGCTTAAAAATAACGCAAATTTTAGGTATACAAAGATCAGAGGCTTAGCAACAGGGCAGCGCTTTGGGGACAAAGCATTAGTGCGTTCATGTCACTTTTCAAAGTCAAATGTGATGAAAAGGTGAAAATATAATAGCATGCCCAGTGGGCATTTACCCTTGCTGACGCTGATGACGAGTGGGGGTAGAAAAAGCCATACCCCGGCCCCGGCGCCACACCCTAGCTACGCCACTGACAGGATAGCATGAAACCACACAAAATTGTTGGCATTTATACCTGTTTTTTTAATTAGAAAAAGAAAATCTATACAATGTAAGGAATTGAAAAAAATCATACACAATTAATTTTTAAGCTTTCTTAACAACGTTATCGAGAGTAACCTGTTTCAGTTTTCAAGCTTTCGTTGGATAAACCGTTCATATGAATAATGCTAATCTAAAGATTCAGCGCAGTATTGGACTCATCTTAAACGTGGTCGTCTAAAAGTTTTTTACTTCCACTTCCAACACTAGATGTCGCTGATCGCAACTCGGCGAAAGCGATTTGCTTACGTATCTTGTTACCCTGCATTGCCTTCTCAGAGTTGAAAAAACGTTGTACGCATGCGCTCTGACTGAATCTTGGAAAATTTTCTCTGTACATAACGTTGACGATATCATCAGAGAGCATGCGTATTACTATGTAGTTGTAATCGTATATGGGTAATTTCGTTTACGCGTGAATAAGCAAAGAGGGGTGGGTGGGTGAATAAGCTCCTATTACAAACCGTTAAACGTCCTTCCTTATCGCAAACAAAATAATAGTAGGATGCTTTACGGCAGGTTCAGCTACTTTTTTTCGTAAAAAGCCATTTTTAGAATGGGTGGGAATTATTTGCACTTTAATTTGGATCAAATTCACTTTGATAAAAATAATTTGCACTCATAACAAATAAATTGCACGCGAAAAGAAATTATTCCACTATAATTAAATTTATTCAGCATGAAAAAAAAATGTTTGAACTTTGAACAAATATGATGCACTCAAGAAAAAATATTATAATTTGCATTAATTACTTTCCACTATAAAAGAGATGTTTCTACTTTGAATAAACTAAGCACAGCGCAGTTTTTGCAGCCGGCAACATCGCATTGGTTGTTGGAGTGTTGCCAATAGAGGGAATCCCTGGTTTTGGGGATTTACCACCTCAGAAGGGAAAAAGTCCGAGAATAAGCCAAAGCCGGAAATTTAATCCGCCAAATTAGCAACAATTAGTCCAGTCAAAATAGACATTCAACTTCGGAAAAATTCGCATAGAGCTGAAAATCGGTACAGACCTTAAATACATCATTATAAATGAAATGCCAAAAGTCCCCATCGATCCCACTTCGGCTAAAAATTTTATGCAAGATCAAAGGTCGAAAAATCGGTTTTTCGCAAATATCTCTTAAACGGTAAGTGTTATCGGAAAAATAGTTCACACAAAGTTTGTAAATTATGCAATTCTGTACAAAAAGAGGGTTTTTTTTATCTATTTTAATGAAACAAACATTATCATACAGTTTTCAACTTATTTTAAAAAAATTGTGTTAAGATTAATATTCAAATTCTTCTTCAACTGTCGTCTAAATAATCTTTAAATTCTTCAACAGTGATATGTTATTCTTCGATTTCTTCTTTTTCCCCGTGTGTGTGTGTGTGTGTGTGTGTGTGTGTGTTGCTGGATTTCTATAGATTGCTCTAAGGAAAAAGATGAATCAGATATCTCTTCATTGATATCATAGGCATCTTCATCTGTTGTACTTGATTCAACGTTGGAGTAAGACTTGCCTTGGCAATTATACTTGTGAACAAAACAATCCGACTTTTTTACCGCCACACTTGTAATTAGAACCCTTCTTGAAATTACAAAAAATAGTATTGAGAAGTTTTTCTGGAGCAGATGGAAGAAAAGTCTGAATTGTGGCTCCAAACTGTTATCTTTCAATACCCATCCCCAGTTTTCAGGGTCTAGTTCGTTACCTAGACACGCTTGGACTTGATAGTAGACACGACATAAATGTTGGTAAACAGCAGATGTTGGAGGAAGACAGGATAACTGTACACGTTTATTGTTACGTGTATTTTTCACAAAACTTAAATATCTATACTTGTCTATGGAATCAATTTTGTTTGGTGCTCCATACCTAGCAAGAAGAAAACGAGTTCCATTTGTGAGGATGATGTCTGGAGAAGAGTCGATATTTGTGAATACTTCAGCTCAATCAATTAAATCATGATGCTTTTCAAATAATTTAAATACTTTTGTTTTACCTCGTTTGAAAAACGCTGACGTAGTTTCGCATCCAGTTATTGCATGTAAAAATGAAATATGAGCTTGACATTTTGTATATGAAGTTAAACTTTGTGATGAATACATTTTTGTTTCTATTTGAGCTTTGACAGGTTTTAGAAAGTAAATAATCCTATCAGTAGGAGTTCGTGCAATCAGTATTATTAACAAATCGACATCTTCCCCAACAACAATAGTTGTATTTGTATTGAACTTTTCTGAAGCTGTTTAAATTCTGAGGACATCAGCGTCGTTATTAGCTTGTTTCACAAAAATATCATCAGCTTTTAATTTTTCAGATAGCACTGAAATGAAGCGAGACTTGTTATGAGTATTAGCAAGAAATTGCTGCCGGTTTGTTGGAAATCGATCAAAAAGGACATCAGAAGATGAAGATATTTTAGTAGTCCGAAGATGTTGCTCTGCAACTTTGGTATTCTTCGTATAATCAGAATAACCTCAAATACTATAATACCGTTAAGACCAAAATGTCTATGTACATAATGAACGTATTTCTCAAAAATAGCATCGAATATTTTTTCTCCATCCTACACAACACGATGTAAAAGATATCCTCCATCGATGACATAGGTAGTATTTGTGTTATCAGTTTCAACATTTACACATTAAAAGCAATCATAAATGGCTGATTTTTGTGTTTTGCGCATTCAAATTGCATGGAAGAGTGATAATGGATAAGGAGCTAATTCATATTTGAAATTCATCTTCAAAGGATACATAAGCATATTCATACTCATGCGTTGAAATAATAATACAGGATCTATTGGTACTTTCTCATCGTGAACTTTTATACCGCTACTGATAGTTAAAAGAGGGAGTACTTTATCAACACGTATCAATTTTATATTATTAAAAGTCTGGCCAAACATTCTAATCATAGAAGTAATTCCAACTTCACGAGCATTATGACAATTAATTTTTTCATTGCCAACGACTCCACTTGCAATGGAAATAATTTTTTCAACCACAGGAAAAGGGTCATGCAATAAAAACCACTCAAGAAGTTTTTTAATGTCTTCAGTATCTCTTTTTACACGTGAATCACTTGCATCTACGTGCGTATCTGTTGTGTCCATTTTTACATTACCAAGATCTTCCAGTCTCTCACATACAGTATTCATTGCATGCATGCTATAAACCTGTTTACTTATGACACTTTCTTGCGTACTTCTTCCTCGAGAAACACCTCCATCTATTTGCATTGATTTCATTAGTGATTGCTCAATGATCATATCTGTCGAAGTTCCACAACTGAATTTAGCAGAACGTCTAACAGTGAGAAATCCTTGTATAAACCTCCTAAAAACACTAGGATCAATCAAATTTTCAGATTGCAGCATGTCCTGGAGATATAGATAGGTAGATTTAGCATAAGGAAAATGTCATGATGCGTGAAAATACGGAATCATTTCTTTAACGCAATTAAAATGAGCTTGCCAATCTCCCATATGTTCAGATCTTATGAACTCCTTTGCGATCGATACCATATGAAAATATTGAATCCATAATTTTCCTGTAGAGCCTCGTCCTTCATATTGCTTTCATTTTTTATTGCACTGATAAAGTAATGTTTCAGTTTTCTCATCACAATTTTTAATATCATTATATGAAATAGTGTTATTTTTTACATCTTCAATAGTGTTTTCAAGATTTGCATCCATATCATCATCAATAACGAGTTCTTTTGATATTATTGTTACTAAAGTGAGATGAAGTAATGTGTGAGCTCGGACAGCTCTGGCGTAAGCATGTCCAGTGAGCATTTTATCTAATGAATTAGGTGCATAAATTAAAGAAAGCACCTCTTGGATACCACTTCCTTGCATAATATAACCAATTGCTCCAAAAAACGAACTCAGTAAATTGAAACCTCCAAGCCTTATTACAATCTTTGATAAATCAGATCCTTCAGGTGCTGCAGCTACAATTTCTCAAGCTTTTGTATACAAATGTTGATCAAAAGTAGTTTCATTCTCCAACGCACATAGTAAAGTAGTGTATATAGCATTGTAGTCACTCGCTGGTTGGAGAATAAATTGTAAGAATAAAATTCGAGATATTGAATAATCCATACTATTGCTTGATAAACGTTCAATATAACCGTTCCAACCTGGTAATGATAAATTATTCCATTTCCCATACAACCATAACATAACTATTTTCCGGAAAAAAGAAGCAGTTGTATCACTTTCATAAGCAAAATTCTGTGCAGTTATTTTACTATATCCTACTACACCATTATTGTGATACACTTGTATTGTTCGTGATGAAGGCTCTTTTGCTAAAACTGAACTTTTTGGAGTAATAATTTGAATGACACACATTATGTGGTGAGTGTTATGGCCATTTTTTATTTTAGCCAGTGTATTTTCAAATTTTTAAACCGCGATATCTCATGAATCATCATTCATGAGATATCGCGGTTTAAAAATTCGTAGGATAAAAAGTATTCGGACCTTTTTTCGTAGAGAATCGCATAATCTACAAATTTTGTATGAACTATTTTACCATAAAATTTACCGTTTAAGATATATTTGCGATAAACCGATTTTTTTTTTTACCTTTGACCTTGCATAAAATTTTTAGCAGAGGTGGGATCGATGGGGACTTTTGTCATTTCATTTATAATGATGTATTTAAGGTCTGTACCAAATTTCAGCTCTATGCGAGTTTTTCCGAAATTTCAAGTTTTTTTTTTTTTGTCTATTTTGACTGGACTAAATGGTTAATTTGATAATATGGCTCTGCGCCGTACATTGCCGTGACTCGAGCGTATGCAAGGTGCGTCGTTGTTTCTCTATAGGGGTGTAGTGGAGCCGGAACACCATTCAAGTACTGCTTTTTTTCACGAGAAATAAACAAGAAAAATTGTGAAAATGTCCTTAAAAACAGCGCGATTTTTGTCACGCAGGTTAGAGCGTCTCGGCACTGCTTATTTTGCAACAATATCACTGTTTCTATACCTCCTTTTTGTATCTTTTCAAACTGAATTGAGGCCGCGGTGGCCTAGAGTTAAAGTGCCGGGTTCGGAGCAGGAGGCTCCATGTTGGAGACCCGATTCCAATAAAGATCCGTCGTGTAATGGACCTGTTGCACATCAAATCATACGTATGTAGCCAAACGTCCTCCCGCTGGTGTGGTGCGGAAGTTTGGAGAGGGGGTGCCAGCTCAGGTGTTGTCCTTGTCATCTGCCAACGGTACAAAATGACGAAGTCCGTCCCAAAATAGCCTCGTTTTGCTTCAAAAATAGGACATTAATTAAAATAAACTAATGAACTAAACTCAAAGTAACAGCACTTTTGAAGGTATGAATTTAAATCCATTGTGTTTAGTTTAGTTATATTAACGACCGTTTTGAAGTAACACGAGGACTACTTTTGGACGGACCTACTAACTTTCAAACGAGGTCAGATGACGAGGGCGATACCTGAGCTGACACCCCCTACCCAAACTTTCGCACCACACCAGCGGAAGAACCATTTAATTGTGTGAAAGACTCATTCTATAAAATAAATGAAACTGAGTGGAATCTTAAAATTTTATTGACTGTTGCCAACATTGTAAGGTACTTTTCCGTTAGCCGGGCGCAAATGTCACCAATTGTGAACCAAACGCGAGCCAAGTCGCCAAGAGAATGGTTGTTAGAAATTTGGTGGAATTCTACATTATTTGGCGATTTTTCGCTTGCGCCCGGCTAACGGCAAAGTATCCAGTGTAATAACTAATAGCTTCAAAGCTTTTTTGGCCTTCCTTCCGACGATTGACGTGCTATTTACATGTAGTAAAAACTATTGATGGCAAACTGCGTGGCATTAAGATATGATGAAAAAAAATTATAATGAATGCCTTCATTTATGCTCTGATGACGATACCTTCAACATAATTAGTGCATTATTTTTAAAGAAACGAAAGGAAAAAATGATGTGAATATCACAATATTCACAGAATACTCTAAATCAGATAGCTTACGAGAAATCATTATTGATATATAGGTGGTAGGAATTATTTTCCTGTTACCATTAATGGATTAGAGGCAACCAATGCAGCGATAAAAAAAGGAACATACATTTCGTGAGCTATTGTTCCTTGTGTTTAAAAATGCGATTGTGAAAAAAATTGTCAAATGAACGTGTTCCAGTTAACCCGAATTACAAATCAATTTACACGAAACCGTATGTAAAATGGTTTGCATGTCCCCGCAAAGATTTGGACGAAACCAAATCAGTGGGCAAAATGAGAAGTCAAAATTTTAGAAAGAAACGGAAACCAATCTGTTTTTTATTTGTCATCTTTACAGGTGAAACAATATAAAAGCATAAGTGGTCCATTCACATGAAAGGACATATCTCATATGGACCTCATATGATGAATATCAAACTGAATACAATAAATGTGTATGGAAAGTGACAGTATCTACCCCTGGCAGTAACGATTCTGTTTCCACATACTCTTGTCCTGTTTTTGCAAAAAAATATATTCGTAAACATAGCTTAGGCATCTTAATACGTATGGGGCAGGAGAAAGCGTGAAACGAATCTAAATGTTTACCTCTTGGGCAGAAACGTAAGAGAGGTCGGCCCGCTGAAGCCAAGAATGCTCTTTTAATGCAATAAGTATTGTGTAGTATTATATTTTTTTTTTATAATTTCTGTATTCTCAATTATGTTTGTTTATTTTGTACCAAAATTAAGTTTTACTCTTGCTTTATACATTTTAAAACCTTTTTCATTTTTTGTAATAAACTTTTTTATAATATCTATATTTTATTTCCTTTTTTGAATAAGCAATCTGCCCAATTTAAAATTTTTGAAACTTTGCCATAAAAATTGATTTTGAGTGCAAAGCATTCGAATTATAGCGCAACGTATTCGAATTATAGTGCAAAGTATTCGAATTATAGTGAAAAGTATTCGAATTATAGTGAAAAGTAGCCGAATTATAGTACAAAGTATTCTAAATATAGTGCATTGTATCCAAATTATAGTGCAAAGAATTCGAATTATAGTGCAAAGTATCGAAGTATCTAGATTATAGTGCAAAATTCAAATTATAGTGCAAAAGTATCTAAGTTATAGTTCCATGTACCAAGTGCATACTATCTAAATTGAAGTGCAATTATATATTTCCTATATATAGTATGTGTAGCTGGAGAATAACCAGACTGTTTATGTCTCGGAACGACAAGTAATCAAGAACTAAAGAAGCATTTTCTGTTCCTCATCTACCATCTGCTCAAGCCCATTCACCCTACATAGCATTCCATCGGATGGAATCTTGAAACTATTCGTTCACGTATGCTGAATCTGGGAAAAAGGAGATCACTTCTGTATCACAAATCTTCATGTAATAGAAAGACACTTGCTGTGATGATATTTCTGCATCGAAATTGTATGAATAAAGAAAATCCGCATCCTCAAGCTCAAATTCCTGAATAGATTTTCTTTACTTCCCTTCCCAATTGCTTACTAGAGCACTGTCTGAAAGGAGATATGCAAAAGCAGTCATGAGGGAAGAAAAATTACAATACAAATAATAAGTAATAAAATGTAATATAATAGAAGTATATAATATAGGACAAAACATTAGCAAACAATACAAAACAATATAAGTAGAATAATACAATAAAAGTAATACAATACAAAAAATAAAATTGTGAATATAAATATAATAAAATACGAACATAAGAGTAATTAAATCATAAGTAATAAATAATCATAAATAAATGCGTAATGAATTAAGAATATACATAAAATAAACAAAAAATGAAAAAAATTAATGAAATATAATGAAATAATAAATAAAATGTATGAAAACGAAGTCTAGGGTCCAATTTAGAAAAGAAAGACATAAAATCCTATAAAAAAGCACTCAAAAAAGGAAAGAATCAACAAAAACAATTTCTATAGCACAATAATCTGAGTGTGACTTCTACTTCCTTTGTGATTCACACACTCTTTTCCAAACAATACAAATGATCTTACCTATAAATTTTTCATTTTACGTAGAACATTTGAATAGGAATTGCAATCTGATTTCAAATCTATTACTAAAAGATGTATGTCTATAGAACTTGCGATATGTATTTTAATTGTTCTTTCATTGAAGAATCCAAAATTATAAAAACTACTTTATTATGAGTTCTATTGCAGCATAATTGTATTTATAGGAAGACATTGAGCCAAAACGAGAGCTAAGACTCGAAAGCTTCTTGAAACTAACTGATTTGATACAGAGCTTCAAATTTTTAAAATATACGTTCTTGAAGTCATAGTTTCATCATTTTTGTCAATGATTTTTTTTATAAAAATTCAAGCTAAGAAGTTTTATCCACAAATGCGATAAACCAGGGAATAAGCATGGTAACTTTATAGCAAATTAGGAAAACTGAATTTTCAGTGAAAATGGCAGAATATTTTATTTTTATATGACAATTTACGAATATTACTTACAAAAATTTATATGTAAAAGTCAATTTCATCTTCCTCCGCAGCTTCTGATATCTTCTAGTGACGCCCAGCTGAGGACAGTTTCTACATTGGATGCAACTTTGGAATTTGTTTAGCAGAGAAAATATATCGACATTAAAATATAAACAATCATCGTCTGTATTTATCGTTTTCATCGGAAGAATCATCATTTCTGTCTGGCCTAGCTTGACGCCAATTGGGTACCTCGATTTACCTCCAGGCAAAGGTTATGAAAACGAAATTAGAACCGCACCAATTATTAGTCTAAATCTTATTTTTGATAAGTATAAATCTTTAAGCTGGATATCATATAATAAGCTAAACTAAACATTGTTTTTTTTGGCTATAATGATTTAATAAATATCGATAGTTTAAAATAAGCAGATATTAGAGTTGACGTCTTAAACAACTAAATCTTCACAGACGCAGTAGACTCAGCAGCAGCCACGATCAGATTTGACCGTTCTTTCCTTCTTGATCTTCGTGATTTCTTCTTGACTAGTGAGTAATTCAGATCTGTCTGCTAGAAAGGAGAACTAATAGCAACAAATCTGTAGGAACCCAGTTTTTACCCCACTCTCCTCTATATATTTAAAGATATCCGTGAAAGAACTTTCATTCAATTCCAATAGAATGGTAAAATCTCATGGACCGAGGAAAGGGAAAATATCATCTATTCCGCTCCTCTAGAATGGAATAATAAATGAACGTTGCTTAGAGGCCAGATGTTACTCAATCCAGCTAAAGGCTATGAGGAATTCACGAACGGAAAGATTATTAAATGTAAATAATGCTGCACACTGGAAGCCGGAATAAAATTTATTTTTTTAATAATTTCGATACCACCTCCCTGAAGAACAGATGCTAAAAGGAGATAAAATAGGCAAATTATTGCGGACAAATGTAATTATTACAGCTGTCAAAACAGATTTTTTTAAAGATATTTGACAATCAATCCTCAATCAAATTAGGATTTAAATACAGATTTATTTAGGGATTTTTTAATTGGAGATTTAGGATGAATTTAGGGAATTAAATAGATTAGATTGAATTTAGGGATAAAATTGATCCATTAAATGTTTTCTGCAACTGTAAAGCATATATAAGCATGGCACAATTTTGAGAAATGCTTCAGAGACACTAATAGATTATTTGATAAAGAATCAAGAAAACAAAGAAGAAGAGTTAGAAGAAATAGAAAAGTGTTTGACGAAATAGGACTACCGGACAAAAGGTTTGAAATAATTAATTATAAGAGGAGATAGAAAAGGAGAGGCCAATCCAGATATTAATTCAAAAGAACTGGATAGGAAAATGGAAGACTTATGATAGCTACAGTGTTAGGGAGCAATGTCGTTTGATGTATGGAACCTCATCTGAAAGAAAGGAAATGGAATGTTCTAGGTTGAATGTAAGAAGCTTGTATTGATTATTAACAACATGATGTGTGTTCTGTATATGATTCTAATGGAAGGAATTTGTCAGTGTATATGTGGAAGGAAGTAACTAATGTGTTGGTGTTTGCCAAATAAAAGCTTACTAGAAACTGAGGCTTTAAATAAAAGAAATTTATCGAGATATTGCTCATAGATCTCAAGAATAGACTAAATAATTGCCTCTATTGGGCTGTGAAGAGAGAAGGGTATGAGAAAATT
>BGPR01000030.1:1993104-2071623 GCA_013235015.1 Araneus ventricosus | reverse complement strand
CTTTTCCCCGCAGCTAAGTTACGATTGAAGATAGAAAGAAAATTTCAATTAGGGAATTATCACCTTATCATAGCAAACTACTTTGATATTGAAAGTTTTTTGACAGCAAGAATTACTTAGAAGTTATGAGCTGAAAAGTGATTTTTACCCCCTACTTAGAATACGCTTTAACCTATGCATGCGACACCTTGTTGAAAAGCTTTCATCAGTTCACTTTTATATAGGTAAACTAAAAGATATCACTTCCACTTATTATAAGGTAAACAAGCTGATATATCCGGGTTTACTCCGGATTGAAATGCTTTCATGTCTTAAATTTTTTAATGAAAAAACTACTATCGTATAAAAATTATAATACACAAATTCCTTTTCTGATCTGAAACGTTTTTAATTAAAATGAGAATATCAATTGAAAAAAAAACGATTTTTAAAAACAGCCGTTTTCTCCATAAATTATTATTTGTTATATAGGTACTTCAAATCTTGTTAAGAATTACTAAAGTAAGAGAAAGGGTTCAATGAATATTTTGAAACAATTAAATTAACGAGTTAATTATTCATTAATTTAAAGAATGAAAATCAATCAATCATTAGTTTGTCCTGATATAAATTGTTAATCGTCTACTTTTAAAATTTCCTTTTAGCATTCGTCAAGAATTCTGTGAATGTATTCTGGCATTTATATATATTCGTATTATTCTTGTTCTTCAACAATAAAGAATATTGTTACGAATTCTGTATAAAATTACTTTTGAAAAAATATTAAAATGAGAGAAACAAATTGTATGGAAATTAAATTTTCGTCACTGAAATGCTAATTTTTTGAAATTTAATAAGGTGTAAAAATAGTTTCGTGAGATAATGTTTTCAAAAGATATCGCGGAAAAACACCTTGCTTAATTTTTAATTAACTGAAATTTTAAGTAACGTTTGGGCTTCGAAATGTTGAAGATGAACTTTCTCTTGTCTCAAATAAAAAGTGTGCAAAGTCTAGTTGAAATCAGTCCACTGGTTTAGGACGCGATGTGGAGCATACATACATAGATACAATAACTTTTATTTAAATCAAGATAATTATTAGATAATTACAAGATTAAGATTGCTGGCATATACTATGAGCCATAAAAAAGGTTTTAGTGAAGATATCGTCACAATTAATTAAATATTTAATTTTATTTAAGTAAATAGTTAAATTTAATTAATCAAACAGTTAATTTTAATAGTTAATTTGATAATTAGTTAATTTGACAGGTTACTTTAATTTGATAATTAACTTAACATGGCTGCACCAAGATTTGTTTAATAAATTTAATATAAAATAGCCAAAAAAGACAGATATATAAGAGTTCCCTTTATCCTTTTTTATATTGAAAAATATCTCATTAACTTTAAAATTGTTTTGGGATTTTCTGTCGAAGTATTTGCTTTTAACTGTCGATGAAGATTTAAATTTGTTGTTCAAAATGGCTGTATTGATATCCTATGCTTTAAACACACGTATTAAATTTGCAACTCGCAATGTTTAATAATTTTTATTCTGTTATGTGTTAAGAATTTAGTGACTATTATCTCTGTAACCAGGGGGTTCTCTAAATGAGCCCATTCTAGTAATGTTTAAATATTTCATGTCATGTGATTTTTGCATATAACAAAGTAATGTTCGCACAATTATATGGTAACCTAGATTAAATAACTAATTTTTAAATCCATATTCTTTATTCATTCATGTCAGGTGTCAATTTTTTGTTACTGTTTCAGATCTGCTGTCTTAATGTTATCTAGGGAATATTTGCTCTGCTGGGATGTTTATTTCTTTATGATTCCTATGATTATGTGATAGGATATAAAAAATTGACCAATATACTGACCAATAAATCTAGCATAACCTTTTGGAATGAAAAATGGAATGATAAAACCTTGATGTAGTAAAAAATTAAATGTCATGAAAACAGAATCACAGCGTAAATATTGCAATGCGTAGAAACAACAAAGTCATTGGCTATGTCTGTATTGATCAATATGTAATATTTCATTACTTTTGTAACATTAGCGTAAAGGAATCTACCTTTGCCTTCAAGCTTGCCGAAAAGGGATTTTTTAAGTATCACATGACAGTTGATTTTAAAAATAAGTTATTCCAAATGTTTAAGAATTCCTTAAGGATCACGTAATAGTTGATTGAAAAATAAAGTAGTAATCTTCATCGCGTATCGCTGAGTCAATAGGCCTTTCTTTGTTAATTATTTAATTGTTGTCTGTAGTCAAAAATATTGAATTTCTAATAAAATCACCTATCCTATGTCCGTTCCTGCAAATTTCTTATCAAGACTATTCACCGTTTAGGAGGAGTTCTTGCGACAGATAGACCATTAATACATCTTTTTCTCCCCTCCCTTTGTCCTCTTCCAACGATAGTAACCGGACTAAGTTACATTAAAGGCTTAGCACACACTCATTAGGATCATTTAAAAATTTGAGAAAATTAAACAAAACATCGAGAGAATAATTCACTAACTTCATTGGATCACTGTATAACCGCTTTAAAAAGTGTAAGTTCCACAACCTGAAACCGGAAGTGAAAAGTCTACTTTGTTGCTTATGCGCAAAGAAAACAATATTTTCTTATATTAACTTTAACACTGGCAAAAGCCCGCGCGCGAAACAGTAAATTGGCTTAAATTTATTTCTATAAGAATAAGAAGTATTGTTAGAAATTGCGTTAAAATATATATTTTTTTAATTTTTATAACAATCAGACAAAACACTTCATCGCAATGGAATTATTATCATTAAAAAGATCATTTTCAGCTCTTTAAAATGGCATAAAAATAATTATTGTCTAATAAATATTTCAGAAGTTATTGGCGAAAAACGTCTAAGCATTAGGCTTAACAGGCGCTAATTTTTATTTAATTAAATATCTTAAGAACTAATTAACTCTGAAAGTTGAAAATAGCACCGTTGACCTAGAAATATGCTCTAGAATGTCGTGTGTAAATTTCATGTCGCTACCGTTCACCGTTTGGGAGGAGTTCTTGTGACCGACAGACAGATACATGTATTTTCTGTTTTATATTATAGATATTTATAAAAATAAGCAAAATTTTCACAAATAAAGGTAAATTAGTTCAAAGTCTAACCGTTGCCTAGCAACGGAGTAGCTATAAATCTTCGTTATTTCACAATCGTCTGCACGTATTTGAAAATTATTGAACTTTAAAAAATTAATAACAATCGAAGGGAAAATGTTAGAAAAATATCATTGAAAAGGTAAAATTTTGAATTTTAAGATAGTAAAAAAATAATTTTTGTCGGACAATTTGCTCCGAAGTTACGGTAGAAAAACGGTTTCGGTTAATTTCTAATTAACTGACTGTTTAATTAACTTTTGGACTTTGAAAAGTTGACAGTAATCTTCTCCTTGTCTTAATTAATAAGTGTGCAAAGTTTGGTTGAAATCAGTGCCGTGGTTTAGAAGGAGATGTGGAACATAGGTACATAGAAGCATACATACCCACAATGACTTTTATTTATATTAAGATAAAAATTATTATTGAATAAAAAAAGAAAAAGAACACCAGTAAAACAGAAATGAACACATGAAGGATTTTTGACATTGAATGCCAAATGAAAGCTCAACAAATTTAACGTGTGTGCTTAAAATCATCCTCTCAAACATAGGCACATTACATTCTATTGTTCTATTTGAGTTATTTTTGAAATTCAGAACATCATTGTTCAAGAAAGCATGTATCCAGGAAAAACTACCATTAAAACATTTCCGTTTGTAGTTCAAAATCGTTAATTATTTCCACATATTTACTTTTCCATTGGTATGACACGAAAATTTCTTGCACGCCACCACCTGGGTGGTTTCAGGGTAAGAAAAGACACGAAAAGAAGGGGAAAAGGAAGACAGCGAGCTTTGGTTTACATCCATAAATCAAAGCTGGAGCCAGTCTCTGAAAGCATCTGGTCAAATCCTCCGAAACAAAGCTCAAAACACATAACATGCGGGGAGAAACATTTTTAGGTATTTGGCAGCATCTCAAAATTTCACCGATATTTCTGCGGCTGTCTGCAATCGCTCACTGTGAGGTAGGTAAGCATACGCGATCTGCAACGTCGGAAGCTTTTGTGTAACGCAAAACGGAGCATTTCTACGTGTCGAAAGAATCTTGTCTGTTCGCAGCGTGGAACATGAAAAGGAACCGACAATGGGAACTAGCTTCAGTGAAAATTTTCACAGAATGACTCTTCAGAAACTATAAGTGCCTCTAGCCGTCATGCTCTCTACAAAACAAGAATGACACAGATAACAAAAACCGTCCTACTTTATCCGTCAGAGTTTGGATAAGAATATCACAGCAACAGTGATTTTCGACTAAATTAATTTTAAGTTCCTATCTTAATAGCAACTTACAGAAGTTGGAGTGGGCCAAGAAAATTTGCATTTCATATATCGTTACGGATTCAGCACCCAACAGATGTGTGAATGCATGTTTCGGTTGCTGCACATCAGTGGTGTAGCCAATAGAGCAGTGCCCGAACACTTCGACCCGGGTGGTACTATTGATGGGGTGGGGATTGCAAGACAAGAGGAAGCGAGTGATAAGGAGGGTAAACAGGAGATTACTTCATAATTTTCTTTTAAATGCATAATCCAGTACTGGAAATCGTGAAATAATAAAATTTCAACCATGAAACAATGTTTATCTTGAAACTATATTCTTTATCCTTTCATGCCACAGTTTGCCGGTGCTTATTACTTTTATTACTTTCTCGTATACGAAGTATACAAAAAGAAAGTATTGTAATCGTCAAAAAATTCGAACTCGACGTTTTAGACATCCCAGAGTCAGAAAAACACAATTTTGGAATTATGTCTGTCTGTCTGAGAACACTATAATTCGAAAACTATTAGAGATACAGGGATGAAATTTGGTATGTGATCTTGACACAGAATTTGTAGGTTTCTATCAAATTTTGAAGAAAATCCGTCTACGGGAAGTCTGTCTGTCTGTCCGCGTTCTTGTGAACACTGTAACTCAAAAACTTGAATAGCTAGATGGATAAAATTTGGTACGCAGTTTTATCATCATGAATGTAGGTCCGTATCAAATTTTGGGCCAAATCTCCGTCAAAGGATGATTGTCTGACGGTCTGTATAATCGCACACTTCTGAAGACGACATCTTCTAAAAGAAATGGCTTAGATAAATGAAATTTCGTATATAGTCTTGAAACCCTAATTGTAGATTTGTCACCAATTTTCGTTTAAATCGGTTTAAAAAAAGGCGTTGAAATTACATATTCTGTTTTTTCCCTATTCTACGACTTAAAAAACCAGCGGGAATGGTCTCCCCTAAACTTTCCTCATACTTGCCCAAAAAGGTGCTGTTCCCCCCCCCCCCTCCCCGCGTGGATAAAAAAAAATTCGAACCTACTGTAACCCAGAATCCAATGACTATCAGAAGGTTTTTCATTGTGATTGTAAAATATTTAGGTAAATAATCAAATTCAAAGAGATGCGTACCGATTAAAACGCATCTATCACACACTGCTAGGTTCCACTCTTGCCGGCTCAAGGACAAAGTGACGTAATCCTTCCGCGTGCACAGAGATTGCTACCAGTCCGCATGCGTATGGAGAATCGGATTGGAAAAATTAACTATGCAAATTAAACGCCTTTTTTCTAACCGATTGACAACAAAAATTGGACACAAATCTACAAATAAGATAAGAAGGCTACGTGCCAAATTTCATTTATTTAAGTAATTTTGTTAAGAAGTTATTGCATTCGAAAGTATGCGTTTATACAGACCAACAGACAGTCAACCCTTTGATGGATTTGGCCCAAACTTTTATACGGACCTATATTCATGATAATAAAACTGTGTACCAAATTTTATCCATCTAGCTATACAAGCTTTTGAGCTATAGTGTTCACATGAAGGCGGACAGACAGACAGACTTCCTGTAGACGGATTTTGTCCAAAATTTCATAGAAACCTACAAATTATGTGCAAAGATCACATACCAAATTTCATCCCTGTATCTCTAATAGTTTTCGAATTATCGTGTTCACAGACACACACACAGACAGACATAATTCCAAAATTGTGTTTTTCGGAGTCAGGGAGGTCTAAAACGTGGAGATTCGTCAAAATCTCGAGTTCGAATTTTTTGACGATTACAATACTTTCTCTTTATATACTTCTTATACAAGAAAGTAAAAAGGCCTCGAACACTGAACGTTTTCTGGCGCGCGGTGTATTTTTCCCCCCACGCGTGTTAGTCGTATGCGAGAAAGTTTCGAGAGGTCACTCCCGCTGTTTAATTTGAAATAACAATCATATTTCGATTTTCTCATAAATCAACCAGAGAGACTGGACGATAATATTTTTGAGGTGTACATGGACGGGTCAAAGATCGCTGACGGTGTTGGATTCTCCGTGCGCATCCTCAACAAAGAAATTCAGCAGAAAACAATTTGTCATGAACTAGAAACAAATAATGCTGTTTTCCAGCCAGAGTTAGCCGCTCTTGGAGTGGACACTGACTGGGCAGTTGAGAATAATACTAAAATTAATATCACCGATAGCAAGTCCTCCATAGATGCCCTCTAGAGCGATGGAACAAAATCCAATTTTGTTAATTCAATTAAAAATAAGTTTCGCTTGGCGGAGAGACTGGTTGGGCTCACCTGGGTGACAGATCTCGCTTGGATCCCGGGAAATGGGCTCGCAGACCAATTCGCCAAGCAGGCAACCACTAATGGAGAATTAATGAATCTTCCACTTCCATACTCGTATCTGAAATTACAGTTAAAAAGAATTTTATTGGAAAGTTGGAATGATTGTTACACCCAATTCCAATCTTCATCAGGAACCTGGATCAGGTCTTACGTGCCTCGTGTGGATGAAAAAATTTTACAGGATTCTTACTGATTTTTTAAATTAAAAATCAAGGAGTATTTAAGGAGTTTTCAAGGAGTATTTTCAAAATTTTCAAGGAGTCAATATTTACGCATGAAAAAGGGTTCCCTTTTTAAAGTACACAAAAATTATATTAGAGTATTTAAAACATTGCTAATAACTCAAATAAATGTGGTTATACTAAGCTGATTTATCCAAGAATGCCATGTTAAATCTGTTTATATGAAAGTAGAAAGTACAACTACCACAAAAGTTCAAATAGTTCATTACATACCATGATTTACCACGTTTCAAATAAAAAAACTATTCCCATTAATTTTTTTTTAGAATTTAAATTCTTAAATAATTTCCATGCCTCACTGTGCACCTTATGTAGTGCACAGTGATCCAGTATTTAAAATATAGAGGTGCAAAGAGAAACGTGGATTTAGATATTAGAAACTGTTTTTTGGCATTTTCATTGCTTATAAAAGAGTATATGAAGAAAATAAAATTAACAAAATTTCTTTATTATTACAACTAATTTAGCTAAAATTGATTAATAGTACGTATTTTCCTTTACAACAAGCCATACGTTACAATTTAAAGAAATACAGTTAATTTTTCGAAATAATCGAAGAGAAGTAACATTTCGATTTGCACCATTCTATTGTTTTGTTTGTTACTGAGACTGGCATTTAAAACCAATTATTAAATTTTGGATACTGCTAGGAGATGAACATCAAATCGTGGAAAGAGCAACACAAAATACTGGGTAATTGATAAGGCGACAATTTAGAATCCTTTTTATCGGTGAAACTAGTACACATTTAATAAAAGAAATGTTAAAAATTGAAAATCAAGGAGTTTATAAGGAGTAAAACCCAAATTCAAGGAGTTTCCACAGTGCTTGAAACTGAAAATCGTTTTCAAGGAGCGTACGAACCCTGTGTTAATATTTAATAAATATATCTTATACTTTCTTACGGGCCATGGACCTTTCCCATGCTATCTCAGCAGATTTAAAATTCTATCTTCCCCCTATTGTGAATGCGGTGACCTCGATCATTATGTATTTGAGTGTCGCTATACAAATGAGTTCCACCTTGGGAGAACCACAGAGAATGCTAAGCCACTGTGGCTCGAAAACATTTCGTCTTGCAAAATTAATCGCGACAAGCTGATCTCTTGTTTTAAGATTAGCGAAGCTCTCTGTGATCGTCTGTGTTCAACGTAAACTCGTTCAAACTTTTAGCTTTAAATTTTAACTCTAGCGGATTTTTCTATTTATTTTTTTTATTCTGGTTTTTCCCCCATTTTGTTAAGGTGTTTTAAATTTCTACACCCTGTGTTGTTATGGTGTGTTGTTTGTGTGTATGTGTTTAGATTTAAATTGACTTTTTTTGCTTGGTTTTTTTATCTATTGCTGTTTCTACACACTGGCATTTGGTGTATCTCCTCTCTGCCGTTTTCGGCTGATTGAGTTGTGGCAACATTGATTTTGTTATTTATATTAATTTTTAAATCTATTTCGATGTACCTTTGTCCACCAATGTTTCGGTGTAGTATGTAATTTTTTTGTACATAATAATAAAAAAAACCCTTCCCCTCCTGGCCATGTAAAGCCTTAAACCAATTTTGGCAGGTTGGTTCGGAGTGGGGAGTGAATAAAAAAAGTAAATGAATGAATCATATTTCGAAGATAAGATTGAGACGTATGCAAAGAAAAAGTATTGTAAACGTCAAAAAATTCGAACTCGAGATTTTGACGAATCTCCACGTTTTAGACCTCCCAGAGTCCAAAAAACACTATTTTGAAATTGTCTGTCCGTGAACACGATAACTCAAAGACGGTTAGAGCTACCAGGATGAAATTTGGTATGTGCTCTTTACACACAATTTGTATGTTTCTATCAAATTTTGGACAAAATCCGTCACAGGGTTGACTGTCTATCGGTTTGTATAATCGCATACTTGTGAACACGATAACTCCTAAACGCTTCGACTTAGATAACTAAAAATTGGTGTGAGGTCTGCTAACATTAATTGTAGATCCATGCCCAATTTTCGTTTCAATCGGTTGAAAATACGTTGAAACTGTATATTTGGTTTCTTCGCTATTCTACGACTCAAAAAAAAGGCGCGACCGATTCAAGTATTTTTCCCCACCTGTGTTAGGAAATGGCGCGTTTTACTGTCGCTTGATGTATTTTTTCCCCACCCGTGTTAGGCCGGATACAAGAAAGTATTGGGGAGACCACTCCCGCTGATTTTATTTATTTCTCCTAAAAAATATAAGCAGTTATCGGAAAGACGTTTCAGTGCGTTCCGTCTCCACTTCGCCGCTGTTGCACACTTTTTGTGCTCCCAAGCATACTTTTTTTGGCCATTCATACAGTGGAGCAGAGACGGAGGTCAAGGGGGGGGGGGCTCAGGTACAAGTCTTAGGGGCGCCATGAAGACAACATATTAGTGCGTTTATGTCTCTTCTTAAAACCAAATATGAGGAAGGGTGAAAAAATAATGCCGTGTCCCTTGCGCCATCCACTATTGCTAAACCAGTGATGTCGACATTGGGAGTAAAAATTAAATATTATTATGTCTCTTTATACCTCTATATTTATCCCCATCACGAGATATTATAACCGCTTCAGTTTCTGATTCACTGACGATTTTCAGTACACTGATGATTTTTTTTAAAAAGTACAAGAGATAAAAGCAAAGCAGAGTATATCCTGTCCAAAATGATGCAAAATATTAATGATAAAACGAGAAACTAAAATTAGTTAGCAATGTATGCAAAAAACTGAAGTAATTCTTTTTTACCCAATCTGTCAAAAGCTCTAGTTATCCAAGCTAGAGAAGAATTCTGCAATTTAAAAATCGTAAAGAAAAAAAAAATTGATTCTGGCAGTAACTTCTTTTACTAATGATGCTTCAAACCCCTTGGAAAGCCAAAAAATAACATCTAACTATTAAAAAAAGAATTTAGTCTATCGTGCTTTCAGCTTTTGAGTCCAGAATCTAAAGAATGTTCTTTTTTTTCTTTCCTGATAGTCGATAATATCTTATTTTTTCGTCTCTGCACTTTTTATTTTTATATGATTTGTATACACAATTTTCCTTCATATCAATAATTTGGATTTCATCACGATTTGAAATTTTAATTTTATTTGCATCGCTGAAACTTGCCCTTGTACATAAGACCCAAAATAACAAAACAAATCATAATTTACTGTGCTAATTTTTCATTATATAAGGCATTTCAATTCAACAGAAAACCCATTAATAAGCCAGAAAGGACATTTTAATCGATTTGAATCATGAGCTTCAATCCTTCAACTTTGAGAAAACAATATCAGTCATTGATTCAACCTGAAATAATAAAAACTAAAATGCAGTAATAAAAAGTGTTGGAATTAGAGAAATTGTCAATCAGAATTTCGCATTAAGTTGATATTTGCTTTTATATCAGCAACATGTTTGAATAAAAAATTATATCATTTTCGGAAGATAGAGCATCATTTTATGTGTTGAAAATAGTGAAGCCTCGCAATCTGTGTTCCATGTATATTCACAACTCTTTTTACTTCGAAACAATAAACATCCGTAATCTAATATTTTCTCAGTTTATTACAACTTTACATAATATCTGTAAAAATACAACCTAAAAAGGGACAATTTTAGATCACAGTTAAGTGCAGCAATTTATCAAATTCACACACTAAACTTTGATGTAAAATTATCCCTTTTTCCAGAAAATAAAACTCATGGCAACCGACTTATTGCTGCCCTCTCATTATAACATCCAGTGTGGTAATTCTGCATCATCTAATGAAAATATCAGTAAATTTATTGCAATGCAGGAATTGGCAAGCATGAACATAAAACGTCTTGCCTGTACGTAGGTTAATCAAGAATTTCAAGGATGATTTCCATACAGCGCCAAAACAATGACACCACAGTACGAGTAAAATAGCCGTGTTAACACCGGGATTTGTTATAGCAGGGTTTTTGTGATGACATACACATATCTGTGATTATATCATGAAAAAAAAGCTGGATTTGTGTCGAGTGACAGAATATTTTGTAGCCAGTCACTGTGACCATCAAAAATTTCATAATCTTGGTTTTTATGATATTCAAAAACTTCTCCCTAACAATATTTGAAATGCAGCATCTCCTATGGATTGCTTTTAGAAATTTGTTAGAATCAGCAACTACTAAAACTGACAGATAGTATAATAAAAAATAAGCAATAGATAGATTTGTACAAAATTAAATTCTAATGGACATTCTGAGTGAAGAATGTTTTATATGTAATTAATTTTATGGAACTCTTCATAAAACCAAAAGACACACAGAAACAACTATTATGTCATTCACAGGATATACTGTTGAACATAGATTTCTACTAACTGTCAAGTTCTGTTGCCACTTATAAAAGTTTAGTTCAGGCCTTTGTCCACTCGTGTCAAAAATGATATGCATTTAAATTTCGAGTTCACATGCTTAACAAATGCAGAAGGACAATGCAAATCGGACTTAATTAAACATGTAAGAAAATTCAAAGTTGAAATTTGTCTTGCCCTCCTTCAGTTTTAATAAAATTTAGATTGTTTTCAGATCTGGAAGATTTATTTTGTGAATCTTTCTGTAAATTACAAAAAGAGAAAGCAATGAACACACGATTTTCTTAATAAGTTTTCTGAAGATTTTAGAGATATGATTCAATACAAAAAGTTCAGTTCATACACTTTAAGAAGTGATTTTTCTAACATGAAAGCTGCAGGATCAAAACAATTGGGGGCTTGGAGGGTTCAAGTCTTGTGCTTCAGCTCATAACATTTTCTCTAAAAATTTAATTTTATCTTGCCTACCTCCTACAGTCACCTTCTAGAACAGAGATATCCAAACTTTCTTAGGAGCAAGTCAATGTAATTTTATTACAAAACTCAATAAGGACTCAAAAATGTTATTTTAAAAAAATTCTTTAATACTAATGCAATGAATGAGGTCACAACTGCATTTTAAAAATTTTTTCATAATCTGGTTCAAACCAGAATGTAGTGATTATACCATTATTTTAAAATCTGCAGCATGCAGGATAGAACCTCTAAGCAGGCCACATCTGGCCCACGAACCTTAGTTTGCCCATCACTATTCTAGCATGTAACAGAGTAGAAACCCAAAATAAAAGGTTAAATAAGGCAAAGGGAAAATAAAGAGCTACGTGATAAGGAATTGTGATTTTATTCAGTCCACACTGAAGAGAGATTTCCAAAATGAAGAGCATAGCAAAAAATTTTAATACAACAGATAATTACTTCTCAAATCCAAATAAAAGGCATTTAGGAATAACTTAGGGTAGATAAATTATAATAAAGGTTGCAATTCCTCAAAATTAATTTCAAACTTCTTAATAATTCAAAAAAGTTTCATATTTGAATTCTTTAACAAGACATTAAAGGGCTTATTGTTTACTATTTTTTATTTTTTTTTTTAATTTTGCTCTTCATTTAAGCAATATTATCAGGGTTCGTACACATTTCCTTAAAAGAAAATCAAGGACTATCAAGGACTAAAAAAACCAAAAAATAAGGACCTCTAAATTGAATAAACTTAACGAATTGTTGCACGCATTTTTAAATAAAATGTCTCATTTTTGAAAATTCGACTTTTTAGATGATAAAGTATAATATAAAACATAGAAGATACATTACAAATTTAACACAACAAAACTCTTAAAAATATGAGTTAATAAATTGATGAAAAAACACATGAAACTGGTAATCAAATTAAATATCTTTTAATTCCAAACCTTTTTCATTCAATTTTACATCCAAGGTATTTATTTAAAATTTTTTTCAGTAATTGTTTTTCTTAGTTCATGCGATTGAATAAATAAATTTATGTCCTTTGACTTTTCAGCCTCATTAGCTAAATCATTTGCTTTCCCATTTGTTTGGTGTATTTGGTTTGGAACATTTTCTTTTGTTTTAAAAAATCTATTTCCTCCTAGAGCTTTTCGTTTCAGTTTTTTCTTCGGATCTTGCACTTTCTAAATACTGCATGTATTTTGCTCTAGCTGAGGTAGCAAAAATTAAGGACTTTTTTAAAAATGGGGCATAAAAATAAGGATTTGTAAGGACTTTTAAGGACTAAATGTAAAAGTAAGGACTTGTAAGGAAGCGTACGAACCCTGATTATGAGAAACAAAAGCAACAGCAAAGAAAATATCACAAAAATAATGAATTTGGCTGGAATTACTTCTTGAAATATTGCTAAATATTTCACCAACTCAACTAACAATCTATAATAATATTAATAAAGTTTTTAAAAAATTATCAACAGAGGTGTAGATATAGTTCTAAGTTACACAAGGAGTTTCATTTTAAAATGTGCAATCCATAAATACAAGGGAATTGAAATTAGTTAGAATTTGTAAATAATAATAGTTATCTTAATATCAAAATAGATCAGTTAGCAATTTTAATCTGAGTCTCAAAATAAAAAAATAAGTAGATTCACTACTAATTCACCAAAATTATAGTTTATATGACAAATTCTTGGATAATGATTGTCAAGAAAATCATCTTGCAAAAAGAAGAAAAAAATAAGTACTTAAAAGAAAATAAATGTAAAAATGATTTATTCATAAAATAGTCTTTGAATGAACATAAAAAGAAACATCAATGTTAAGACAGATTAAATAAAATAGTTAATTAAAACTTTTAATTAGAAAAAGTGAGATCAGTTTTATTCAAAACATCCGATTTTTAAAACTACAATTACACAAAATTTTCAAGTAAATTCTTTTAATTCAGAAAAATAAAAGCACAAAATTACAAACTGTTTAAACACATTAATAACATTTAAACTTTATAAATAAAAGACAAAATTATAGCATCATTTGTACATCTTCTATTTACAAAAGGCATGTTTTCTTTTCATACTAAGGCAGGATCTGTAGGATAGTATTTCCTTTTCACAACATGAATTTTCTTGTTAGACACAGCTACTACATAAAAGTGATCTTCAAACTGAACTGAAAAAAAAAATGAAATGTAAATGTATTTTAAATAGAATGTGTAAATAACCCTAGTAATTATAAAATACAAAACATACACATCATCCACCTCAGCCCCCTGTTTTTGTAGCTTTCACAAAAAAATGTTGATAATCTGAGAACTTCCAAAAGTTAACCTGTTAATGCTCAACTTAATGTAAAGGATAGATTTCAGCAAATTTCCTTTAAGTTATGATAAAAATACCAAGATTAATGATGCAATGCTGCTGAATACTGTCTCGCACCTCTTTGTAATCGGGTTCAAATTCAATGCTCTAGTGCACCACAGAACTCATGCAGATTTGGATGGAGCTCAGTATGTTTTGTAATAGGTGTCTCTATTTTAATTGTACTGTTAACCACTTGCAGGAATGTATATACAGTCAGATGTCACAAATCCGGTTGTCCCCAATCTGGAATGATCCAAAATCTGGACCTTTTTCATTCTGTAAACCCCCCCCCCCAAAAAAAATCCCAATTTTTATCAAACAAATCAGCACCCAGAGTCAGCAGAAACCGGTCATAACCATCTGGGGAGGGAAAGGATTTAACCACATGTGCAACGATGCGCGACGAAGGAATTGCGGGGGAGATATTGAAACGAATTGCGGAGTTACAATTTCAAAGGATTCCAGATCTCAAAAGAAAAATCTGAAATTTTTGAACTACTTGAGTACGTCAAGTCAAGAGGACAAGAAATTGCCGAAGATGACGCCTTTGAAGTACTGCATTGCGATGATGAAGCGTCGACAGTGTGTCAGCTCACCAATGCCGAAATATGCAGTATGGTGTTGATGGACTCCAAAACTTCGATATCCGATAGCGAGGAGAGCAAAGAAGAAACACAAGCAGAAGATAAAATGCCAATTGACAGCTTAGTGGAAATGTTAAACACCATTATAAAAGGATTTAAGCAAAGAGACTTATTTCGGAGTTGGACATAATGGCGATACATAAAATAAAAAAAGTTAGAAGTTACTTAATCAAAAACCAAAACTAATGAAGCAACTCACTTTAAATGAAATGTTTTGTAAAAATGTTAAAATTAATAAGAAATAATATTAATTATGTTTATAAATCAGAGAAAATGAGAAATAAATAAGTTTTTTAAAATTTGTTTATGATGTTAAATTCATTTCTTAATATTGAAATGATCCAAGATCCGGAATTATCTCAAATCCAGAATTGCCGAAGTCCCGACGACTGTATTTGTGTGTGTGTATTTATATGTTCTGATGATCTGTTTGACTATCTGCTCTGCGTAATAAGATGTCTGTAGCTATCTTGAGTTGAGACAGATGATTGACTTTACCCATAATAAAATGTTTTTATGCATTCTTGGTCTGCCTTGCTCAAACGCTATAGCTTCTACTTTTCATAATTTTATGCCCAACTTCTTCGGATGAAATATATCAATTAAAATAACTATAAATGAGTAAACATTGATGTGCCTACTGTAATCATAAAAAATATGAATTTAACTTCAACTAGCTGCCTTTGATGACCAGCTGTTTGCTAGTAATAATTATAGCTTATGGCTATGCTTGTAACTTGGTGAATTGGCGGTTGTAGAGGCCAAAGGATTCTGCCAAGTTATTTTCCGATATATCTCGAAAATGGAGGTTGGTGGGTGGCAAGCGGCCATTGATGACACATCTATTGGTCGTGAGCTTTTATTTGTAATAATAATCGTCAGAATCAGTCCAGTGGTTAGGGGTGGGGGACTCTGTCATGGTTTTTCCCCAAAGAGAATGTACAGCACAATATGTTTTTTCGATTTTCGAGTGTGGTAGGGGAAGCAGGCGACCTTTGACAACATATCTAGACATTATAAGATTCAATATAAAAATTGTCGAAATTGGTCCAATGGTTGAGGCTAGGAAGTCTGAAGGTTTTTCCCCATAGAAAATGCGCAGTGGAGAAGTATTTTTTCAGTTTCTGTCGAAAATGGGGGCGGGGCAGGGGGGGGGGGCCAGCCGACTTTTGATGACACATCTAGATGTCATGAGCTTCCATAAGAAATTAAAATTATCAAAATCAGTCCAGTGGTTGGCGCTGGGCTATAACAAACTGCACTCATAACATTTTCTTCTCATTTGGCTATCTAGACATTAAGTGGCACCTAAATATAAACTGCTTTAAATTTGTGGTAGTGAAATAAAAATGTGATATTGATTTCAAATTCTTGTTATTAGACAAAATTCAATTGTTAACACACAAATAAAAAGATGCAAGTTGGAGAAAAATGTAGTACCTATTTTTTTGTTAACAGACAGAATTCTGATAATGATGAAAGCAATTTAATAAAACCATTTTGACTTATACAGTTTTTATTCTACTATCTACTCAGATGACACATTCTGTATTGGAAATTTCCTTTTTTTTATTCAACTCTGAGTCTATAGAATGCTCAAGATGTTTATATATAAAAAGTAATTTTTGTATCAAAATATATCTATAAATGACTTAATTTGAATTTATAAAAATAAAAATCGAATAATTCAAAAAAGAACAATGCACAAGCAAATCAATTAAGTGGTTAAAGATTGGTTTTTATACTGGACATAAAATTATTTTTCCAATCTGAAAAAAAAAAAAAAAAAAAATCCAATTTCCTTCCCCAATTCTGCTGATTTCGTGTCCTTTGAAAAAAAAGAGAGAAAAAGGTTCTTTTTTTCTTCTCACTAAAAGCTTGCATGTTGTTATATATTTATATCCCTCCTGACTGTGGAGGAATGTAGTTTTAAATAATTTTGGTTCAATTTAGTAAATGTTGCTCCATCGGCCTGGGGGGGAGGGAGAGCCTTCTGGACATTCTCCAGTGCTATAGTGAGTTCTTCCAGGTAGCCAATTAAATGCTCTAAACCCAATAGGCGAGTGGGCTAGTGTGTGGGAAAAATCTCCTTTTGGCAATTTCTTATTTAAAAGCAGCTATTTACGAGGAATGCCAGAAACATTTCACTAACCTGAATGTAATTCTCATTTTCTTTATGGCTAAAGATACAACCTAAAATAAGACTATTAAAATTTTTAATTAAATTATTTTGGTTCTTACCTACACAATCTATAGCATTTTCTCTACAGTCTGTTTTGATGCTTTAAAATAAGTCAAACTAATAAACATGTACACTTTTCTCCCCCCCCCCTATCTGTATAGTAACAATTACTTACCAGTTAATTTCTTGAATCCTCCTTCGTTATCCGACAGAGAAAGCAATCCTTTATCTGTTCCTTCCTTAACCATTTTATAAAAGAGGTCAGCCAATACTTCATTATATTCTAATTCACCACCAGACTAAAAAGAAAGAAAAATGCAGTTTTAAAAAACAAATTGAAAGGGACATAAAAAGACCATACATAAAATATAAATAAGAAATTTTAAAAATAAATAAATGTCAATTTTCTGCCATTGATGGGAACTTAAACTTCCAATAATAAACCTCCAAGCAGTTATCAAACATAAACTGGAACTGTCAATTTTAAACAATAGGAAAAGAAAAATAAGGAAGAATTTTTAAATAAAATATCTGAAACACGTATTCAACTCATCTTTCCAAATATATTGTATTTAAACATAAAAAAGAAAATTTATACATACTAATAATCTAAGCATTTCTTAATAAAAGATTAAAATGACAGCATTAAAATAGATCCATAAACACAAATCAGTCAGGGTATTCAAGAAAAATTTGTGGATGCAAATTGCTTCCCTGTAGATATTTCTTTTCTAGCTACTATATTGTACCTTGTTCCTACAGCCTGTGGTTCAGAGTATGTCGTCTGAAATATGTCATACCTCCCATCGTGTGAAAGCAATGATTCTTGTTGCTTAAGGAGATTATGGGTGGCTTGACCTCTCCCATGAAAGGCTGGAAATCAAAGGCCTGCAGACCATGGGTGCTTGTGTACCATTTCCAGGGCCCATTGTAAATTGCGATGTTCGATGGTTTGTATCAAATGAAAAATCTGGGTTGCAAGCTAAATCCTTTTTTAAACTTCCTTCACCGTTATGCAATTTTCCACAAATTGTTTCTTGTTCTCCTCAGTGAGAAATATACATATATTACATGTAGTTCTCTCCTCCTCAGCGAGGAATAGAATACCAAAATAGCTATCGCGCAGAGCAACTGAAAAATCACCTCCCTCCTTTCTCTCCCAAAATCTCTGTCCCCCTCGCTTGCAGTGGCCAGTCCACTCCGAAGGTCATAGGCACCCCTGGGTTCAATGATCTCAAGTAATGCCATCTATCGGGCTTAAAGAGATGTTGCCAAGCTCTGTGTGATAACCACCAAGTTAAATGATCTGGAGCCCCAAAGTTCTACAGTGATGTTTAGTTGTGCAGTTTTCACATGGTAGTTTATAAGCAGCTTCTGTTGATACCCGGATGCATCCAATGCTCATGTGACTTCAAATACGTGTAGCGGGCGGCTGCGAGTCTAACCTCTCACCAGATCATGAAGTTCCGTTAACAAACTGTGATGTGCGCTTATGTTTTTCCTTGTCTTATGTCGATGTTTTTGTCCTGTGTCTGTTAATAAATGTGTGTTTGATAATCCCTGGTCTTATTCTTCCACCTGCGACTCTGCGACTTAACCTTACAGCTTTACAGTTTTAAGTAATTTATTATGGAATGGAATATTGACAGATATAAGAGATTGCGACTCCATTTCAAAAATCCTATATAATTTTGAATAATTCAGAATGTTAATGCAATACACACGCATATATATTTAAACAAAAATACTGGATCCTACTTTACTTAGATAAGAAGTTTGACTACTTCATTGAACCACTCATTGAAAAATCTCGAAATTCTGGATTCGAGACAGTAAAAAATCTGGAACACAATCAACCCTGTAATAACGAAGTGTTTATGGATCTGTGAAGAGCACTATTGGCAGATTTTGACGATATGAGACCGAGGTGCAAAATTATTTTGAGGCCCCCTCCTAAAAAAAACTCTATTGATACAAATGTGTAACTTAAAATAACTTACTTATGCTTTTAATTCCAGGTCTATGTTTATCTTCGTCATTCAGTTAGATGCTAATTCTTATATTGCTATTTATCTGATTTCTAACATATATTTTCCCTCATTTTTATAAAGAATATACACTATCTGATCAAAAGTATCCAGGCACTTTCGAATTTACATATTTTTTTAGAATTTCTCTGAAAAGGCTAACCGACTGTCCTTGACCTTCTACCATGTAAAGAATGAACTCCAACTCACATTTTACAGTGAAGATTCAGTCACGAGGGCAATTAGGGGTGCCACCAAAAAGGGATGAAGGCGAAAATGGAGTTTGGCAATGTCCTGTTTCACAGAAAGCTGATAAAGCGATGTAACTTTCATCAATGGTTATGTTTGGTGTGCATACATGGTGTTATATTTACATGCATTTTCTTAAACACAGAACAAATGTTCAGGAAGATAAAGGTTTTCTAAAAAAATCCCAAATTTTCCTGCCTGTTTTTTGCTTATAAGATACAGAGTTTTCCACCAAATTATATGAAACTTATAGAAAAAGTGACAATATGTTAAAGAAGCATTGTGTACAAATTTGGAATTTCTTTCGGTTTTTGTGTTTATCTAGATGAGTTGGACATAACAGAGTCCAAGCATTCAAATTTTATTAAATAGGAAAAACATTTCAAAACTGCTTTTAATAAATATTTTTTTCTTTACTTACATTTAAATAAAGGAAACTTATTCAGTTAAAAAGGAGAAATTAGCTCATAAATCATCCACTTATATTTATAAACTATAATGAATTTTACCATAAACCGAGAACAATTTTACATTTCTTCTAAATTTCGATCTTGAATGAACAATATCAACTCTGTTGTAAAGGACAGAGTGGTATATTCTAATAATAATACAGGCAAAAAAAAAAAAAAAAAGGGGAAATAATAAAAGTATCTTCCTGAATTTTTTTTTTTAAAAACAGCACTTTGAAATGAATTAAGATAATTAAAAAAAAAATGTTATCTAGTTTAAGCTCCACAAAGTAAATCATTAAAACTATTTTCATCGTTCCTTTCTTCTAAAAAGATCTCTTGTTAAAAAAAAAAAAATGAAATTGTAAATCGTAAAATAAAGCAATGACTTTCAAATATAACTAATCAAAAGTATAGGAGGGTGACAAGAATCACGAGAACACTTTTGGATTTACACATTTTTTTCAAATATCTCCTGAAAGGCTGAAAGGATTTTCCTACATCTTCAATTATGTAAAGAAGAGGCTTCAACTCTCAGTTTACAGGGAAGATTCGGTCACAATGGTATTTAGAGGACTGATCAGAAATTGATGAAGGAAAAAAATCTGGGCAGAGTATTCCATCAAATAATACAAAACTTGCAGAATACTTGACAATGTGTTACAGAAGTGTTCCATTAAAATTTGAAGTTAATACTATGAATATTATAGTAAAAATGAGTTATTTGCAGTAAATTTTTTATTGCGCATGTGAGTGACATAGAGTAAATTTTCTTTCAAAACTTCAAAGCCTATACACTTCTATATAGGGAAACTTATATGAAAATTACAATTGAATACCGTTAGAATTCAGGAAGATATCTGCATTGCAGTGGTGTAAATTTTACTTGCACTCCAAGAGAAGCTAAACGATGAGGGTTTTTCCACAAATGATGCTTTTTAAAAAAAATTTGAATCTTCCAATAGTTATCGACAAACTACAATGAAAGTCATGTATTTAATTTATTTATTAAGAGACTTATTTCCCCCAAGGTTTTCGTTTGGCTGTTTTCATTCATTCATTAATTTTTTTAAAGCGGGGGGGGGGGGACTTTTCAGTGAGGAGAGGATTATACTAGAAACAAGATTGCAATGTCGTAAATTTGCCGTCGGCTTAGCACCGAGATGCTTCTAGCATAGATTAGAAAATGAGTTTTTCTAAAAATTTTATATCTGCGCGCTAAAATTCAGTACGTGCCGTTCCATTATCGCGGACAATTTATTTTGGGAATGCATAGTTCGCTCTGCATGGAGGGGCGTAGAAAAAAAAGGCAACATGCAGTACTGTGACGTACACAGACTTGCTTTATGGGGAGGGGGTTCAAAAGCAAAAGTGAGAACCAAAAAACAAAAGGTCCTCACCTTTCGCTGAAAAACAAGACCTAAAAACGAAATCCACAACCAAAAAAAAAGGTAAAGGGACAGAATTGGTAATAATAAAAAAAGCTCATGGGGGGTTACTTCCAGATTGGTAAGTCTCTTTCTTTTCCTTTATTTATTTACGCTCCAAATACTGGCAGATGTTGATTCCGATTACGTAATATCAAGTGCAGGAGAATTGGAGGCGCGCAATATCCCTTGCAATCTTCTAAAAGATAATTAGTTTTGATATTCAATCTGGGAATTGTTTATGATCACTTAAAGAGTTTTATTATGCTTGCTGAGTAGAATATTTTTCAGTCTCGTCGGCTATTTTTATATTTTTACAAACTATATATTTACGGTAAAAATTCGGCTACAGATAATATTTTTTTTAAATCATCAATGTTAAATTAAAATCTTCATAATATGTTTTGTAAATACAATATTATGGAAGATACAGAAGTATTCTTAAAAATTATATTTAATACACATTTCAAAATTACAAAAACAAATTATTTGGCCAAAAAAATCTAAAAAAAAAAGGGCTATCCCCCCATTTTTCCCGTCACACTCAACTATCCGGACTTTTCAGGTATCCGGAAATCGGAGTTTCCAGAGCATGCCGGTTAGTTAAGCTTTTACTGTACTTTAGGCTGGAGAATGTACAGAGATTTTAAAATTCCATTGAGAAATTTGTGCCCCACCTGTTTATATGCTGCTGAGTGGAGTGCTAGCATATCATTTGTAAAAAATTATTGAAATTTATACAAAAAAATGCATTTTCTTCAAAACTAGATTTTATGCATAATTTTCTCATTTCAACATAACTGAAAATATTACTAATAGATTGGTTTGATTTTTTTTTTTTTAACCATTTCTTCAAATAGTTCTCTAAAGAATGTACAAGAATAATTTATATTGTATAAATATATTTTAGGTTATTGCCATTTATTTCAAAAATAACATTAAAAATATGCTGAAAATCTGATAATTGTTCACTCTAAATTCTTTATGTGCTTATATCCATGTCACCATCCAATTCATAAACTTCATTCATTTTTATTGAAAATTATTTCCAAAAAAAATTGAAGAACAAAGCAAATGAAACTTAAGTAGAACATCTAAACAATGGTGCATGATGAGAACTGGTTCATGTTAGGCTATTCAAGATTTACGAAGTATACAGAACGGGAACTGGTTGGACCCTGAATAACCGCAAGTATGACCTTGAGCAACTGCAGGCCGTGGGAACATGGCTTAACCCAATAACCGCTGGTGATGCGCTGACGTAACGGTCAAAATAAACGCTTATAAAAAATTAATTACCTAATAAATTTTATATTAATAGTAGTTTTTGAGTAGAGTATATAGAGAATATTTCAGTAAAAAAATAATTGCCTTTGTGATTTTAATGTTAAAATTGAGTTTCGTACTTGATGCATTTTTTAACCAAAACTTTTGACTTGGTCCTTTTGGAGAAAAAATACAACAAGAGAAGCAAGAATGTTAGAGGTGATCTATTGTTAGTCAAGGTCACTGTAGGACACAACATGTCATGAATCAGTTGTTTGTGGCTTTGTGGAGGGGGGGGGGGGGCGCAATAACACCTCGTTCATGCAAAGTCAGCAGAAAACAGGTAGTTCAGTCCCTTACTAGCGCTGATAGATGTTGTGGCAATTTTTCTCACTTTGACTTGATGAAATGCCTAGAAAGAGATATCTTATGCTCGAAGAAGTTACACAGATGATGATGAACAAGGTGACATCGATATTGTTGTTCCGCCAGAAACAGCAGAAGCTAGTGATGAAGAAAGAAATGATAATATTTTGAATCACGACAATGATGATTTACCTTGTGATAATGCAGGTGAAATTGAAGTACACTAAAAAAAAGAAGTTTGAGTTCTCTGAAAGTAGTTGAAGTCGTGCAAAAAAATTTTTAAAAAAATCAAAAACTGAACAATTCAAATGGATAAAAAAGGAACCACTAAATATGACTCAGCCGAAAAATGAAGAAAAGAATAGAAATTGTAAAAAAAAAAATAAAACTTGGAGAGATATTTTATCTTTTTTTCAGTTCTGATGTTTTTCACTATTCGTTGAACAGACAAACTTGTATGCCAGGCAAAAAAAAAAAATTGCCCAGATTTTATGGCATATGAAGCTTACATGGCACGATTTATTGGAATATTGCTGCTTACGGGATATCATTCTTTACCTCAGGAAGAAATATACTGGTCTCTTGATAGATATTTCTGTTCCTATTTGAGTATTGATGAGCAAATGATTCCTTATCGAGGTAAACATTCTTTAGTAAAGCCTTTCACGTGTGAAACTATTTTTACAAATAAGAAGAAATTGTAAAAAGAAAAAATGCTAAAATTTAAAAATACATCAATCATCTGTAAAGTGATTTGTAGCTTTCTGAAATGTAACAAAACTATGAAAAAAGGTTTTCCCCAGCGTTCAACTCTAAGAAAACTTCCCACAATTTGAATTCAACTCATTTAAAATCTGTACCCTTATTCCACTGACGTTGCATGAACGCAACAGTTGATTTTTCAAAAGGTAAGACATTTTTTCTCATTTTCACTCAAAATTATTGTTATACAGTGAAACCTCTTCGAACGGCCACCCCTGCATAGCGGCCACCCTTCTTAACGGCCAATTTTTCGTGGCACGGATTTTTCAGCCCATAGACCTAAAGTTAAAATAACCCCTAGCAACGGCCACCCAACCCCTCTGAACGGCCGCCGGGTGGGTTCGCCCAAACCATTTAACAAACGCATCGGTTAGAGAATTACTTTTTAAACTGAAAAACAAACTTGAAAAAATGGTTTTTTTCCCCGAGAAGGTTAAAAACGTAAAACAGTCACAAATTGTATCCTTTTTTCAAAAAAAATGTAAAAAATTATTAAAGAAAGTACTATTCTCTCTTTAGATAAGTCTCAAACTTCATTTTAAATAAGAAATATGTGTCAGACTTGTTTATATTATGTATTATAGCAATTATCTTGTAATTGTAACGAAAACCCTTCAGAGCGGCCACCCCCTCTGAGCGGCCAATTTTTCTTGGAACGGAGGGGTGGCCGCTCAGAGAGGTTTCACTGTATATGTTCAAATTAATAGCTGATATTAAATGTATAGAAAAACATCCCTTATAGTTTTGGCGGTTAATGGGTTAAACCATCACTTCCATGTGCGAGGCTTTCTCCTGCTGTTCAATGCATTTCAAGACATCCAATGCATTTAGTCCAACCTCATGAATCCTGATAACGTCAACGATTTCACTTCGCTATTCTACAAGCTGGTCCAATTAAACAACTTTTTTCTTTTCAGTCAGCAGAATACAACAATTATACAGAAGAAAACAACTGCAGCTTTGAGTGATTAAAACAAAACATAAATTAACAGAATATCAACAACTAGTTCAACCCATGCAGAGCTTCTGCACTCTAGTAGAATATAGGTACGAATTGCAGCATCATCTATATTTAAAACTTCTCCATGTACTCAAAATATATTGCTGCTGATTGTAGATAGCTGCATATGCTGTTGATAGTTTTTAGCCTCAAATTAATCGACATAAAGTAATTCCTATAACAGATTAGAAATTTCTGTCAGATTTGGAACTTTACCTTTTTCTCGACAGCATTTTGTATATTTTTTTATTCAAGTTAATCTCTCTTTTCGAGTAAAGTATGGCAAAATCTATACACTTTGGTCATATTGCCACAACTGTTAAATTCACTTCAATTTGTGAATTAATAAAATTTGCCCTTCATTGATTTAGTCTATATGGGCAATGATCTGAACATTCTCCGAATCATCAAAGCCTATCCCCTTCATTTCTAATTGATCCTCTTTGAATCATTTCATCCAAAGTTTCATTCGCATGCTGTTTTCTCCTCTATAAATTAGAAGGAATATTGTGAACTCTATATGGTGCACTTATTATTTTTTGCAAGAAAAATTGTTTTATACAGAAAAAATATAGAAGCAGGCTATGTATATGAAGTTATGTCTAAAAACGAAAGGGGTTATCGGTTTTTTTTAAAACCAACTGTTGCGATTAGCAAAATAGAAATTGACTTCTTTTTTGATGCCATGTAACTTGGCATTTTTTATATATAGATGACATTCAAATTGACAGTGGTCTAATTAGCTTCGTGCAGGACACTCAAAGGAAAGGGAAGGGAGGGGGTATTCGAGTATGCAGATTAAAAAGTACTTAGTCTCAACTACTTGAAAGGTTAGTGACAAAGATAATGAATTATACTTAGCAAAGTTAATTATATATTAAATTAAGAGGACCTATTAACAAAATATTATTCAAACAAACATAATCTTTAAATATCTGACAATTAATATATGATTTAGAATTACCAGCTTGGAGGCTCAGTCAATACTAATGGTATTAACACCCCAATTCACAAGTCTGCCCGACTTTGCTGCCCAACAAACTACAAGGCAAACATGTTTCAAACAATCGACCCATCTAATTATAGTGAAAACTATCATGTACATTTTTAAATTGTTAATTGAACCTTGGGAACAGAATTTCATATAACACGACACTACTGGATAAAAAGTTAATTGGAAAAGCAATGCCTATTTATATCAAAAATGGCACATAACCAATATAAATGACAATTTTAAAAGCAACTGATGTTTACATTTAAATGAATGAGGAAATTTTGAAATCTCTACCATACACAGTAAATTCTTGATTATCCGGCATTCAAGTATCCGGAAGGCTCAACTAATGGGGCCGCCCATAAATGATGTCACACTTTTTTACAACATTGTTGACCCCCCTCCCAATCTTTGTCACAAAGTGTCATACTTCACCATACCCCCTCCCCCCCCCCTTGTCACATGTCACGCTATATTACATAAACATATACTTGCAGTTCAGAAACAAAGCACTACGTTATAGATCATATTTCAAATTTTATTTTTAAACTTTAACCATGTGTTTTAATGACATTTGTGAGCATAATAATAATCATGATTATATGTGTACTTATTTTGTATGAAATAAGATTAAGGTTTACACCAAAAACCTAATTAATATATAATTGTAATAAAATATTAATATAAAAGAGCAATTGAAAACAGTAGTATTTTGGAATTTGAAATGGAATTTGATATATATTGCTATAAATCTTATCTTTACTTTATGAACACAAAATTAAACAGATTGAATTTTAAAAAACGCCTCAATAAGATCAACCTGTTTGTGAGGCTACCAGTTCTACCACTCACCCAGGTGGGGCGACATATCTTTTGTTGAACATTTCAAGGGCATGACAGGGGGAGGTTTTCTTCTAATGGTGAAGAGTTTCTGCTGCTACCATATTCTCAGAACCTACACTAAAAGCCTTTTTCGAAAAGAAAGGAACATAAGTGAAAAAAAAAATCGCATGAAAGTTGTTTTAGCCCCGATTTAAAAAATGCCCTCAAATTATGGTAACTTCAAAATTTAATCTGCTGGTCTTAAATGTTTTTATTTTAACTAAAATGTGTGATGTCACACTTCTTGTTACACCCTCCCTTCCCCTTGTCACAATTTCACGAACCCCCTCCAAGCGTGACATCATTTGTGGATGGCCCCTAACCGGAAAAATTAGAAAATGAGTTTTTCTAAACATTTTACATCCACGCATCAAAATTTAACAAGCACGCGCCTAAGCCGTTCAATTCACGCAGACAATTTTTTTCTGGAATGCAACGTCCGCTCCACACGGAGGGGCATAGAAGTGAAAAAAAAAAAAGCAATATACAGTACGTTCCCCCCCCTGTTTGGGGGGGGGGCCCCGTTCAAAAGCAAAAGTGAGAACCAAAGAAAAAAAAGGGTCATCATCTTTCGCCAAAAAATGAGACCTACAAACGAAATCAACAACAACAAAAAAGTTTAAGGGACAGAATCTGTAAAAAACAAAAAAAAAAAAAAAGGCTCCAATCAACCCCCCCCCCCTGCCAGTTTTCCTGTCACACTCAACTATCCAGAAATTGGTGTCTCCCGAGCACACACACACATGCTGGATAGTTAAGCTTTTACTATATCATAGACTGTATATCAGATTTTTATAAATTACAAGTCTTCAAATAATTTTGCATAGTATTCACACCTTTTGCAAGATACATTTTTTAACATGTGCCCTTTACATCGATTAATATATAGGCAAACTTCCCCATATCAAAATGTTTTCTCTGAATTGAAAGCACCTAAACCTTCCATTCAGGAAAAGTTTCCATTAGTAAACCAATTCACAAACTGGAAAGAAGAAAAAACCCTATAAGGATTGGTTGCAATCAAAAATAACATCTATTTAAAATATTTATATTGAAAAACATTATCTGATTGAATCCTCTGATTGTGTATCCGGCAATTTCCGCGGGCTAGAAACAAGTCTATTTTCTGCTGCATACTGCGATTTTTAAACGCTAATGTGTTTACTTAGTACTTTTATAACAATGGATCATCATATTATCCTGATAAAGTTTTGCATATAAATAACTCGCTTGGCTCAATGGTATTTGAACACATTTGCATCTAAATAGTGATTTTAAAAAAATTGCACAATCAGAAGGTTAAGCATTTCTTGGATTTCTGTCAATAACAAATATAGTACATTTATTTAATGGAATTAATGACTCAAAAATAATCAAAACAATGCAAATTTAATATAAATTTCCATATCCCTATGCATTTATATCAAGATTAATCGTTACTCTGATTTCTGTGCATGCACATAACTGAATTATAATTTGGTTATACATAGGGATACAATGAATAGCGATTTGGCCAAACAGCCGTCCAAAAATTAGGCTGAATATCTACTTTTTAAAAACATTTCACTTTTGATGGTAAAATAAAATATTCCTCAAATTTTAAATGAAAAAATTAAAGATTAATAAAATTGATCATTTTATTATTTTTTGTGATTTTATTAAGTATTAACACCTTGATGTATTTTTTGTAGCATTTTAAACACTTTAATTCCAACAAGACAATGTGGCTATCACAATATAATTTTATCTGTAGTTACATTAGATTATATTTAATTTTTTTAGAAAATTTATTTAAAACCTAACAAAATTAAAAACATACTTGTCATGCTTTTTATCATCTTTCACTTAACTATAACAAATTTCTTTTCTTCCAAATCAAGAATGACCTTTAAAATATATTCTTCTTCCCTTCTACTTACAATTCCAGTAAAACATTTCTCCGTTTCTTTAAAAGTTATTTAACCTGATAATGCTCACTCTCCCCCTTAAAATTGAATAGATGTTACGAGATTTTTTGATAATTAAGTGTATTGAAATGTAATTCTGCAATATTCTTTGTTAAATATATATTTTAAATAATTATTATCCTGAATTTATTCACCCGAATATCTGTTTTAGTATTTGGAAAAAGGGCCAAATATTGCTGCTCTTGCATTATAATTGCAGGTTTTATGATGATAAATTACATGTAAAGCTAATTAAATAAATTTACACACTATACAACTTAAAACTGAGTAAATGTTAGGAAACTTTTGGATAATAAATGTATTGAAATATAAATCTGCAATATTCTTTGTTTAATATATTTAAAAAAATTATTATCCTGAATTTATTAGACCGAATATTTGTTTAGACAAGAGGACCAAAAATTATTGATCTTGCAACATAATTGTAGGCTTTATAATGATAAATGACATGTAAAGTAATTAAGCCTCCGAGAGTTTAACTATTTTGATATACTTGCTTTAAAGTTTCAAAAATTTGCTTTTAAAGTGAATAATTCGATCTTTATTGCATTTAATCATGTCTCTGAAATCTTAAGAACCAAAATTGGCTAGACTTAAGTTTAATGTGCGTTCGCCAAAGTTGAAGTTTTTTCTGGCGATTTCTCGCCAAATGTGGTGTACGTTAGTTATATTATTGCAACTCTTTAATGAAAATATGGCGGACTTTTGGCGAGTATTTCATAGTTGGCGTGATTTTTGCCAACTTGGCGGGAAACCGCACATCAAACTTAAGTCTTACCAGAAAATTTTATCCATAGTAGTTTAAGAAACTATACACATAAACATGAATTCTCTGCTTTGGAATTCAATATGAGAAACGGAAAAATACGTGCAAAAGACTTAGAGGGTTAAATAAATTTATTTATATTACGTAACTTAAAACTGAGTAAATGTTAGGATATTTTTGGATAAAAAAAGCACTCAAATATAATTTGAAATTTTCGTTGTTTTATTATAAAATAGCATATTTTTTAAAAATTATCTTGGAAAATATTCGGCCGAATATCTGCTTAGCATTCGGCAAAAGTGCGGAATACCGAATAGTTGTTGAATATTCGTTACATCCCTAGTTATACACTGAAAAGCAATAAACAAAATAAGAATAATATGCTTACCGAAATTAAACCTCCTTTTTCATGAATAACCATGAAGCCAACTTGATGGTTGACTTTTTCTGCTGAAAAAGTAGACATCCTGCAGAAAATGCAATAGAATTTTAAATTATTCAAGACGAAAAAGAAAGCTTCCAAAACTATTTTTAAAAATTCCTTCTTAAATAGATTTCACTACCTTTTAAACTCAGACAGCCTAGTTTTTAATAATATTCCTAGGGAAGCTTCACTATCGAACTTGTGTGGCTGAAACAGACTTATGATAAATATTTTAAGACTTTAATAAGCATTTATCTCAGGGAATTCAGAAATGTTTTCATTTATTAAATCATGTGATACTGAAAAATAGAAACTGTTGCTCCTGACAGTTGAGGAAAGGGAAGTACTTTTCCCAACAATTAAAAAAAATCAAGTTATTTTTTTTAACAATGAATGCTGCAGTAATCATATGAAAAAAAAAATATTTTTCAACTTGTCTTTTATTTTAGTTTTACGGTACAAACGCATACACACAAATAATAAATAAACGTAGCTGTGCTAGAAGTAGGTGTTATTCAATTGCACATCATAATCAACTTGCACCGTAACTGAAAACAAAACATTTCATTTCAATAACATTCGCCGTCTCGCCGGTCTCTGATAAATGTGAATAAAAATTTAAAGTTAAATAGTATCTCAACGAAGAAATTCGATCATATTAGGTAATTAAAGTTATTTTCATGTATTTTCCCCTTGATTTTCGACATCTGCCATGTCGAAATCGAAGAATACTAAAAAGAAATACTCTAACCCTGCGACATCTGACCTAAACTCGGAAATAAAAAACGAAACTTCCCCCCAGTGTTCAACTTCCCTTGATACTTTAATGCCTTCTAGTTCAGGAAGAGTTTCCGCTAACAAAACATGCCTAACAAAATCAGAAGGATCTAGTAATGATAGTTCTGCAGGGTTGAATTTCGGGCGGGATATTTCGGCAGATATTGGTTCTGATTATATGAAGAATTCTATTTTGGAAGAAGTTCTGAATGAAAAGAAGGCAGCATTGCTCCAATCACCAGAAGTTATGAAACTTTTCAGGGAAGAACAATTGAAGATACAAAATAGAAAGTAAGATTGTGAATCGTACAGTTCTATTTCCTTTTGGTGAAAGAAATAATGCTATTTAGTTTTGAATTTCTGAACATTATTTTATATTTTGAAAGCAAATCTAACATAATTAAAGTCATAAGTTTAATTTTCTTTAGTTTGATATTGGTCAGTGATGCTATTACAACAATACGACTGAAATGAATTCCAGTACTCTGAAATTGTCATAATTAGCATATCATCTTTATTAACTTGCTTTTAATTAATTTTTTTTACATTTAAAAATTCTGTCATTTATGATGTTGCTAATATGTACGAGATCCTTTACCTATTGTTAATATAGATGAGGCATGCAAAAATCAGGTATATAAATTATTTCTGCTGCCTTTGATTATCTTTTTGTAAGTAAGTTACCCAAAGAAAGCATTATTTATAGGTTTCTATACTGCTGTCCAAATATTTTACCCAAAAGATATCTTTTCTCTTAAGGCAGTCAAAATCAAACTGAGGATTTTGAAATTATTCGTTTTTCTGTTGTTTTTGTAGGTTTTTTTTAATGAGAAACATGCATGCCATTCTAAAAATAAACATCTAATTGATTCCACAACATCTTTTTTTAATATTCAGTTTTTAAAAAAATATGTAATTATATGCTTGATTCTTAAAATGTAACTCAGAATTTTGGGCTAAAGTAAAGTTTTATTAAACGTATACACAAAACCATTAATTGTCAAATACTTTGCTAAGTAACTACTGGAGAATTTTTTTTCCCCTTAAAATTTGGTAATTATGATTTGCTTCTCTAAAACATGCAGTATTTATTATGTAACTTTATAAATTGATTTCTTAATTATCTATGATTCTCTGTTGATTTTCTAACTTCTAATGTTATAAATAATCGTAAAACCTTTATATATGACTAATGAAGTTTACTTCATTAGTACTTTCAATTTAAAGGATTCTGTGCTGAGTGGAGGCTTTTTATTTAGAGTACCAGTCCCTTCCCCCTGCAATTATTTGTAAAAATTAAGTTCCTGTTTTTAATAATACGAGCTGAATTTTCCATACCAGGAGTTTAGTGATCTATAATATGAATAAATAATTAAATGATGCAGGCAATAAGAACAAAGAAACCAAAACAGAATAATATCAAAAGTAATTTCATGTGTGCAGCCAAGTAATGAATTATGGGTTCAAACATAATTTGTACAATCCTTGGAAATTTACATTGAAAGAATTGGAGTCAGAGCAGCAGAAAGCTGGCAATAAGTCTCTTAATATCCTTTTCATTTCCTTCTCTCTCCCTTTTTGCTTCTTTCCCCCCTTTTCTTTAATATTATCTTTAAGGAAATACTTCTGGTTTAATGCATAATATTTAATTAATTTTCTCTGTATTTCTTTTGTTGCAAATTGTTAATTCAAGTAAAGATGTGCCATTAGTTAAAAACTAATTCAGACGATGACTATTATAAGGAAAACTAGATCATTGCTATAAGATGTAAATAATAAATGAAATTTTTAGTGTATTCAAGGAAGAAAATGTGGTATTTAAAAGATTTTAGTATAATTAAATACTCCTCTATGCTAGTTATTTAAAATGAATTTTTGAACAATTGCTATTTGTTTGAACAGTGACAGAAGAGGAAGCAGAAACTTGAGTCTGCAGAATAATCTTTTTAATACTCTTCTAAGTTCTAAGGGTAAATATTAAATATACTAGGTTGATCAAATATTAAAAACTGATTATTGAATATATTATAAATGAAGAAAGATATTTCAAAAGAAGAAATGTAATATGCCCCGTTGCGGAATCATGGCGACAATATTGCAGAACGGCAAAGGTTTCCTACTGAAAGATTTTCAATTTGGAAACAGATTATATTTTTGGGAGAATTAACATATTCTGTCGAGATAGTTTCGTTTTCTGCAGACGATGAATCACTTTCAAACATTCTGGATCAGATAATAGGGAAAGAGGGAAGTTGACCTTTCACCAACAGGGCAGTTCAGGGTCAGAAAGAAACACTCCTCTAACTTTTATAGCTTAAACTAAATATTTTGCTTTATTAATGAATTACTCTTAGATTTATCCATTTGTAAATTCTTGCTTCACGGAACATTCTTGCGGAAAGATTTTGGTGTTAATGAAGTTTGTCACAGAAAGCATAATAATTTTCTGTCACAGGGGTAATAGAAATTAAGAGTTTTGGACCAATAAATTGTAAAGTTATTTTTTTTTAAATGTGTATTTCAAATCTGAGAAATATTTTTGCTGCACTATTCATGTCTGAACTGAGGAGCTACCACTGTCCGTAGCTGAACTTTATTTCAAACTAGCTGCCTTTGGCAACAAGTTGGTTCACTTACCTAACTGGCAGGAGTGGCCTCCACTAAACTTTCTTGTAGCAAATCTGCTCTATGCCAAGAGCGCCAAAGGCAGGGGTAGAAACGGAGGTTTAACTCGCCATTACGCAATAATAGCCTTGTGTCACGAGAAAAGACGAATAGGCTATTTGAACACCTTTTCTTCAACCTATTGAAATGAAAATTGGTTACAGATCTAAAATTAAGATAAGAAGACCGTGTATCAAGTTTTATTTATTTAAACCATAAGGTTAAGAAGTTATCGTACAGTGAACTCTCGATATCTCGAACTTTGATATCTCGAAAACCTTGATAACTCGAAGAAATATTTTTCCCCTTGAAATTTCATATTTTTCTAATGTTAATTTCAATTACTATCTCAAAGAGTTTTCACTCAAAACCTTTATATTTCGAATTTTTTTCGAAGCCAAAAATATTTTTTTTTCCTTGAAAATCGCTGTTTAGCCACATTGTGACCTTCAAGAAGGTCCCAGAATTTGCTGCAACAGGGACAATACCACTCCCTTTACACCCAATTGGATATTCAAGGTCGCATAGTAACTTCCGCATACAATGAGTGTCATTCTCACCAATTCGGTACACAAGCCTATTAGCTGTTGTGTTTATGTAACAGGTTCAACAAACTTGACTACACATGTTAAATCAGTTTGCGAAAAATGTTTGTGGGTGTAGTTGCGATTGAAATTGTGTGAATTGCCAGGTTGAGTCGCAAAAATGGAAGGTGGTGCCTTGGAAACAAAAAAAGTGAGTGTTATACGAAAGTTGTACTTGTTGACAGTAAAGAAAAAGGTCGAGATTTTAGAAGCTGCTGATAAAGGCGGGAAGAGAGGACAAATCACCAAGGATTTTAAAATTCTAGCATCAACTTTATTTACAATATTAAAGAATGGAGAGAAAATTTAAAAAAAAACTTTTTGAACTGAAAACGGATCCATGAAGAAAATTCGAATTTCTGGATATCCTGATTTAGAATAATGCCTCATAAAATGGTTTGAACAATGCAGAGATTGTAATTTACCTATTGTAGGCAATGAGTTGAAAGAAAAAGCGGAACAATTTGCACAGAAGCTGGGGCACAGAGACTTCAAAAGCTGCAATGGAAAACTTCAAAAACCGTCATAACATTGTATTTCGAAAATTGTGTGGCGAAAGCCAATCAGTGAGTGATGAGCTTTGTTTGAAATGGATGAAAAGTCTTCCTGATCTTCTGCAAGAATATTCACCGGACAACATATTCAATGCTAATGCTAATGAGACTGGGCTTTTCTTCAAAGCATTGCTAGTTAAAACTGCAGTTTTCCAAGGAGAAACATGCCATGGAGGAAAACAAAGTAAAGAGCGAGTAATGTTACTTTAAGCTACCAACATGAGTGGGACTGAGAAGCTTACTCCATTGATGATTGGAAAATCTAGAAACCCAAGGTGCTGTAAAGGAATTAAGTCTCTTCCACATCTTTATAAAGCAAATAAAAAAGTTTGGATGACTAGTGAATTTTTCTCATACTAGTTAAAACAAATAAACAAGAAAATGTATAAAGAGAAGAGGAAAATTGTTTTATTCATTGATAACTGTACGGCTCAAACCCTTATCCCTGAAATGAACGCAGTGAAGGTGTTTTTCTTCCCACCTAACACGTCTTCCAAGCTGCAACCTCTAGATCAGGGGATAATAAGAATTTTTAAAGTCTTTTACAGGAAGGAACGTGTAAAGAAGGTTGTAGATTCAATTGATAAAGAACAAAAAATGAAACCGTTTAATATGCTTGATTCTATGAGGATGGGCGGCACAGCCTGAATGTACGTTACACGAAAAACAATCAAAAGCTGGGTTTTTTTAGTGTGGAATGTGAATCAGATGAGGAGCAGCAACTCCACACAGAAGTATGAAGAATGGGAGAAGGTTTCAAAAATCCTCAACCTTTCTACAACGTTTGAAAAATTTACGGTGTTCCACTCGGAAGTTCAAGTATGTGGACTGATGATGAGACCGTTTGTCAAACAATTTCTTCACCGTCGAGTGATGAGGAAGAGGTGGATGTTCCAGCAGAACCCAAGATTACTGCGACTCAGGCTAAAGATGCTGTTCACATACTTCAAAGCTTCATGGAATGTTCAGAAAACATGGAAAAAGAGGACTTCGCAGCTATTTTTCGGATTGAAAACTTAGCAGAAAAGCAATTTGAAAAGAGGTGTTGCCAGGTCACTGTGCTGGACTTTTTTAAGAAATTATAAGTAGCAGTAAGTTATTACAAATACATTCTGTTTTAAAAATTTTATACTTCTATGTAAATTAATATCACTTCTATAAATAAATATGCAAATTATTGCTGTATTCAGACATTTAACTCTATCTGGCTCTAATATCTTACAATATATTCCTTACCTTGTAATTATGTGCAATTTTTAATGCTTCGGAGGGTAACCTCGTTATCTCGAAAACTCGCTATCTCGAATTTTTTTCCGGGTCCCTTCGATTTCGAGATATCGAGAGTTTACTGTATTAACAAGTATGTGATTATATGGACATTGGTGCTATGAGCAGCCCTGCTTTTGAAACTTTGCAGCTTCTTTTCGCGGTTTCAGTGGCCCAAAATTTTTATACGGACCTACATTCCTGATTCTAAAACTGTGTACCAAATTTTATCCATCTAGCTATTTCAGTTTTTGAGTTATCACTTTTACATGAACAGATTTTGTCCAAAATTGGTTAGAAACCTACAAATTATGTGTAAAGATCTCATACCAAATTTCATCACTCTAGCTGTAATAGTTTTCGGGTTATCGTGTTCACAGACAGACAGGCATAATTCCAAAATTGTGTTTTTCGGACTCGGGTAGGTTTAATACGTGGAGATTCGTCAAAATCTCGAATTCTAATTTTTTTACATTTACAATACTTTCTCTTTGTATACGAGAAAGTAAAAATGGAGAAATAATTTGTTAAGTTGTTGAAATAGAACTTTGCACATTGTTTAAAACAATTAAGATTATAGTTGATGTTATTCATTTTGAATTAAAACCGTTCAACGAAATGTTTTCGAATTGAAGTTATTGATCCAAATAAATTGTTATGTATGAAAAAAAAAAAAAAAAATCCTAAAATGTATAAAAGTGACTTCTTAAACCAAATAAAATGTTAAAGGAAACTAAATGAAATTTTAAATGATTTCAAATGCATCAATACACTTCAGAAGACGAAATTGGACGTAATTATTTTGAAATCTATTGTCAAACAGGGGAGGATCAAATTTTTCACATCAAATATATCTGTTCAAACTTCGAAACCCCTTTATGTAAAGAGCTCTTTAAGGACACTATTTTTTTTTTTTTTTTTCCATTTTCGATTCATAATTTTTAGTGTAAGAGCACAAAGAAAAAGTGTTCTTACACTGGATAATGCATAACGATTGTTTCGGTAAACAGTCTGGTGTTACATCACTTTTCTTGTTTATCCTTCTGAAGCGTAAATTCACTGATAACTTGTTGTGCTGACCCTTGAGCAGGCCAGTTACAACTGACCATGTCATACGCAGGAGGACAAGACACCTCTCCATTTGCAACACTGGGAGGAGGAAACAAGATTTTGTGACCTTGTAAACAAGGGAAGGAGACAAATTATTTTCTTTCGCATTATTGTGAGGGGTGCGCAATGCTTTCAAAAATTTGTAAAAATTGAACTAAATACTTTACAGAATTTAAACTACAGTAAAAGCTTAACTAACTGGCGTGCTTGGGAAACGCCAATTTCTGGATGCCTGAAAAGTCCGGATAGTTGAGTGTGATCATAAAAATTGGGGGTGGGGGTAGATTGTGGCTTTTTTTTTTTTTAAAGATTTTTTCAGCCAAATAATTTGTTTTTGTCATTTTGAAATGCACATTAAATATAATTTTTAAGAATACTTCTGTATCTTCCATAACATTGTACTTATAAAACATATTTTGAAGATTTTAATTTAACATCGATGATAAAAAAAAGTTTAATGTGTAGCCATAAATATATAGATTGTAAAAATGATTGAATATCAAAACTAATTATCTTTTAAAAAATCGCAAGGGTTATTGCGCAACTAGCAGTACGCTCATGGCGTTGCCCATGGAATCAGGACTTCAGCAAAATGAAAAAAAAAAAATCCACCCACAATGACACGAAAAAGTTTTAAAATCAAAACAAAAGATACAAATTATTGTTTTTCCCGCTTATTTTTCTCCTCGATAATGACATTTGACAGTACAGAGTAAAAAATAAACCTATATTTTCGAAAAAGTTTTTTTTTTTTTTTAGGATTTAAAAGATTGATTCCTATAAACCAGGTAAAATGTTAAAGAATGAAAACCGAATGAAATCTTAAACAATTTCAAATGGAACAATGCGCCTCGAAAGATACAGACAAACATAATTTCTAGAGTATTTAAATATATCCAAAATGAATCAAAGAAGAAAAGAAAAAGAGAGAAAATCTTTCACTTTAGATTTAAACTTTTAAGCCATATTATGTAAATATCTCCTTGAAATCATATTTCATTTTTTCTAGCTAAAGATATCAGCCATTTGATTTGAAAAAGGGTTTTTTGGGATTTTCAGATTCAAAGGCTATTATCCCCTATTCATTCCCAAGTTCTTTTCAATCCATAATCAAAAAAGAAAGAAAAATTGCCATCATTGGTCTAGAACTATAGCCGATTTGATTCGGTCAAGACAAAAAAAAAAAAAAAAAAAAAAATGGCCCCCCCTAATAGGGGTTTCAAAATTTTTTTTTTTTTTTTTTTCATATCAGCTGTATACTCAACTGTCCAACAGTACGTGATATTACGTAATCAGAATCAACATCTGCCATTATTCGGAGAGTAAATAAATGAAGGAAAAGAAAGAGACTTACCAATATGGAGTAACACCCCATAAGCTTTTTTTTTTTACTGATTCTGTCCCTTTATTTATTTATTTGGTTGTCTATTTCGTTTTTAGGTCTCGTTTTTCACCGAAAGGTGAGGAGCTTTTTTTTTTAGGTACTCACTTTTGCTTTTGAACTCCCCATGAAACAAGTTTGTATACATCACAGTACTGTATATTACTTTTTTTTTCCTTCTACGCCCCTCCGTGAGGAGCGGATGTTGCATTATAGAAATAAATTGTCTGCGTGAATAGAACGGCGCACACAGATGTAAGATTTTTAGAAAAACTCATTTTCTAATTTTTCCGGATACTTGAATGCCAGTTAATTGAGAATTTACTGTACTATAGTTGAAAAGATAATGTTTTGCATTTTAAAGTGGTGTAAAATGCTTTTACTTGCAATAATTATTTTGTAAGTTATTGGCAAAAAAAAAAAAAAAAAACTGCATTTGAAGTGGACTTGAATGCACTCTTAAATTGCAGGGTTTTTTTTGTTCTAATTAACTAAATATTTAATTAACTTTTTTACTTTAAAATGTGACGGCATTTTTCCCCTTTTGATCAAAATAAAAAAATTTTATAAGGAATACCCTGATGCTCTGCTTTATATATATATATAGAAGTATAACATATTTTGATAAATTCTGAGTAACTTTCTTTTCTGTAATTTCTAGCAAAACAAAAAAATAAAATAAGAAAATGGGTGAACGTATTGCTTCAAAAGAACATCCAAATGTCACTAGATTTATGACTAAAGAGTTTACTGATGTCATGATTAAATCATGGACACCACAATCTGAAGTGTAAGTATCTTTTTTATAAGTTGGTGATTACATTTTTCTTTAAAAATCTTTTGTAATGCAGTGCATTTAGTTATAAACAAAAAAGATCTATTAATATATGCTGGAAAGACTCTAAATTCTATTTTTGAAATTTGGAAAACATATTTTTCATGTTTTACCGAGTACATGAATGTTTTATTTCTGTTAAAATGTCGTTGAATCAAAAAATTATAAATATCTCTCTAAAAACCTTTTATTTATACCTTTAACTTGTATATGTGCTTCAATACCTGCAAGCACGAACTTTTAAAATATGGAAAATATATTTTTCATGTTTTGCCATGTGCAGGAATGATGTGTTGCTGTTAAAATGTCATTGAACCAAGGCATTATGAATATCTCTCTAAAAAATTTTTTCTTCTTTTTACTTCCACAACAGTTTCATTACATGCAGGCATGAATTCCATGAGCTTCATGTGAACATGTCTGGAGGCAAGTGTAACAAATAACAAAGCACAGGGCTATCAGTTAGTGTATATTATGTGGTGGTGGATTGTGAGTTCAGAACTGTCTTATGACATCCCATAAAATGCGGGATTTGATTAAGATCGGGAGAATTTGGTGGCCTGGACAGCAAGTGGAACTCTGAGTCACTTTCCTATAATCATATAGTCACTATCTTGGCCTGCTGGTGGGCATCATTGCCTTGCTGAAACAATCCATCACCATTCGTGAAAACAGATGAAATTGATCTGTAATGTCAGTCAATAGTCCATAGTTTTCATGATGCTGTCTGTAACAGCCACAGGCCCTAGGGCTGACTATGTGAATGTCCCCCTTAGCATAATTGAGCTGCCATCAGCCTGAATTTTACCTGCCTTGCATTAGTCCAGTAGCTGTTCCTTGGCCAACTGATGAACTCTGTGCTTGTCATGAGTACGCTGCATCAGAAATCAATTTTTTTTTTTTTTTTTTTTTTTGCTTGACCCGGCAACACTTTTCCCACTGTTCAGAGGTCCAATGTTTGCTCAGGTGCTCTATGCAAGTATAAATGTCGTCAAGTGAGCAATGGTATCCCGGTGGCTCAGCAGTAGTGGAATCCCATATCTAACAATGTTCGCTGAATTGTGTGCTCTGCAATACTTCTGCTGTGCCATGCATTGAAATCTACAACTAATCAAGCAATGGAATGTCTCCGATTGTGTTTTACCAAATGTGACAGCCTATAACACCCACTGTCTTTGATGAGGTATGAGCAGCTAATGCCTTGCCACCTACTTCTCATTTCTCTGTAATTAATACGATTATTGAAGACTAGAAAATCACCTGTCATGTTTGCCTCTTCATTCGAGAAATTTCCTGTCAAATATGACATGTTTAAATAGCTATATATATATGCAAGCAAAATGTTTAATATTGATTTGAAAACAAATAAATTAAACATATGTTTAATGACAGGAAATATTTTTTTTATTTACATATTTCTTTATATAAAAACCTCTTGGTAAGCAACATTCCGTATGAAGTATTTTTCGTTGTTTAACAATTTTATTATAATTCAATAACCATGAAATTCTCGGCTTGTCAAACGTAAGTTAAAATTTCAAAGGAATTCTTTTTCGAAATTCTAATCGAAACAAAGCACTTCTCTGCTTGTCAAACGTTGCCAAAAAATATTATCAAATTATATCATCATGATTTGCAATAAATAATCAGATACATCGTTGCGTCCAAACTATATCACGCGCATGATATACCACTGACATAATTTACTACTTCCTATTAAAAAACAGAAATTAATTTGAAATATATGATTAATATAATGTAAAATTTCTCAGGAACTATTGATCATAGCGAGATAAATTTTATATCAATCTATAGAACATTTTATTTTACTATTTAAGAGCTATTCAATTTGAAATTATTACGACAGTTACTCTTTTAAATTTAAAATTACTGAAACTTAGGTTCTCTAATAATGAAATAATGCTGTTTAACGTCTTGCAGTATTATGGCACGAGTTCTTTTGTTGGTGACGTCAGAGCGTTACTAAGAGACAGATCTGGGCTATTATATTAGTAATACTAACTGTTATAGCATGAGAGCAACTAGCCAGTTTCGATGCTTCCAAAATACTAGTTCCAAGATGTCAGGGTATGACAATTTGTCCTTTGTTGAACTCACTTAAATCTCGGCCTTTACCCATGATAAGAGCCCAGGAACATAACTCTGATTCCTTTACACCTGTTGTTTGCATTTCCCCAATGGACACATACACTTATCACTACCATGTTGTTATGCTACTATGATCAAAAAGTATCAGAAATGTTGTCATGAAACAAAAGTAATTAATTTATTTGTCAATATTTATTACATCTCCTTCCCAGTAATCTCCTGTGACTGCAATGCACTTCTGCTAATGTTTTTCGCAATCTTCAAAGCAGGCCTTAAAGTCATTTTCATGAAACCCCTTAAGGTTTCGTAACTATTTTCTTTTATTTCATCAATAGACTCAAAATGGTGACCACGAAGAGGCAACTTCAACCGTAGAAATAAGAAAGACTTGCACAGTGCCATATCAGGTGATTATGGAGCTGTATCGTTGAATTTTTTTGCCAAAAATTCACAAATAGTAATGGCACTGCAAGAAAGTGCTTTGTGGTACTAAACGCTGAAGCTATTTTGCCACAATTCAGGTCATTTTCTACATGGGAACTTGTTCAATAATGTCCGATTGTTAGACAATAACAAAGCACGAATTCTCTGATCTGATTGACATGTTGATGATTCGACGAAGTGTATGGTCTGCCAGGGTGTGATTCATCTATGACGTATTCTCTACGTCTTTAAACATTTTATACCGCCCAGATTTGTTTTTGATAAAAAAGTTGTCTGTAGACTTTTTGCAATATTTCAAATATTTGTGTAGGAGAAATTGCATTCCGGAAACAAAATTTAATGCATGTTCTTTGCTCAATTATATCCATCATTTTAAAAAATCAACTAAGTTGAAATTCTTATCATTAAAAACTATCTATTTTCAGACAATAATATGAAATTAAATACTGGGTGTTGCCAGATGTTTATATTAGTCATAAAAATATTAGATAAAAGTTTGCAAATGTGTTTTAGCTTATACAGGGTGCCCAATTAAATAAGGGCCACCCCTCCTTAACTTTAGAATGATGGCAGCTATAGTAATAAACATAGTGCTTAGGTATAGTAAAACCTCATCAAACTCCGGAGTGTTTCCATCTCAAAAACGGTACAAAATAGGGGGGGAATGTCCATTAAAAGTTGTAGAGTATTATCTATTTAGTACAAAAAGGCACCTTGTGCAGATTAATATGAAGAACAGATCATTTAAAATGCACATTTCTTAGTTCGCATTTTCCAAAATTGTGATGTCAAGACATGGACAAAAAGAGAAAATATTATTTTTCGGAGAAAATGACCATGTTATACTTTTTTCTGTGGGAATAATTCAAACAGCAGATGTATGCTGCCTTTTTGCCAACATTGCAGTATTTTCAATGATGTAGTACTGTTGCTTGTGCTAGCTCACCAACTATATGCTAAAACATGTGCAAAGTGAAACAGGGTTCGTACGCGTCCTTACTTTTACATTTAGTCCTTAAAAGTCCTTACAAATCCTTATTTTTATGCCCCATTTTTAAAAAGTCCTTACTTTTTGCCACCTCAGCTAGAGCAAAATACATGCAGTATTTAGAAAGTGAAAGATCCAAAGAAAAGACTGAAGCAAAACAACTGAAACGAAAAGCTCTAGGAGGGAATAAGATTTTTTTTTAAAAACAAAAGAAAATGTTCCAAACCAAATACACCAAACAAATGGGGAAGCAAATGATTTAGCTAATGAGGCTGAAAAGTCAAAGGACATAAATTTATTTATTCAATCGCATGGACTAAGAAAAACAATTACTGAAAAGAAATTAAAATAAATACCTTGGATGTAAAATTGAATGAAAAAAGTTTGGAATTAAAAGATATTTGATTACCAGTTTCATGGGTTTTTTCATCAATTTATTAACTCATATTTTTAAGAATCTTGTTGTGTTAAATTTGTAATGTATCTTCTATCTATGTTTTATATTATACTTATCATTTAATAGGTTAAACCTATCATGGTTTCAGAACCTATCTTTCAGAACTTTTCTGAAAGATAGGTACTATGTTCTTCTGGAACGGAAGTTCCATTTTTAAACCATCTTACTTCCTTATTTTTTAAAACTTGCAGTAGTTCACTGGCAGTAAGACGAGTTTCATGGTTGAATTTGCAAAAATGAGACATTTTATTTAAAAATGTGTTCGACAATTCATTAAGTTTATTCAATTTAGAGGTCCTTATTTTTTGGTTTTGTAAGTCCTTAATTTTCTTTTAAGGAAATGTGTATGAACCCTGTGAAATTCAAACAATGGCTCAAATCTGTATTGTAGATGAAGGAGAGCACTTTGAATGCCGAAAATAAAGATATCGTGTGAGAACTAATTGTTGTTGTTTTTTTTTTTTCTCTTTTTAACCTGCTTTGTGATGTCACAATTTCGGAAATGACAAAGAATCAAATGTGCATTTTAAGCGTTCTCTTATTATTAATGCACACAAGATGTCTTTTTGTACTAAATCAATAACACTCTACAACTTTGACATTGAAATTCCCCTCTTATTTTATACTGTTTTTGAGATAGAAACACTAACTCTGAAGTTTGCCACCATGTGGCACTGTAAGTGGGCTTACCACATAGATGTTTTACTATACCTTGACACTGCTTTCATGATTATAGCTGCCATCATTCTGAAGTTAAGGGAGGGTGGTCCTTATTTAAGTGGGCACCCTGTATGTATTTTAAATGAAGCTTTTCCGATACTTCCTGAGTAGTACATAAATAGCATATAACTGTTGGTATGTTATGTGTGATGTAACAAATTTAGACAGTTTTAAATGCTAATTTGAGTGAAAATATCCAGGGCAATTCTCAAGTACTTTTTCCCTTCCTTGCTCAGCTGTAGTTTTGTCAAAATATTTTTTTATATCAAACTTCAAGAACTGTTAATCTCTCCCTTTCCTTACTATCATATATAAATAAATTCTTAGATGATTTATTAAATAATTTGTAAACAAAAAAAAAGTACTGCAGAAGTCAGTTTTTCTTGAACAATCAAATGGTTTTCTAGTTAGATGTTGTATAGTTAAAATTTTATTAAATATTTTTCTAAAAGCGTTAACAAAAAATAAATAATTAGACTACAGTACTGAGGACCACATGATTTCACCATGTCTGAGGGCCTAGTGCAACCTAAATATGCTGTTGTGGGTCAGACATCTTCGGGTTGGTTTGGTGTTGAAGGTTCCATGCAGGAGTGTCAATTTGGAATACATGTAGAAGTTCAAAGAGCTTTGCTGTCTATCTCCCAGTGTGTGAACAGGTTAAAGAAATCAAGAACTACTCAGTACAAGCAATCTTCACTGTATATTGTATCCAATTTGAAAGGCAAGTGGACCTCAAACTGTCTTCAGAACAGCCAGTGAGTTTTGCTGTCTTGCACCAGTCTGTGCTCAAGCATCAAAATATTCATCCTTTAAAGAATATAGTTTCCCATCTGCTTCTTACTGGAAAGGTAATCCAACATTCCATGAAAATGAATTTAAAAAAGGAGAGTTTCCTACATGAATTTTATCTTTGGCTTTATTAGATAGCCTGTACATATAACCCTCTCTGTTCAAACAGAAGGATGGTGAACCATTAATCTTGCTTAAGACAGGAGTCTAGTCAAGTTATTTTATCATTGATACTCATCACATATCATGATATTTAGATAAAAGTAATATGTTCCTTGGTTTTGAAATGATGATGTGGTGAGACACTGAGCTTCTGTCTTCTTCTTATATTATTGTTTCTTTTGCATCTCAATGGTAGGCAAACATCATGATTCATATGAAGGCCATCCTTCTGTGAAACATGTAAGCAGTTAGTCTGGGAATTTTATTAAGCCATCTTAAATAAATGACTGTGTTCCTGGAAAGATTGTCTTCTTGTCTGAGAGTTAGCATGTTGTAAATTTTCCCACGTATTTTGTAACATGACAAATTTTTATTGATGATCAGATTTGCATTGTTTTTAAATATTATTTTGGATTTGCTTGCTTTTCTTACAACATAATAACAGCAGATATTTTATAATTCAAATTTTAAAAAAAATCTATTTATCCTTTGAAAATTAAATTGTATCTTTATTATCAAAATTACGTGAGAAGAAAAAATTAATATTGGGAAGAATTTGCGACTTTTTCTTTTACATATTCTTAGGAATTGTTTTCTTCTTAAATTTGATCTCAAGATTTTGATGATTATCCATGTTTGAGAACTCCACGAGTCCCAAAAAAACGTTTTTGCTATTAAGTCTGTTTATCCATGTGTTTATAAACAATAATGACTCAAAAATGGAATGAGCTATGTGTCAAACTCGCTGCTCACGGGCCCCATTTGGCCTGCACTGAATATCTTTGTGGTCCAGAAAATATTATAGTACATAAAAAAACATTTTCATAAAAATTTCATAGTTTAAACTATCTAATAATACAGAAGATATGTGCCTGTCTATATGGGCTGTTATCGTGCCAATAATATCTCAGATCTAATTGTCACAGATTTACTAATGAAAGTTGTAGTAGAAAATCTAAGAAAGTTATGAAATAAAAATATTAAATAATAAAATAAAAAATTATAATTTGTAGTACACTTTAGATGTAAATATATAGTAACATTAAAACAGGTTGGCGACAGAACCTGGAAATCAGGGAATTTTATCGATCTGGGAAATTCGAAAGATATCTAAAAATAAGGGAAAATTAATAGTTACTTGAGTTATTATCTATAAATTAGTATATTATGTCTAGCATTATTTGTAATAATAAATAGAATTTTTAAAAAAACTTATATTCATTTATAAAAGCACAAGTTTCTGATTAGAGCAATTAATTTCTTATGATTTGTTAAAGAATAAAGATTTGAAGTAATATTTTGGCAGTTTCTCTTGTTTAAATCTTTGCTAAAATATATATTATTAGGTACGTATAATTGTACTATTTTCATATTTATGCTGCAACATGTTATTCTGGTACTCATGAAAAGAGCACTAACTAGTTATTGAACTGTTTTAAAGTTTTGAGCAAAGATCATAATAACCTTTACTGTTAATATAATTTAATTTCTGTTGTAAAGAGTAGTTTTAATGTTTCTCAGAATTCTTATGCAGTTTTAGAAGCAAAGTATTGTTAAAATTTCCAGTATTTTTTACATATAAGAAATGTAATATACTGTTTTAATAGATTTTTTTAGGAGGTCCATTCCATTGTTTTAAAAATAAATTTCATAAAAATATTTTTTTCATATTAAATAACTGGTAAAAGTGTTTTTAATGTATATTGTACACATACAGTGATTTTGAGTTGGGAGAAAGCCAGGAAACTAATATAACTAGTAGCCGTAAATCAGGAAAATGTTGTAAGTTTAGTCAGGGAAATTTTTTTCACAGCTTCTGTAGCCACCCTGTAAAAGCAAACTATTAAGGCCCGGAATTCTATCAACTAAAAAACTTCGCAATGGTTGTAGGTATCAATGGCACAGTTGTCAAAATACTGTACTTCAAACCCGACATTGCAGGTTCATTCCTTGCTTCATTTAATTCCCCCCCCCCCCCCAAAAAAAAAAAAACGTGTTTGAATTGTTTGATGCCAAAATTGAAATTATGATTTGCATGTCTGATAATGATGCAGATCAAAAGGGGTGGGGATATTTCTAACTCCATCCTGTGTGACAGACATCTCTGGATTTTTATATTATAGATGACTCGCAACATTTCTCAATGATGGATTACTAGTTGGGTTATATTAATACCCCATTGAGATCCATTGCAGTTCAGATTTGAAGGTAAAATTCAGTTAAGTTGGAATGCTTGAATTTTACAAATATTTGTCAACTAGAAGAAAACTTTCCAAATTAGGCATAGGATATTATTTCCGTGTTTCAAGTAACTGTCCGCATGAGCAATTATCTTCACTTCTGAAGGGAAATAAGTCTCTTGTCAGATTTAGAATTACTAACATTCATCTTGGGTCTATTTTGAAATTAATCACTGTGGACAAGATATTCTCTGAAGTATCCATGTAAAGTACCATGGTAGCAGAGAAGAGATGCCAAGCATCGGGAAGAAAGCATTAAGTTGGCAGTTGTCCTTAATTTCTTATATATTGTATTTTCGAAATAAAATTAAGTTTCTATAAAAAATGAAGTTTTTTTTTTTTTCTTGCAGTCCACATAAGCTTAGACTTTGTTTATTTAGCCCACCCTAACATTTGAGTTTGAGCTAGACAAACAAAATTTTATTTGTGGTTTTAATATCAGAATTGCAGATCAGTATCAAATTTTTGACCAAATCTATCAAAGGGTAGATTGTCTCTGCATATGCGAACATATGATTGCTGTAATCTAATTAATGAAGTATGTTATTTTGTTCTCTTTACATTAAAATTGTAGATGTGTGTCAAATTTTGGACCCAATAAGAACAGGTATAAATACGTGCGTAATTCGCTTCACTATACAAAAAAGTGAAACATATGAATGCACTTTATTATAGAAGTATATAAAAAAGTTTGAGAGAACATTCCCTTTTTTTCTTTTATATAAATTTCGTGCAGCATTAAAGCCACTCTTACACCAAAGTTCTTGGAAACTAATTATCTGAATAAGTAGGTACATATATCTATTAAAAATAGTTTTGTAAGTAAATGTTAACAGACTGATTTCATTAAAGATAAAAGAATCAATGGAAAACTATTTGAATTTAATATTCTGTTTACATGCTGATTTAAAAACATTTCGCATTTCAAGTAATTTCCTTTGTGTAGAACATAACGTATTAATATTTCACTTATTATTTATTGCTTTACCTTTCATTGTTCAGCATATGGAAACCACAAAACCATTTTGTATACAGTAGATTGATTAAGCTCTTTGCTTAATCTTGTTTTGTCTGTTTCCAAAATGTTTGTATTCACTTTATCTTTTCATTTTCTAAACATTACTCATAACTGTGTTAATATCTTTATTCTTACAGATGGTCTTTCAAATATGGAAGTGACCTTCTTGGGATTATGAATGCAGTGAATGGTTCTTTTATCATGCACAGCATTCGCAAACAGTTGAATTTGAGGCCATATGCTCGTATGACTTGTTATGTGCCTGTTGCAGCAATTTCTTATGCTCTGACAGATGGATTTCATGCTAATTTTATAACCAGGCAAATACTGGGGTTTGAAAGCTGCCCCCTTTGTATTATATTTAAAGCTGGTCTTATGCAAGCATCATTAGGAGTTGCCTACCCTCTTGTTTTATCTCCTGTTATTGGATTCTATATTTCTGACAAGTTGCTTACCTATCCAGTGCCATCCATTCATCGGGCTCCAAAGGAACTGTTCTACCTTTGGCTCAAGATGATCACTAAAAATCCAAGATTTATTTATGGATCAATCACTATTCAAGTTGTTGCAGCATGTCTTGTTACATCTGAAAAACAATCCTTTTTCTACAGTTTCATTGGCAAGAAAAACTGAAATTTTATCCGAGTTAGAACTGTTAGTAAATTAAGAAAGTATTTAGCATTTATAATTTTCTGTGTAGCAATTCTTTTTAGTAAAAATTTAAGAAAATGTTAAGATGTGTTTCTTTTTTATACAGTTTAAATAATTTCTCTGAAAATTACACATTTGCTTTCCATGATTACCCTAAAATAGGGTTACTTTGCACTGATTTTCATGACTTCCGACAGAATTTCACGATTAGTTGCATGTATTTATATAAAATAAAGGCTTTTCTAATTTTTTCCTCCTTGAAGGGATTATTAGAGAAACGTTTTGCAACAAAATTTGGATCACACGGTGATTTAATAATTATGATTTTTCGAAATTTTGATGCAAAGTTACCTCATAGATAAGGATACTTTGCACTGGTTAATTCTTTTCACTGTTAATTAATTACAAAAACAAATTATCTGGATGCAATTCTAGATACAGTAACAGCTTAAATAACCGGCATGCTCGGGAAATGCTGATTTCTGGGATTGCGTCATGAAAAATGGAAGGGGGCTAGATTGTGGCATTTTGTTTTAAACCGATTCTATGCCTTTACCTTTTTTTGTTTGTCGATTTCGTTTTTCGGCGAAAGGTGAGAACCTTTTTTTTTTTGGTCCTCACTTTTGCTTTTGGAACCCTCATTAAAACAAGTCTGTATACATCACTGTACTGTATATTGCTTTGGCCCCCCCCCCTTCTATGCCCCTCCGTGCAGAGTGGACGTTGCATTCCAGAAATAAATTGTGCACGTGAATGGAACGGTGCGGGCGCATGCGTGCTAACTTTTGGCACACGGATGTAAAATTTTTAGAAAAACTTGTTTTCTAATTTTTCTGGTTACTTGAGCTTTCTGGGCACTTGAATGCTGGATAATCGAGAATTTACTGTATATTTATTGAAAGCCTGGGTGGAAATATACAAGAAAAATAAATTTCATAAATGCCCGATTATAATTAATAATTTTTTTACGTTATTGCATTCCGTCAAATCAGGATGGCGTTTTAGAAATCCTTTTATCCAATTATTGCCGGATGTGTTATTAATATATCCATCTATCGCTACACCTTCTTAGTAAGATCAACGCTTATTATCATTTTAAGATCTATACTATTGACAGGAAAACCGTAGTCACTGACACTTTGCAAGTCTTTTCCTTCTCATTGGAGAAAATCCAGGAGATTTAGTCATATGAATTAGCTTTCTTTTGTAACAAACACTTCACTTGGGATACAAAAAAAATGTTTCTGTTTCTTTAAAAAATACCCTAAACTTGTGAAATCGCGTTAAATCAAGCTTCTAAGGTCACTGGATAGAACTCCATGTACCTGCAAGTCCCTACCTTCCTTTATACACCCTGGGCATATCTGAAGCTTAAGCAAACATTGTTCTTATTATTTAGTACTAATAATATATATAACTAATAAATTTAAAAACCAAGAAAATAAATTTGTTTATCACAAATTTCCATGGTGCAAAGAATCCCTTCTTTTCAGTGCAAAGTTACCTCAGGTCAGAAAAAAATTAATTGCAACTTAACTAACAAATATAATTGGCATTCAAAGCAACAGAATGAAAGCTAGGTTTATTATCTTTCACATTTAATTGCACTTGCCTTCAGAAATGCCATACTTTCCTAACCAGAGACAGATTTTTCAGCACTTAAAATTTTCGCTGAAAAATTGGCTCATTGTCTTTTCCTTCTGGAACCTCCTGAATGATTGTTATATACGTTTAAGGAATGAAATACACTAGTTCAGTGTTCCCAAGAAGCTAGAAAAAAAAAATCTCAGTTGATCTCCATTTCATTTTTCGCACTGGTTCAAAGTAATCCCGTTTTACGGTACACATTTTTGTTACAGGATATATGTATCAGCTTTAAACTGGGACAGGGTAGTAATTTTTATCTAAATAAGCATCTTATTGTTGTTATGAGCAAAGAAAAAATAGTTTTAATGTTAACAAAATGCAAAGAGGATGGTAAACCTTTACAATAGATAATTTTTTTAGCATGGTTCCACTATATTTCTCTTTATTCAGTGCCAAATTCTGGCAGTATGAGGTCACAGGCACAAAGTTATTTTGAGGCCCCTCTTCCACCCCAATGTCATAATGTCCCCATTAACTTAGCACTGCTGTGTACATCCAATAGATTTTGAGGTGTACAAAGTGAGCACTTGTGCAAAAAAATGCCAGTGACTTCATCATCCAAATGGTATTTGTAGTAGATAAAGCAATTTTCTGTATTATAGTGCAAATCTTTCATAAAGCTCCAAAATTTCGAAAATTAATTCATGACCAGAAAAATTTTGATTGCATAATTGGATCCACTATGTGCAGCTCATGTATAGTATATATAAAATTCAATGTCTGTTTGAACCTTATACAATTACACACCTCTTGATGGTTTAGAATGAAATTTGGCACATATATTCCTTAGCACTTCGAAGGATTAACCACACAATAAAAAAGTTGCTTGCCTTCACCTCAAGCGAGTTAAAAGGTTTAACATTTTTCCACCATAACTTTGGAACCTATCATCGGCCAGAAACTATTTTTACACCATCTTAAAATTCAAAATATTAACTTTTCAGTGATACCTGCTCCATTTCTGTACACCTTTTTCTCTCATTTTTAATCAATTTTGAAAATTAATTTAAACAGAATTTTTAAGTGCTTTTGTTTGCTTCTATTTATTGCAATATCTTTCAAAGTGCATGAGTGATTAAACAGTTACATAGCTTTATATTTCTCTGTTTAATCACATATAACTTAAAATTAAGTTTATTTCTGTGGATATTTCCACATTATCATTGGTTTTGTGATCACTCGATTCTGGCACCTTAGTTTTTTTTTTATATTTCACTGTTCAATAATGCACACTTTTACCAATGTTAAGCTTCAGTTGCTTTCTGTGGTGGTTTGGTTTTGTAATCGTGCTTTTTTAGCTACTTAAATTTAGAAATGTATAAATTAAAATTCGGCCAAATTGTTTTAAAGTCCACATTGACATTCTGTCAAGTGCACACTCGATGATCAGGTAATTCATATGTTCTGAAGTTTAAGTTTCTGTATTGGTTTTTAAAACGTATCAATGGACAAAGAAATTTCCATTCATCTTTGCATTTTTTAACTATAGGTTTATGGTCTTTTTTTATACCTTTGTAATATCTATATTTCAGGTATTATTTTTCCCTATTAACAACTATTGTCATACCAATAGAGCTCAAAATCCAAATGTTGAGAATCTATATCTAAAACATGTAATTTCTGCTTAGAAAGAAATTTGGCATGTTTCTTTGCACGTGGAAGGATTAACTATGCTGTTAAAAAGCTGCTAGCGAGAGTAAAAAGGGTAATTTTTAACATTTTTCCGCAGTAACTTCAAAACATATCGCACAAAAATTTTTGAACCATCTTAAAAGTAAAAAAATCAGCTTCTCAGCAACACCTCTTCCAAACTATTATTTCTTTGAGTTTCAATCGTGTTTTAAAATTATTTTAAACACAATTTATAACGTTTTTGTTTGTCATTTTAAACCTATTTCACTTTTTAATCTTGCATGTTTTTGTTAATGTTAAAATTAATTTGCCTTCTTTGGACAATTCCACTTACATTTCCTTTTAGCTTTAAATTTTCCAACTACATATTTTTGGTCTCCTTTTACCTTCGTAGTATCTAGAATTCATGAATAATTTTCCCTGTTACCCACTACTGTCATATCATTTGGGTATCAAGGCTTTTAATATAGTAAGGTGTGAATGCAGATCACAAAATTTAAACAAAACATATATTTTCACAAAAGTATAAACTCATCCAAACATATTTTCCAAAATTATTCACGTTGACAATCCATCGTGAGCAAGTTGCATCTTGTGTAGTGAATATTTATTACAAATTTGAATGTTGTAATTGTTGGTTTTTAGTAGCAGTTTGATATCAAGATGTTTATCAATTAGAGGAAAATGGTTGTTATAGTGTGTATCACCCATGTCAACACATGGTGCTTTGAACAGAGATTTGTTTCATATTACAAACTGCGATGTGAATGTTTTACAACATATGGTGGGAACAAATAAACCTTGACTAACAAAAAATCAGCTAACAGCTCATGAAGTAATGGGGAATTTGATTGCTGAAGAGGAAACAAACATTTTTTTAAATTAATTTGATCCTTATTGAAAGCTCTTGCTGCTGCTCCATTAAGAATAACTATCAGACTTTTAGATGGCCACTGCACAGCACATTCTCTGTTACAGTTATCTCTGGTCTTAGCTCACTCCTATATGCAATATAAGTAAAAAGTCTGATAAGGTGATTGCCCAACAAATTGCAAACTTATCATTCGGGACGAGTGTACTATGTCAAGTAAATCTGCCGTTATCAAGTTTGTTTCTCCCATGGCATGTTCTGGAATCAGAACTCCAAGCAATCTTTACGTATATGCTCCAAAGGATTTTTTATTCGACCCCAAACCAAAAGTGTTTATTCAAAGCTTTTTAAAGTAGTAATTAATTAGGTATTATCAGTAAGGATTAGTTAAACGACGAAGACTACTTTGAGATAAAAATTACCTCGATTATATATAAATAGCATAGGAGAATCAAGAAAAGCAATTTCTAAAGTTTTTATGTACTACAAACAATTTTATTATTTTGTCGAAAAACTATCATGGCATTTGAATTTGCATGCAGATGATTTATTTAGAACCATTAATACTCAATATGCTCTTGTTTAAGTAGCTGGTGGATTTATAATTACTATGAAATTAATGTAGATATATGAGAGTTGTATGAAAATCCATCTAAGCGGACTTTTTGTACAAAAAAAATGCAGAAATGTCATTATTGAAGTTCAATGTATTATAATTTACTACAATGAACTGGAATTTTTATGATAACTAAATATCTATCATAAAACTTGTCATTTTATTAAAAATTATATATATATATAATCAGTCTACTCAGACTTATAGGAACTAACAGAAGTAAGCTGAATATACCATATGCATTAAGTTCAGATAATCAAAATTGTGTCGATATACTGCATTTAAGGTTTCTCCCAACCCCATTCCAAATTACTTTCATTTTAATAAAAGTCTTATGTAAATGAAGTACCTTGGTAATGCATAAAAAATGCAGAATCATCAGGTGTAAAAAAAAAGAAAATGCTGAAGCCTGACAAATTTTCCTTTGATAGCGATTTTCACACCAAGGCTGTCAATACGAGTAATTTTTGTGAATAACTGACTTTTTTTTTTGTATCTTGATGCATATTATCTGATTTTGAAGTAACAAGGCTTTCATGAACAGACAGTGCAATTTTATAGGCCAGGTGACCGGCTACCGATTTCAACTGTTTATATCCTACCAAATGAGGACTCTTGAGCTTCCTTAAATTTAATATGCCACAGACCTATACATATAATGAATCTTCAGTGAAATTATGATTCATACCCCTAAATCTATAACCATGATAATTTTGCTATTGTAACCTTTTGTGTGAATATTTATTTTTTCAGTATAAATGTAGAGACCATATATATTTATTTGGCATATTCATAACTCCAACCAGGTATTTGCCAGCAAAGACATTACGTACAAGCATTTCTTTACACACAAATTTAAAAAATACACTTAAAAATCTTCATTAATAAAATGAGATGAACCCAGATTTTAAAAATGGTTGTAAAATTCAGTAAAAAATAAATGCCTGCATTGGGAACTATGAATGTTACCGACAAAGTCACTGTTTTTTACAAATTTAGTCATTTGAAATTTATATCGGAATTATTCTTGAATGCATTTAAAACCATTCAACAAATATAATTTTCCTTGTGGATTTAACATTAATATTTTTTAAAAAACTGATTATCAAGAATATTTTAAGGTTAAAAATCCCTAATTTAATTCAGTATAAGAGCAGAAACAGAATATTGTAAAAATGATTTTTTATTTCAGTATGTACTTAACTTTTCTTCCGCCCTTTCCCCAATGCTTTTGGTGCATAAACATGGGTGCATGGCACAGAGACATGAACACATGGTGATTACTCTCCATCCAACTGAGATCCTGCTGCTATTCATAGTCTGCAGTTCAGCAGGTAATTTTTCAAACCCTATGAGTGAAATTCAACCACAAGACCCTTAGGGTTCAGCACCCCAATAGTTATCAACAGAATTCTTTTTGTTAACAAATTGACTTACAGAAATCCGAATGGGGCTGTCACATTCCAGAACTGGCTATGCTCATTTCCTTTGTGCTGTAATTTTCAAATGATTCACTAAATGGTATTGGAACTCCAATTTGTTTTTTGAAAAATGATCAATGCAATGCTTGTCTGTGAGAGATTGCACCTCTGAAAGTTTAATCCAACAGACACCACCCTTTTTTTCTCATTAATTAATTGTTCATATTTTAATAATATCCTTCATTATTTTCTTAATTTTCATACAATTATCTATGTTTTTACTGCATCTTATGTCATTTATATTGGGGAGAAGAATGTGCAGACTTTTTTTCAACTAGGCTCAGAAATGAAATAACATTCACTTCACATCTGTCAGACACCCATGACCTCTCCAGGGTTAATAAAATTTAATCTTGTTTAATTTCTGTGTTTGTAAAATATACTGGCACTTTCAAAGAGGACTAATCTAAAAGTGTGAGTTGATTTGACTATATTGCCAGTGAAGGGTCATAAAGCAGTGATGTTTCTGTTCCAGGATTAAAGTAACTATCTACCAATGAATTCTGAGAAAAATATATTAAATGCTGTAACTCCTGTGATTATCAAACAAATAATTATTAAACATTAAGTATTCACTTTTATTTTAAATACATCCATATGATTATTTCACTGATTAATAAAAAACAGCAAATTTTACATTAATAATTCGTCATTATAGAAAACATTCTACAATAACAAAAAATATAAGTATTTATAAAAATTGTTATGATTTTTAAAAACACATATGATATCTAATGATTACAACATTGGCAGAGTCTTATCACTGTTTTTTACTTTCTATTAAAAATAGTGTGCTTATCTATTGATGAGAATGAAAAAAGCTTCTACAATTTTAAATTTTTGAAATGCCCCAATTCAAAGCTATGTATCCTGTGATCTAATAGGATAAATATAAAATCAAGTATAAGCAACTGCAATCGGCAGAAAGTATTTGAAATATTTTCCAGTTCTTTTAGAATTTTATATCAGTTTAATACAAAATCTACAGCCCATCAGCATCCTAGATAAGGTTACTGATTATCCATACATAAGTTTAACAAAAGATTTCAAAAAAAGAACCAAGGTTTATAACATAGGTGAAAAGTTATGCAATGTACTGTAAAAATAAAAGTCGTTTATCAGCATTCTTGGGCATAAATGTATCACTAATGAAATGGGAATAAATCTAATCAATAGTAAGACTTCCAGTATAAGTTAATTATTACCCTGGCCTATTATAAAGATATCTATTAGCTCTTCTTTAATTGATTAGTTACTTATTCTTGAAATATATTTCAAGATGCAGAATTCTATCTTTTTAGAACAAATTCTATTGAGAGACATTAAAAAAAGGAAAATATTTATATTAAAAAAGATTTATTGTGATAGATGCACTTAGTAACAGACAGTCAACTGTTAGATGCTGAAGAATGAGCTGCTCTTACAAAAAAAAAAAAAAATCAAAATATACAAATTAAGCAATATAATACAACAAAATTAAGTACCAATAAAGACAAATTACTATCTATTTTCAAAAACAATGACTTTATATATTGATATTTACCTAAACAAACAATTGAGATTATAATTTTTAGATTTTTTTAGCAAGAAATTCAACATGGATTTTAAAAATTTTTATTATTTCCTGTACTTAGCTGTATTTGATCTTCTCTGGAAGATAATTTAAACAACTGGAATACAGGATAACAAAGTTTGACTTTTAAAAGTTGAGCGTAGAATTGATTTTCTACAATTCAGCTTGAGCATGGCAGTTAAGTGGCTGACTTATATATCAGTAAGTAACTGGAAAACAATTTCATGGAGGTGGTTGCTATTTTCAAATCATATTTTGATAACAAAATTTTTTTGAAGACTGAGTGTGAAGATTCCTCAAAGAGAGGAAGGCAAATGTTCATTTAGAGAGGTATTTGGTTCCACGCCGCCTGAGCCCAGTCGGCGTGAGCGTGGCGTTAGCAGTTACGGCTCCTCCAATACTCCTTGTACTCAGGATAGCTGACAGTCAGCTTCTCGCTCTGGTAGCGAGTAAGACGGATAGATTTACGAACTTCATTACTTATAGTACCCTTGTAGCCACCTTTGCGAAGAAGTGAGTCAATGGTTTGAATACGGTCCCAACCTGCAACACAATTGCTTTGTCACAAAAATGTTTTCAAAATTTTTTTCCCTACAGTATTCATTCTAAAGAACTACTTGTTTTCACCACAGATCTCGAAAAAGAAAAGCCAATAAAAGTTGAATAAGCATGAATCTGAAAAGATTATAATTCATACTTTAAATATGGATATATATTATTATACCTTGTTCAGGTGCTACTTCTGGAAGATATGTAGCAGTCCTTTTGGAACCTTTTTCTGTTGTGTATTCTATTCGGATGCCATGGATTCCAATCTATCAATAGAATTTATACAATGTAAATAACAAAGAGGGATGCCATTCAGAATCAAAAACATTAAGTTACACGGAAAAACTATGTAATGAATATTAAATCATTCAATAGCACCTTATTTTAAACCTTTTCATAAACTACCATTAGCACTTGAAATGCATTTATACAACTGAAATTAACTGCCAGCTGCTTACAGCCAAGAATTCTTAAATCATGCATTTATGCAATTGTTTTTTTATCATATTTATCAGCTATCTCAAATTTTTGGTCACTGCTAAATTTTCTCTAAGGAATGAAATGTTTTATTGTGACCAATGTAAACATTTTCGACTGTTATATTAGTTATGATCATAAAATCTGTCCAAAAAAACAGGATCTTTGATTGTTTAAAAAATTAGCTAGTGTTTTTTCTCCCTCTCTCAGAAATACCAAATCTGCTTTTTGGCCTCAGCAAAGGTGGCATAAAATATGCAAATTCTAAATGCAAGGAGAAGATACCACCATCCGTCATGCCATAGGTGTCTGATGCAATCCATATGAACAGCAACATGAACCATTGGCAACTTTCTCTAAGTAGTAAGGAATACCCTACATATAATAGAGAAAAGCAGCAGAACATGAAGACAATGCTGAAAACAAGTTCCCATATTTTAACAAACAGTAATTTGTTTTTAAAAAATGATTACCTAGAAATAGAAAGTTATGAGGAGAAAAAGCTGTGCAATTGTATGCAGAATGGTTAATTAACAAATACTTAATATATGTGCTGTTTAATAATAAATTTAAATAAGAAAAGTATTTTCCCAAATTTGCAATGCATTTTGACAAGCTCAGAAATGAATATAACAGATGAGATGAACATAACAAAAAAGAAAGGCATTAAAAAAAAACACTTTAGCTTTGTTAGTGTAAGTATCTAAGTGTTTAGTTTTGAAAAATCAAAAAATTTGAAACCATAAGAGGTGGGAATTGCTTGCACTTTTATCTAAAAATACAAATTTGAACAGCATCAACATTTTTCTGAAACAAAATTTTCAAGGGAATCTTTGTTTACCGTAAACCATTATTTACTAGAAATGTCATGACATTTTTGATACCCATACAGTGTTGAAAAGGATGTCACACACTATGCCTTCCCAGTCTTTTTCATGTACAAACTCCTTGTAATTCATAACAGCTACCAAAACTAGCAATACAATAAGTTTCCAATTTCAGCAATCAACAAAATCCACTTTGGGTAGGAAATCGAATGTCAATTTCAAATTGTTCCAACTCTTGTATAAAAAGAACTGGATTCTTTATTCTTTCTATTACAAAATATTTTTGTTTATTAATTTCTGTAAGGAATTAATTAAAAGAAAGGAATACCCGATTCAGATTCAAACTGAGAAAAAATGTCCGCAGTAAGTGATGCTTAAGTTGTACATCGCCAAAAAGGACAATAATTAAGCTATATAAATATTCAAAGCCACAGAAATGAAAACATATTTGTTATTTACTACATACCCTCAAGTTATAACAATTGGGGGAAAAAAAGACTTTTATTGCTCATAAATGTCTTCAAACAGAGTAATAACAGTATGATTTGCTATTCACAAAATGTTGCAATACAAGTAGATATGGTGCAGCTGAAGTTCAAATCCTCTAAAATAAACAGAAACTAAAGATTCATACACTCACTGTTTGGAAAAATGGTAAATGCACCAGTACCTATAAAAATTTCCCTGGTCAACGATGTGTTAAAGTGACATCTTATATTTTATATGAAATGAACAAAACTATAATAAGATTTTGCGACAAGAATTACAATAGGAGACAATAACATCAAAAACTGGATTTCTTAATCAAAAACTTTTATACCTCCCAATCCATGTAATCTTCTCCATCTTCAAAATGTCTCAGTATAGACACGGAAACATGCAACTTTCCAAATTCATCCCTAGTAATTGGACTAAATCTACTATCTTTAAAAGCACTGTGGGGAAAAAAATACATAAAGCATTAATATTTCTTGTTATTTAACAACAAAATTTGAATTTCATAAACAGAAAACTGTTGTTATACAATTCAAAATCAAAATTCACCAGGGAATAACAAAAAATATTAAATGTCACAGATAAGAAAGGAGAAGCAAAAATTAAAAACAATTCAACCTGCTCAAAAAAAAAAAAAAAATACATAGAACAAAGGTTATTTGTCATGATAAATACACCCTATTATCACATAATTATAATTATTTATAAAAGATGCAAAATTGCTCTCAAACATCTTAAAAAGTTTACAAAAAAAAATGAAGAAACAAATATATTATAATCAGTAAAAACTCATATTGAAAGAATAGAGAAAGTAAATAGCAATAGTTCAAGGCAATAGAAAGTGATTCAAAAACTACACAACTTTTGTTTTAAATGCAAATTTTCATTTTTCAGAATGCTGATAGTTGATAATTAAATTTAGTTCAAATATACAGGGAGGAAATAATAAATGTGAGAGAAAGTGAAAATCTATCAACTGGCAGAAAATTAGTAGGAAAGATTTTATAGAATGTGTTTTGATTTATTACTAGTATTTTTATGAATATTTTACAATATTTTTCAAAAAACTCAAATTCACTGTTTCGCATCAAAAATCAATGTTTCTTTCCACCAATTTTTCTACCTGAAGAAATGTGTTTATAAACATCCATTTAAAATAAAATACTGGTCAACTTGGATTTTAGGGTGCGTTCTATTTTCTCGCCAATTTTCTTTGCCATCGCCAAACACTGTTCAGGATGCCCAATTAGTTTTTTATAGGTCGCTTGCGCATGTGATGCCTATGGCATCTCAAAACGAGAAATTGTGCATGCAATGCCTTCGGTATTGCAAGTGTGCACCAGGCAAATATTTTAACTTAAAAAAACATCAGCGGCTTCACTTTCAGCAAAGCGGGCCCCTCGTAGCTTCGCTTTTTCATTGAGAAACAAAACATACAGGGAAAGCATGAACCTAGGGAAAACGCGACATCTGAAGACGATGAAACGTAGCAAGGGAACCATTGTTTCCAGAAAAAACATTCCTTGTTCGATATTTGGAAGTCATCATCAGCAACACAGAGAAAGAGAATCAGCAAATTCAACGAACGAAAATCTTCAGAAGAGAAGCGAACAGTTATTGAAAAAAGTTGTTTGGTAAATGATCAAGAATTCCAAACAAAGTATTATTCAAATTCGTACGCCGACCAATCAACTCAAAGAGAGCAGATAGTGAATTAATGGAAATGAGGCAAAATTAAGGGCATGCGCCGTAGATCGGTAAACAAATCACTGTCAGCGCATGCGCAAATGACGCCGAAAAAATTTTCAATTTGCACCCAAAACAAATGTTCTGGCACTCTCTCTCTTGGCAACAAAGCATTGGCAAGCTTAAGGGAAACAAACTGAGTACGCACCCTAAACTCCAGGTTAACCAAAATACTATGGCTTATCTAAGTATCCTAGTTAAGAGACTACTCAGCATAAAAATTACAGAGTACTTACCTAGTTACAGCGTATTCTCTAAGACCAGAATGCAAGTTCATGGAATTAAAAGTTCCTATGCAACCACGGAGTCTTCTGTCTTTGCCTATCTTCCATGTTACAAATAAGGGACTGCAATGGAGGTGAAAATCTTAAAATGACAAATAAAATTCTTCAAAATGCAACAGTAAACTTCTAAATACGGTATACTTAGTTTCATAATTGGATATTATCTAAATAAATATATTAATTTGTATCCTACGAAATACAAATGATAGTATTTATACAAGAATTTAACTAATTAAAGGTTCTATTAATAAGAATATTTATTATTTTAAATGTAATTTTTTTAAAAAAACTAAAGTATAACAAAAAATACTTTTCAAAGGTTAATTCCATTTTCTAACATTTACAACAACAAACCAGAGGAAGGAATTCAAAAATATAAAAAGGTTTTATCAATTCTTTTTCATGAAAACAAAATTGCATTCCTTATTTGCAGCCAACTAAATTAATTCATCTATTTAAGTGAGGTATTACAACAAACAGTTGTCATAATACGCATTTCCTTTATCTTAAGATTCCAAATAATTTAAGTGTTTTTTTTTAATCATCACCATTCTACTCATTTAATAATAAGGCATTTGAATCTACTTTCAGAACCAATGCTGTTAGAAACAAAAGAAAATAGGTACTTTGCCATTAGCTCGACAGCAGTAATCGTCGAGCATACCCAAATAGTACATGTTGTCCGATATTGTACAATATTGTTTGATATTAAATGATATTGAACAATATTATATATAATATTGCGACTATTGTTCAATATCACACAATATTATACACTATCTTTGTGCTACTTGGGTAAATGTTATAGGCACTAAATGTCACTAAGTGCAAGAGACAGAATCTTAGACCTCAAATTTGCTAAAAAGAACAGCAATAGACATTGCAATGCTATTGGGCTAATGAAAAAGAACCAAAAATAGATTATTTCGATAGCAATTAACCAGACAAATTGTATAAAGTAAATGACACAGATAGAGAAGACAGTATTTATCTTTAAAATGGAGGTAAATAATTTTTTCAGAAAATAAATTTTTAAAAGATGAATTAAGTTTTACCTCAAGATGATTTATGGTAGTACAAATTAAGTTTAGATGTAATAATAGAAATTATTAAAAGACTCTGATGGTAAACTCAGGGTTTAAATTGTAAAAAATTCTAATGAACCCATACAAGAGATGCTGAAAAACTAAGCCCGCATATGAATGAGGAAGTGCCGTGATCAGCATTCGATTTTTTTTTATTTCTATTACCTTTAGTTATTATGTTTAAAATTTGAGTGTTATTATTTTGTGTTGCTTGTATAATTTTATCATTCTGTTTATAATATTTGTAACCGAAATTAACAAAATTTCAAATAACTATTTCGATTGTCCAAGTGCCAGAGTGAGCAATTATGTTCCTCCTGTTCAATGTTAAAACTACTTTCAATTTGTAGAGCCAAAATGGCAGAGGTAAGAGTTTAAATTTTTACTGTAAGAAGTGTTTAACACTAGATTTATGGCGATTTCAAGTATGCACATAAAAATAACGATTAAATCCGTCAAATTGACGAGTCTAGTGTTAATCTTTGTTGCACAATAGCAATTATTTTCACCAATGTGGTATAATAATAATAAATTATAATTTTATTGGCACACAATCCTTTATAATGTGGAAATGGAGAAGCGTCGCATCATTGCCTGGCACTTTTCATATGAATTCTTAAGAAGCTGTAGTCCTTTTTTCAAATGTCTTAGAAGCTCAAATGAATCCTCCCATCAGAATATGAAAACAGATAGTTTTAAAAGGAAATAGAACAAGATGTCAAAAACTCAAAACAGAAGCAGCTTTGGCCATAACCTTATTAAAAGCAACAGAACACTGTTAAAAATCATCACTATGGCTGATAACATAAAGAACTTGATATGTTTTATATACACTAAAATGTTTAATTACAATTAAAAAACATTAAATAAATTATTGCTGTAGAATACTAATTCATTTTTCTTCCAATGCCTTGTTTCAAATAAATAAAACTAAGAATAAGCTAGAGAGTAGTTGATATGCAAATACATTCAAAAAGTACAAAAAATATAGTTTTCAGAAATACTGGAAAAAAAGATTCAAGTATACTTTCAAAACTGTAGATGAGACCTGTCTAGGAAGATTTATACTATTCCATATATTCCTAAAAATCAAAATGTTTTCCAACTCTAAATATTTTTGCACTATTTCCAAAAACTGCCAGAATAACCATAAAAAGCCTACTAAAAAGTACATTTGCATGCTACAAAAATTTTAACCAAAAAGAGAATGAGCATGTGTGAAATTTTAAAAAGTTATCAAAAAAGAATTTGCACTGCTAAACATTTTTATTTCCACAAAATGCAGTTGGAAAATCTCGACAGGTAACTGGCATTTAGTTATACAAAAAAAAGCTGTTTTCAGGAGATTATTCAGGGAAATTGACAATTTTATTTTAAAGCAATGATGGGCATGTATGACAGAAATCAAACTGAAAAACTAGATTATTATTTCACAGCTGGAAAATGAATTTTCTAGCTGTAAATACCAACATATTGATAGTTATACAGTTAATCAGATCAACGCTAGCAATATCCTATTGTAGTATTGTGAATAAATTCAATTTCCTTCTATACCCTTTATTTCTTATTTGGAAAAAAACTATAAAAAATATGAATTTATAAAAGAAGACACAGGCACTTATTTCTACATAAAATTTTGACCATTTCTTGCAACTCTACAGTTTTGACATAATTTTGTACCAGAAAATACAAAGGCAGATGCAAAAACAATTTTTAAAACATTGTAGTCAATAATTACCAGAACCAATAATAAAAAAAGTACAGTTAAAAGTTGGATAATACTAAAAAAATATAAAGAAATCCAATAGGAATACTTCAGTATTCCCAATTATCTTTCAAGAATCAGTTGAAACTTTTACATTCATAATACGGACATTTTTTTAAAGTAAAAATATTAATCAAAAAAAAATATAATGAGCAGATTTTAGGTCAATTTAAACACTAAATACTTGATTACATAAGAAAGTTACTGCATAAAAAAATAAGACAATGAGCTTACTTACTAACTATCATTAGGAAAACTAGGCGACTTTGGAGGATCGTACTGATTTAAATGGCAATAAAGGACGTCAAAGCAAAAGAAACACATTTCCACACACACCACCACTCCATTTTTATAAATATTTGGTGGATAACTGTGTTGCTGGATTAAACTTCCATTGCCGTTGCAGCAAGTAGTTGAGTGATGATTGTTCAATTTTTGTTTCTTAGCACCACAACAACCAGCAGCCATGTTGAAACAGGAGTAAAAAAGCTCGATTGTGAATCGCAGATTACACAAAGAAATCGCGATTCTATATAATGAACATAAAATGTTTGGCTCAAAACAAAGAACACAAGATACCAACCAAACCTTTCTGCAAGATGGCAAAACAGCTGTCGCGCATGCTCATGCGGATTTCCGAATTAAACCTTTCTTCCTCGAAACAATTACATCAGTGTCGTTTAATTCAACTCAGATGGGATATTTACCAGCAGCTGAATTAGTTTTACTTCCAAGAAAATGTCCCACAAATACGAAGAAAGTTGCTGCATTGACTTACATTTCATGCCACATAAATATTTAAAAAACAATTGCCAAGCCAATATTTAAAAATATAATTAAGTTTTTTCTTTGAAATGCTTTATTTGTTAACATAATTAATAATTAACTCGGATTTATTGACCTTTTTTCAAACACAACTTGGAAATATTGATGAAAAAATATACTTACTAACTGTCGTTCGGAAAGGAAGGGGGTTTTGGCGGGTCACTTTTGTTCAAATGCGACCGAAGCACATCAAAACAAAAAAAGCACATTTCCGCGCATACCACTTCACCATTATTAAGAATAGTCGGATAAACGTGACCTACTATGTTACCGTTTGAGAGCGAGTCATTTTCTTTATTTTTTGCTTTGTGTAAATTTTCCATGATTACGCAAATTAAATTCACACTTACGATGTGATTTTTAAAGAAAACTTTGAACTAAATTAATAAAAAACAAAAGGTAAACATAGATCCCGCCTCAAATTTTAAAAGTACACACACACAGACAAACAAAAGAACAAAAACGGAATTGCTTACTGTTTGAAAGAAATAGCGCATGCTCAGTGTAAATTCTTTTCCCTATCGGTAGGGAAAGATGAATGAGAGTAAAGGTGAATGTATTCGACAAAATTTGGGTTCGAGACTGTTAAGATCTCGTGGAACATGTTTTTCTTTTTTAAAATTACGACTTTTAACAAAAGGCGGGTAGCTTCAAAAACATATTTATTCATTTTTACGCGTTTTCACCGTTACATATGCCTTATTCATTTTTATATTTCATTATGTTTTTTAAATAAGTAAATTTTCTTTAGTATGGAGGGAAGAAGTGAGTAAATTGCGTGAACTTGAGCAGATGGAAAATTAATCTTTTCAATCAATCACGAAAGCAGGATAGTTCAAGATGTCATATCTACGGAACATTCAATTTAGGTGTCAAGTACGCGCTATTTTAACAGTAAGGATTTAAGGATGAAGAGTGTGTCTCCGGCGTATGCTCCAGAACTGAGTTCCTAGCTTGTGTCGGGTTCAAAAATTATTAGATCAAGAGTATCACAAAAATTTTAACTGTAACTTGCCATAACTGTTAATGGTTTCTGTTTCGATTTCACTTCCTTCCCAGGTAGCACAGAAATATTATATAATGTCTGCACAATGTTATACAATATTATGAAAACCGAGGAACACCGAATACTGTAATAAAGTATTGTATTGTATGTATCAGTATTTCCGAGATACTAAATTTTCACAAATAATATAAAAACAATGTTTATTTATAAAAATCTTCATTTTAACTCAGGATATCACTCGATTGGAGGTTTTATTACAAAAACACCACTAGAACAATTATTCTTTAAGATGCTGAATATTATATCATACTACACAATACAATGCACACGATATTTTGATTTTTACATTAAGCAGCATTGATCAATATTTTAAGGTGAAGTTATTCTTATGTCCGACGGATGGCAGCACAAAAATACCGTAACACTTTATTATACAACGTTGATTCTTATTTTGAGGTGAAGTTATTCTTATGGCCGCCAGATGGCAGCATGGAAATACAATAACACTATATTACTCAGTATCCTGAAATAGTATTTAAAAAAAATGTTCATTTGAATAATAATGTTTACATAGTCATTTTGTTTTACTGTATATAAAAGGAGGGCCGGATTCAACTGATGAAGTTAACCATAAAACAGCTCTCACATATGGATTATCTAAGAAGAAAAAAAATTTAAGTGTTATTCTCATCGTAAAAATATGCACATGATTTTTTGTTGCGAATCTTGTACTTGATTTTTAATCAATAACGTTATTATAAATGTTCAAGGCGTCTTGTAATACATTGAAAGAGGAATAAATAAATTTCAAATTTATTTGAAAACCTTTCAAACATATTATAATTACTTTTAAATCTTATTGCCTTTTAATTTATTAAAATTAGCAAACTTAGATAAGAACTAAAATTGCCTCCTCTTTGACTTCTAATTTCATTTTGAACTCGAAATTGTAACGATAAAAGATAATTTAATTAAGAAAACTATTCGGATTAATTGTGAATGAACATGAAATTTCGCAGATCCGAACTTTATAACTACATTTCATTATCATCATTTACGCTCGCTGATGCAAGTCTAGCTGGTCTAGGGGTACGGCTTCAGGTTGGTATGCAGAATGTCCCGGGTTCAAAGCTTGCTATGAGTAGATGTGTTCAAAAAATAACGAAGCGTTACCTAGAAGTTCGGAATTAAGTGATTAATATTTTTCCATACTTCTAAAATGTATTTTTAAAATATTCACTATAATGTTATATTATATAATATTATTCAGTATAGTACAATATTATACAGTATTATGTGACATTATACAATATTATATAATATTATTCAGTATAGTACAATATTATTCAATATGGTTTAATATTATACAGTATTATATGACATTATCCAATATTATGAAAAAAAACATTGTACAGTATTGAAAAAGTCTTACGTTTTACACTGTTTCAATATTGGGAAAAATATTGTACAATATTACTTTCTCGAATTCTATGATATAAGACAATATCTTGTGCTACTTGGGTTAAACATCGATAGTTCAGCTATCAATAGTGCAGTCGATAGTTTTCCCAACTATTGAATGAAACTATCGATCAGTCGATGGTAGGGAAAAACCCGATACTATCGACTTGGCTTCGATAGTCTGTCGATGTTTAAAGGAACACTAATTTCACTTCCTTCTTCTAATAATAAACGTCTTGCGTCGAAAAATGGCTGGTTATTTTCGTATTTGAATCCAGAACTGTTTTAAAGCCACGGTTTTTAAAAAACTATTTTCATTCAAGCAATTTCAGTTATTAACCCTTTGCGGCGCAAGTCATTATCTATTTGAAATATGATGAAAAAACATAATGAATGGGTTCAGTTTATTGCCTAGACATAGAATCTACAAACAAAATCTTAAAAAAACATACTTAAACATTCCGAGGGGGTCGTCCCCCTTCGGGGTCACTCCCCTCATATGAGAACCCTCTTAGGTACAGCCACCTTGATGCACTCAAAAAATGCTGTTGAATCTTACAGAAAGTCATTAATTAAAACTTCAAGAATATTGGAGGAAAATTTTCGAGTTAATTTGCTAAAATTGTAAGCGTACAGAACTGAAAAAAATTCTTATCTCTGAGTTAAGGAATTTTCCCAAACTTTATCTCTAATAATTCCTATTCCGAAACAAAATTTCATAAGGCTGCTATATACATTCTAAAAGGAGTGCTATTAGCCCTATTCTAAACCTATTATTTTCCATTTATAGTTGAATTTAAAGGTTGAGAAGCGAGTGAAATTAGGTGTGCCATCAGCTGGCACACTGCGCCGCAAAGGGTTAATACGCTTCTAGCGCAATGAGTTATTTCTTTGCATAAAGGATAACAGAACACAAGACATTTATTTCAAAACTAGAAGATTTGTGCCCGTCTAAGACGGGCTTTTAGCCCTCCAAACATATCTCATATCCCATTTTCACAGATTTACTAACGAAATTTATAGTAGAAAATCTCATTTACATTGGCAGAGTGCTTAAGAAATTTATAAAAAAAAACCATGAAAAACAGAACTGATGAATCAATTGACACTATCCTTCATTTAATACCTTACTTTTAACAATTACTTTCGTTTCGTCAGAGTAAAAATATGGTAAAATCCACTAACAGAAAAAAAAATGCATTACCAAATACAAAATAAATAAATACTGAAAGAAAATACTAAGAAAGATATAAAACTGTTAACGCGGCTCAATTTATATATAAAAACGCCATGAATCAACTGTCTTAAACTTTCGTTTTCATAAATAACTTTATCGAGGCAAAAAGAAATGAAACAGATGAAGTCATTTTCAGACCTGCCAACCTCCAGATTTGAAAAAGAGGGAGACATTTTCAATTATACATACACGATCACAAATGCGCAGCAGGACCAACATTTACTTTATTTAACTCATGTGCAATTAAGGTGGAGGGGGCCTAATGAGACAATCTTTTATTTTGGCTACTTTTATTTTCTTACAAAATAAATGAATATGTATTGATTTTTAAAAATTGCTTAACTCAATTTTAAAATAATCTTATCAGTTTTTTAAAAGGAACTTTTTTGGTCGTCACTCTTCTATACATATTTTATATCTAGACAGTATTACCAATATAAATTATTGATTTACCTATATATATATATTGTACTTCAGAGCTTTCATTTATGGATTTACATTTCTCCATATATATATTTCTTGATTATTATAGTTTTTTTCATATTTACAGTTGAGTCCTATTTGCAAATTACACGATAATGTGCTTTTACTCCTTTAAAGAAGAAGTTGTTGCAAATTTTGCCAGAAGTAATTGAAAAATCACACGTGCAAATGGTACAAAATGCATACAATTTATCTCTTTTCGAAGTGATAATAAACGAATATTCCTCGGAATAGGCCTTGGCAAATACAGTCTGGTATTTCTTTTTAGATTCTTTCGATGACATCAGATCTGGACTGGCGGGAAAAGGAATGCACACACAAAAAAATTAAAAAAAATATTTCGGTGATAACCCTAGCACGACACGACAAGATCGGCAGAAGAGACAAATTATCCCTGTTTCCTCTCCAGCGCGCTAAACAGTCAAAGCAGCACATGCTCTGAAAACCAAAGCAAATAGTCACTAGTCAACAAGCCTGGACATGAAACCGCGGCAAAGAGCTAATGAAGAACCCGTAGCGAAATGACGTCACGCATTCGAAATTTGAGGAGAATGTGGTCGCTGGATTTTTCTTTCGCCGCTCTTTTACTGCCTTTTTTTATTATTAATATTTATTTGTTCTGATTTCTCGAAAATACTAAAAAGCGAGAGGAAATCGGTGAGAATGGGAAGGCGGTAGAAATTGTTAAAAAGCTGGAGACTCACGCCAAAAGCGGGAGAGTTGGTAGGTCTGCATTTTATTGAAATTTATTCCAATCCAGCATGAATGAAATAAAAAAAAAACTGTCCGAGTTCTTTGAAGCCATATTAGAAATCGGATTTGCGCGTTCGTTAATGACGGATGATTTGGCGGTTTAGCTGCAGTTCATTGGCCTCCACAGGGGCCATCACCTGCATTTCTTGGCAATTATAAGCTTGTAGTGAACTATGAAAATCCAAGTAGTTAAAAACTGTGCATAATTAAGAGAGAATGAAATTGAGAAATTTGATAAATTAAGAAAAACTTTTTAATTAAATAAAAAAGAAATAGATATAATTTAAACTTTATTTAAACAATTGAAATAAAAGGGAATTTAAGAGAGTTGAAAAGATGCCGTGGCGATAATTCTGGCGAAGCAAAACGAGACGTGGGGCTCGAAACAAGGGTCATACGCATGAGAGCAACACATTACCCAACTGGGCCAGAAAATTGTCGCTGAGAGAAAATGGACCTTATGCACTATTTGGGTTCGAGAGTATAAAAAAACAGCTGTGGAGGAATAAACAAAACGATCGGCCTATAAGCGACTCAGAAATAAAAGCAGTTCTGAGTCAGCTGTTTAAGACTGACCAATGGCTGCCTCCGGCAGGTCACGTGTCGGAGGATGTGACGTCACATGCATAAGGTCCATTCAAACATTTGCGTCATTAAAGAATTTTTTTTCTTTTGCATCCACAAATCCAAATTTTCCTAACATCAGGATCTTTCGGAAATGAGTGATAATAAGTCTTTTTGCATTTCGAATTTCTCGAATGTATCGTAATTCGACAACAGCAAAACCAGACATTGCATTAGCTTTAAAATCCTTCCGTAAAACTATCATATTTGCTCTGAAATGAGACGTTATTAAATCTTTAGCTTACACAATCTGGAGGAAAATCTCTCCTTACAAATCTCTCCTTTACAATCAAACGATCGACTGAGCTCTAAATCATACGAGGAGTATTTATATTAAAACTAAATTTTCCGCCCTTTATTTTGATATGTGAGGTGAGAAAAGAAACAAGACAGAAACTCGGCTCCAGAAAATATAAATAAGCCCAAAAGATCATATTTATTTTCATTCATCAAAAATTCCTATTAATCAATAAAAAAATGATATTTTTAAAAAGCGAATCCGATTATTTTTAACTGCTGTAAAGTAAACAAAAAGAGAAGAAACAGGAATAATTTTCATTAGAAAAAAGTACATACCTCATGCGCGGAATTTATAAGCAATAAAAGTTGGGTTGTGATGTTAAATGATGAGGATGCAATAACGAACCATTTTAATTGGGTATTTTTACCATTTCTTGCAGATGGAATCAATTTATTTCTCTAATTCGAAACCTCGTGGAATAGCAGCAAGTTTCGGAATCTGTCCCAATATGACGTACTGCGCGGAAGGACCTTTTGCACATCGCGTTTGTGGACCTCCCCTGATTTCAACCATATCCCTGGTTAATCACAGGCGTCCATCTGGAGAATGTCAGAACGGAGTTTCGTTTCAGGGGGTTGTCATAATTTGCGAAGCGCGTGTTTGCCGCTCGCTACATTTTCCTTCGTAGACCGTCAGCCAAATTTGCAATTTGAACACCCTTTTTACTTTCTCGTATACGAAGTATACAAAGAGAAAGTATTGTAATCGTCAAAAAATTCGAACTCGAGATTTTGACGAATCTCCACGTTTTAGACCTCCCTGAGTCCGAAAAACACAATTTTGGAATTATGACTGTCTGTGTGTTTGTATGTCTGTGTGTCTGTATGTCTGTGAACACGATAACTCGAAAACTATGCGAGCTACGGGGATGAAATTTGGTATGTGGTCTTTAAACATAATTTGTAGGTTTCTATCAAATTTCGGACAAAATCCGTCTATATGTCCGTGGTCATGCGAACGCTATAACTCAAAAACTTGAAAAGCCAGATGGATAAAATTTTATACACAGTTTTATCGTCATGAATGTAGGTCCGTATAAAATTTTGGGCCAAATACGTCAAAGGGTTGACTGTCTGTCGGTCCGTATAATTTACTTTTGAAGAGAATCTGTTATCTCCACGCGCATGCGTACTGGTTACTGCTGTTCCCGTAATATGGTCTATCTTGGCTCACTGCCAAATTCTTCTCGAATAAAAGTGAATTAATTATGGAGTGTTTTCTTTTAATTTTTCTTTCACGCCGAAACATTTTCTCAATAAGACTTGCATATTTGATTTGCGGTTAGTTTTATTTTGTATATTTCGTAATGCATTTTTTTCTGAGTGGATTTTGCATTATTTTTACTCTGACAGAACGAAAGTAGTTGTTAAAAGCAAAGTTATAAAGTAACAAACCAAAATTAGTGTCAATTGATTCATCAGTTCTGTTCTTCATGCTTTTTCAATTTCTTAAGCACTCTGTCAATGTGCATGATATTTTCAACTACAATTATCGGTAGTAAATTTGTAGCAATCAGATCGGAGATATTGCTGGCAAGCTAAAAGGCTGCTTAGATGTGTGCAAATCTTTTAGTAACTTACATTAGATAATTGAAATTTGGTATGTGGTCTTCTAATTTATCCACGCGGTGGGAGGGGAAACAGCACCTTTTTGGGGAAGTATACGAGAAAGTTTTGGGGAGGCCACTCCCGCTGTTTACTTTCTCGTATACGAAGTATTCAAAGAGAAAGTATTGTAATCGTCAAAAAATTCGAACTCGAGATTTTGAGGAATCTCCACGTTTTAGCCCTCTCTGAGTCCGAAAAACACAATTTTGGAATTATGTCTGTCTGTGTGTCTGTCTGTCTGTGAACACGATAACTCGAAAACTATTAGAGCTACGGCGATTAAATTTGGTATGTGGTCTTTAAACATAATTTGTAAATTTCTATCAAATTTTGGACAAAATCCGTCAACGGGAAGTCTGTCTGCGGTCATGTAAACACTATAACTCAAAAACTTGAATAGCTAGATGGATAAAATTTGGTACACAGTTTTATCGTCATGACTGTAGGTCCGTATAAAATTTTGGGCCAAATCCGTCAAAGGGTTGACTGTCTGTCGGTCTGTATAATCGCATACTTGTAAAAATTATATCTTATAAGCGCTGTGACTTATATAAATAAAATCTGATATCACGAATGCTAACACTAATTATAGATCTGTGCCCAAATTTCGTTCAAATCGGTTAAAAAACAGGTGTTGAAATTGCATATTTAGTTCAAAATGCACATTCTGACTGTGTGTTGGCGAGCGTTTCGCTTATTTTACTTAAGTTAGTATGGTTGGCGTTTGACCTTGGCGGTCTACGAAGGAGATTGTGGCGAGCCGCACTTCGGAAATTATGGCAACCCCTGAATCGAAAGTTAATTCTGACATTCTCCAGATGGAAGGTATGGTGAAATCTTGCGTGATATCACCAGTAAGATTTCGTAGTCAAACACGTTAAATAAAGTTCTGGTACCTCAGCGAGCGTAAAAATTGAGAACATACGCAATTCTTTTTGCAAAATATTAAGTTTCAGGAATTTATGAATTTGATATGTTTCATTGTAAATAACCATTCATAATTTTTTTCTCAAAATAACCAGGCCTTGGGTAATTACTCCAAAAATATTTACCTACCAACCCACCCCACATTACAGGTCGTATGCGAGAAAGTTTCGGGGAGGCTACTCCCGCTGGTTTTTAACGGATTGAAACAAAAATTTTTCACAAATCTACAATTAAGGTTAGAAGGCTACATACCAAATTTCATAAATCATTATCTTAAAGAGTTATTGTATTCACAAGTTTGCGATTATACAGACTGTTAACCCTTTGACGGATTTGGCCCAAAATAGTATACGGACCTACATTTATGATGATAAAAACCGTGTACCAAATTTTATAAATATAAAAAAACTGGAGATTATTCCTATCTTATTTGCTGAATTTTTATAATATTTCTTTCATTATCAAGAGACATATTGCATGTCCTTTTATATTGAAGTTATCACAAGAATTAAGATTAATAAATGCACAAAATACAATTATTGAAATAGAAGACGTATTTAATGAAAAATGTCAAGTTTCCTTCATCAAATATATGTGAAATAAATACCTAAACTTCTAATCTTTAAACAGTTCACAGTCTAGAATATTTTTAACACATCTTCCTACTCAGTGATTAATAATAATTAATTGTATACAAATGAAACAAGTTCTAAGCTTTTTACCTGGTTCCGAAGGATCAAATTTTTCAAAAGTGTCTCTGAATGCCTTTATCAACTTTTCTCGCTGTTCTTCTTTATTTGAATTTGTTACGTGTTCTGGATTCACGTGCCAATGCCTTTTTCTTCATCTTCTCAAGAAAAGTCTTGAACCAGCATTCCTGGAATTAGCAATTTCCCCTGCCGTCTTTGCTATAATAACCTTCTAATGTTGTTGAGCAGAAGTCTATTTAAGTGATAACATTATATGCCCTTGCACGCGATAATACTTCATCTTTAAAAATCCTTATGGCAACCTCAGGAAAATTATACGAATTGTGGCCTCTGACAGAGTCATCTCGAAAAGAGAGACACCACAATTCTCTTTGGTTCAACATTTTCAATAAATATTCATTCCATAGTCAAAGCTTTTAAGTGTGCTTCCTTGGCACAGGCTGGTGACTTTTCAAACAATATTAACTGAAAATAAGACATTAGTTGCCTTCTGATGTCATTTGGGTTTCCATTTTTATAATCCTCAAGCCACCTCCAAACATTCCGCCCTACATCAAAAATACACAGAAAAATTGTACTTTTAGGCCAAGTTTTCTTCAGTGCATTTACTCCTGCCTCTCTGTCATCTGTAATTAAAATAGCTAGAGCCTCTTTAGCATGGAGAGTTAATTTTTTTAGTGTATCCATAATCAAGTCAAAACCTTATTTATAAGATTTTTCGTCTGTTCCTTGGTTATCAAAATACAACAGGTACTGCTCACGGAGTATAAAATGTTAGCATGAATGTGATTGAATGGTTTTCTGCATCCCCTGGGCTTGTTGAATCAGCAAGAATTATTTCTACAGAGGCTTTGAAGCTATCATCATCATTGGAGTTATCACAGAAAATGCAAAAGGTTTTTCTTTATATGCAATCGTTAGATTGCACTTTGAATAAATTGAAATTTTCTCTTTTGGTTTCTGAAACAAGAAACATATCTATAGAATGGACTTTAAAATATGAATTTATCTTACATAAACTATGCGCATAATAACATAATAATGTAAACAACTGTGATAAACAAATTTAAGACATATGTCTGCAAAATCAGCTACTTTTATAACATAACAACTTTTTACATTCATTGATAAAACCTTTTGCATTATACTAAAGATTATATCCATTATTATCCAACTCTCACTTAATAATGTCAGTCTGCATTTTTCGCCAAGATTTCTCTTCTTTCAACACTCCCTTCAGCACTTAAACTAAAATTACTCCTTATAGATGAACAGAAAATAGTTGCTAACCAATCATAATCAAAAATTATTCATTCCTCACATATAAATCATGCCTAGCTTCCACATTAATAATAAAGATTAAACTTCTACAAAGGGTAGGTGCTGCATTCTTTATCTGCACATTTTGAATGATTATATTACTAAATATTAATTGACATATATAAATAGCAAATTTATTTATTCTTAATTCTACAAACAGGAAATCCTGGAATTAAATGGGAAAGTGATTTAATTCAAAGAAGACATGTATTCCGCCATCATTGGCTAATAATTAAAGCTGGTGTTTTTCTTAAAATTGAAGAAGATTTTTCAGAAACATGTATACTTCAACCATGCCATGTCCATTTTCAAGTGCAAGACGAAGAAACTGGATATATAAATCAGATTATATCAAAATAAAATTCTTCTGAAATAAAGAATTGTGTTAATCACAGAAAAATTGCCTTAGAATGCAAGAATTGTCTTAGTCGTTAGAATTGTCACATTTACTCAAGGTGGAAAATGAACACAGATTCTTATATTTTCATTATGCAAGACTAATCTAAATAAATTAGTTTTAATCAAAATATTTATATTATATTTTATTTATAATGTTTTGATTTCTTTACATTTTTTAGTCATTTTTGTTTAGAGTTAATAACTTGCATAATTAATTCTGAAAAAAAATAACATTTTGATTATTATACATCTTTGGATTCTGTGAATAATACATAACCACGTAATACAATAAAAAACATTAACAAAAATATTTTGTAGAAACAAACTTAGTATTTTACTAAAAGGGATAGTTTTGTAAAATTTTATTTATTTAACTATTTATTTTTAATATATATATATATATATATATATATATATAGTGGAGTCTCCCTCTAACGAAATCGCTTGGTTCCAGTTGAAAAATTCTTTATAGAGAAAATTTCGTTATACGGAGATTAGAGATTTTTGCAGTGATTTAAGTAAATGTTACAAACCTTTTATTAGGTGCGATAAGTTCAAAAGTATTTAATTATGACTTTCAATTAAAAATGAAGTAATATGTATTATAAATTTGCTAAAATTGTACTAATTTTTATTGTATAAATAAAATACTCAAAAGTGAAGACAATTCACCAATTTAGAGAATAATATGTAATAGTATGTAGTTACGTTTATTTTACTTGAAAAATTCCGTTATTTTACATTGCTTTGCATTTCGTGATGTTAAATTTCCATAAAAATTTTCACATTTCATGAGTGAGCTAAAAATAGAGTCGGGAACATTTTCTTCCATATGGAAACCTGTTTTAATTTTTTCGAATGATTGTAGCATTTCAGTCCTATGTGGTTTTGGCTGTATCACGTCTTCATTTTCGAAATAACTGTTATTTTCCTGGCCTTTATTGTTGTCCATTAAACTTTTCAAAATCTCTTCTTACAAGATTCTTTTACTATAGTGCATTTTTAATTATTCCGAGATCCAGGGGCTGCAAATTTTTGTGCAGTTAGGAGGAAAGAAAATGACACTAACATTTTTTAGCTTTTCTCCACAATCTTTTGAATGAATTAGATAATTGTCGATTAATTAAGTAATTTTACGGTGTTGTTGTCCTATTTGCTTGTCCAAAGTTTTCAACCATTTGTCAAAAATTTCAGACATCCTCCACGACTTTTTGTTGAATTTGTATTCAACTTCTAAAGATTTTGTTTCTCTGAAGCACCTTGGGGATTTGCTTTTTCCAAAAACAAGCATCTTTAACTTTTCCTCGCCAGTCATGTTGGCACATAACAAAATTGGGAATCTTTGTTTGCTTTTCTTTCCTCCCAAACATTTGTCTCCTTTAAAAGCTAGCGTTTTTGTAGGGACACGTTATCGCTGGAATGAACAATGCGAGGGGCTGCACAGAAATTAGCAACTTTCTTCAAAAATGACAAAAATCGAAAAGATAAACGTCTGAAAAAATTCGTTATAGGAAGACAACCACTTCGTTATATGGAGAATATGTTGAATGTTTTTTAACATTCCGATTAAAAATTTCGTTATAGGGAGAAATTCGCTGTAGGGAGATTCTACTGTATATATATGAAAATCTTCAAATTTAGGGTGTTAGTAGAGGCATTGCAAGAATATTTCACAGACGATTAACGTAATACTTTGTTTATTGAAGCACCGCAAAGATGTTCAAATCATTTTATCATGGATCATATTTACAAGTCCCCGCCATGATCATACTGACCAACAACACTTGCCGTATGTCGCTTGACAGTTAAAATCAGAGCAAAAAAGGGCAGAATGCGCAGAAAGGTTATATAGTGGAAGAAAGGGATTTTCCCGAAAGACCCGTGACTTGAAGTGGAAGTGAAAGTCTGCTTATTATGATGGAAGTGGAAGTAATTAAAAATGAGGTATCGTTTAAAATAATGACAGCAAGTTAAGAAATTAAAATATCACACACACACACACGCACGCACATTATTTGTCGAATAAACTTTCCACAGTAATATATTTAAGCGAATTTGCTCAGCCAAATCCATGTTGTTCGTGAGTAAGAAAGGATAATCGCTAGACTAAATAAAATTGCGACGTACGTAGGTGCGTATCGTAGAACGCGCCACACCAACGGGAGGAAGTTTGGCCCACTGCGCCTGATTTAACGTGCAACAGGCCCACATACACGTTGGATCTTCAGTGGAATCGAGTTTCGAACCCAGAACCCTCCGGCCCCGAAGTAGAGACCTTACCACTAGGCCGGAGCTCATATTTGCAAACCCTACCCTGATAGAACTGAAGCAGGAGATCAGCCAATATCATTGGCTACGAGGGGCAGTGACGTCATTTTCAGCTCTCGCACGTAGCGTACGACAATCATAACAAAACAAGAGTCGACTAAATAAAATTGCGACGTACGTACGTGCGTATCGTAGAACAAAATTCTCCAAGTCCAAGCAACGGAAACCTAAACTAATTCAAAGTTCGCATTCAATGACTTGTTTTGTTATGATTTCCGTACGAGAGCAAAGAACGACATCCTCGGCTCTCGGCGAAGCGAGCCAATCATATTGTCCGATTTTCTACCTTTGGTGTAACAGAGTAGGGTTTGTAAATATGCGGCCCGGCCATCCCATACTTACCCCTTTAAAACTCTCTTCCCAAACATAAGACTAGTGAGGCAGGGAAGCGACATCACAATTTTGCAACAATATTATGAAGGCCTGATTATGAAACAGGAACTACCTTGGGGTCCTGTACTTTGAAGGGGGATCGAGGCCTCGGGACTTTTTTTGCGGTACTTTCAGGTGATCTAATTTTGTGTTTTCGTTTAATTAGCCAAAACTTCATTAAACACCAAATGTAATCGGCGGAGGGAATTCTGTCTCTTTTATCACTCTCTGGGTCACTACCATCTTCATTGCCAGCTCTGATGTTTGATGCCTTGGATTAAATAATCAGACTTGTCCCGGTTTTTTACTTAAAAGTAAATGCAGTGGTTGATTGGTTAACAAATAATTCAAACTGTGAACAAATCGGACAGCGAACAGTTTTGATGAAAGATTTTCATGTTCGAACAACGAACACCTCACAGAACAAACTCAAGAACGCTGTATGCAAAAGTTATAGAGCTGCTTCTTACTGCCACCTGCTGACGTTTCCGCAGGAGAAATGAGCAGGCGAAAGTTGCCAGGGGAACAGATGAGAACGGAAATCGAATGTCAGAAATATGATCTGTCATGCATCTACAAACAGTTTCTGGAACGAGATTCTAAAAATAACTTATAAAACCTTTTTGTGCGGTAAATTGATTCCTGTTCCCGAATTTTTGTATTTTTCTGAACTTTTTATTAAAAAACTTTTAATATTATGAGCCTAAAAGGAGTAGAGTGCCAAAAATTGTGTTCACCATAGAAACAAAACAAGAATACTGTAGTATTGTCTGCTACAAGAAATGTGCTTTTTCCTTTTTCGCTTC